>OY978226.1:5309706-5647206 GCA_963854785.1 Vaccinium vitis-idaea | reverse complement strand
CGTGGAAAATGGCATAAGAAATACATTCAGGAGTATATATAACAAAAACGATGAATTGCGATAGTAAAATTGTTCATGAGTTAGAGCATTCATAAGCAACTGTCGTGAATTGGATTTTCTATAAGGTGAGTAATTGGATTTTCTATAAGGTGAGTGTTTTTTTTTTTTTTGGTCATTGGAACATTGTATCAAACATATGGTATGCTAGAAATGAGGAAGACTTTATTCATAAGTTTACATGGGGGATCTATTGCCTTCCTCATAAAATAAATTGGGGAACATAAAAAATTAGTCGTGAAATTGAAGCAAGAACAACCGTCTAATCTTTGAAATGGCCGTGAAGCAAAAATATCACACTTGCAAAAAATGGTGCACAAATGCCGCAGAGGGAGGTTAACTGTAGATGTTAGCGATTTATGTCCGTGCAAGAGTAAGCGATGGGTAAGACTTACTTCATGAATATTGCTGGTGATCGAAATTGAGAAGCCCAGGGAGTGTAGATGATTGCCGTATTTGATGTATGGCGTCTGTGTTTGTCTTCGATGGATATCCTCCACAGATGGGAGATGGTGATGATGGTTGAAGCGCGGCAATTGGTGAAGCGGTTGAAGGAGTTTGAGAGGCGTCTGGTTTTATGGGTTTGAGGGAGGGGAACTGGGGTGCGACAATTGGGAGGGGTTGTGACGATGGGGGGCGTTTGAAAACTGGAGGGTGCGTGGAACAGTGGAACACTGGTAGTTTAGGAATAAGGAAAATGGGGAAGGGTAGTTTAGGAAAAAGAAAAGTCGACAAACTCTTCAGCCTTTTGTAGGAGGTATAGATATAGATAGATAGATAGATTTATAGGAGGGATAGATAGATAGATAGATAGATAAGTTGTCTTAACATTTTATAAGTGAACAATAGTTTCAAGGTTGTTTCACGTACGATGTTTGAACTATTTAGAGGGCTCTCTATTCAATAAGATGTCTCCGTTCCATTAAGTGGATTCTTAAATTTTTTGTTTTATGAGACATGTCATTCTCCTCGGATACATCAATTCAGAGCCGGCCCTGAGATTTTTGTGGCCTCAAAAGATAATGTAAATTAGGGCCCTATATTTTTCCTAAAAGAAAAAAAATTAAAGAACCAACATTAGTATCAAATGATAGATACCGTGTTTCATATTTTGTCTTTTTTGTAATTCGTGTTATCATGTTAATAAAAAATAATTTCAGATCGTAATTGTTTATTGTTATCTCAAAAATTAGAAAATTAATTGAAATCGGCAAATAGATGCGAACATTTTATGAAACGCACATAGTGTTGTATTTATTTTTGTCTGATTACCACATCGACAAAGATTTTTAAAAAAATCGACAAAGTACAAACAATAAGGATGTAGTGAAAATATATATTCACACAATTGAAAAAAAAAAAATTGCACTGATTCATGGTAGGGGAAAAAAGAAGAAGAAGAAGACAAGGTTTAATTATTGCATTCACTTTTTCTTCTTATATTTTATTTTTTCCTTTGTAAAAACAAGACCACAGTAAAAACAAAATAGCATTAAGAAGGAAAAACACAGTAATTATTAGGGACTCGATCCCTGGCTTTTAATATGGCAGACGCCAACATTCCACTGGGCCAGTTGCTTTTATGGTGCATGTAGTGCTATATTATATATTTATTACTTCTAAACATGTATATATCTAATTTGGGCCCCAATTTTGGGTCAAATTTTGGTGGCCCCAGACCCAGGCCTACTGGGCCTATGCCCAGGGTCGGGCCTGCTGATCAACTTAACCATCTTTGGATGCATGATTGGCAGTAGAAGTGCTTCATAATTTGTCTTAAGTTGTAGCAGTAGGCCCAAATAGCAACACAAGAAGGGAAATAATTACTGCAGTAGATTAAGAAATAATACAATGTGGAATTGAAAAAAACTAAATGTAACATCGAATAAGAAATAATTACTGCAGTAAGATTGAGCAAGCTCAAATAGAACAATAAATGAACCGAAAGCTAGGTTATTGCATTTGAAAGCGCAACGATCGGAACCAAACCAATTCAAACACACATGCAATAGTATATGACTATAATTAAAGAATAAAGGGAAGAGAGAAATCGAACACAAAGATTTATTGTGGTTAGGTCTGCAACTTCATGGTCTAGTCCATTCCCCAAGTGTTCAACTTGGGATTTGCTGCACTATCTCCAATAGTAACAATCCTTCTAGCTTCGCGGGTGGTAGAAAACATTTACAATGAACAATCTATTCCCAATTGCTCCATCTATTTGTCTTCAACATTTTAATTCCCATTAGAAGCATTCTCTAGCCAATTAAGTCAGGAAAAGATTTGTCCTTAATCTTCTTCCTTTTCCACCCTAATCTTGACATTGGAGATAGGAAATTGTGTAGAATTTTTCATTGTATACCTAAACCAAATTCTACAAAATTAACATTTATCTAATGAGAAACAAATCTCACTATATTAACTTATTGATTTTGACGCTAACAAAACTGATTTTATTAAAGGACAGATATAATTAATATAGTGATATTTTATATTCATTTGAATTAACTTATTGATTTTGATAGCAAAACATATTTTATTAAAGGACCTTTGGGCTAACAGTAGCATTCCTTCAATTTGAAAATAAAACAAATAAAGTCGTAGTGCAAGAATCATTTTCGTTGTTAAAGAAAAAATGCATTTGACAATTTATAGAGAAGATAAAATGGCCATTCTTAAGCTTATTTGAAAGAATGAAGGATTTTTTTTTATGCGACTAAA
Organism: Vaccinium vitis-idaea; assembly: GCA_963854785.1. NCBI lineage: Eukaryota > Viridiplantae > Streptophyta > Magnoliopsida > Ericales > Ericaceae > Vaccinium > Vaccinium vitis-idaea. The sequence goes on along the minus strand of OY978226.1, from coordinate 5,644,428 downwards.
AGCGAACGATAGATAATATAATTTGTGATTAAAACGCTAGTTTTATACAAATCATTTGTGTTTGCGTTGAGCCTTTAGGCACTAGTAATCACTAGTTTCATACAAATTATTACGAGTTTCAATATAATTTTTTCTTTTTGCTCAGCAAAAGAAATTCTTTAATTGTTCAAAGGGAAGACAAAGATTAAACATACCAAGGAGGAAGACAAGACATCAACCAAAAAAACAAAGAACCAGAGGAAAAGAAAGAAACGCCCTAAACCAAAACAGCCAAGAAGCTCCAAGTCACGAAACCCTATCGAGAAACACCAACAACAGCATAAAACAACCATATCCAATTAGAACACCTCTGCTAAGTAACCCAAAACCAACAAACGAAATAGACAGAAAGACCACAAAACCCGAAAACTGAACAAAAACCAACATGTATCCAGAAATTAGAATTCCCAAGAGAGAGAAGCACCATCGTCCAAGTTTTCAAAATACCGGGTATCATCCGCCACATCATGAAGAACAGAAGCTATATTCTCCTCTCCGTTCTACAAACTTCTTTAACGCCCCAACAAGCTCCCATATCCATTGTCTTATTAATTGGTTTGCTTAAATAAGATAGAGTTTTATTATGTGATCCTTAACCCCGAGCCAGCAAGGAGTTTCTTCTTGCTAATCTTCCTCTTTGATCTTTTCAATCTCTTTTTCAACTTTTTTATAGCTTCATGGATTGACTTCTTTCCTAGAATGCTAACCCCTATTATGAATACAAAGCACTTGAAGGGAATTCATGCAATAATGCATATCTTACATATTCAAACAGGTAATTTGACCGTAATATCAGTACTCTATGATAGTACTAGTTAAGAAAGACCGTATCATATCCAATATCACGACAAAATGGAAGTGAGATAAAATCATAAGTACTAGACATAACGCTTGTTTAGTTCAAAAAAAGACATTGCAGAACTGTGTTGTTATCGAAACTCGAAAAGCTCGTGGATTATGTATTTCGCAGCTCATTTATTCTCATGAGGGACCCTTAAAGGGTTGGGCTACTGGTTGAACAAGTTGTATGTTTTTTTTTTGTCGTTGCATTAACCTGTTTTATACCGGGTTTAAAAGCTTTCAAATCCACTTTTGTGTAAAGGTTTTCTTGAGTAATTTCCTAACACTTACATATAGTTTGTGGCAGCGAAGAGTTCATCCCTTTGAAGAAAAAATGGCTGCCACTGTAGGCAACCTGGATCGGAAACTGCGGCATTTCTCAACAACCCATGACGCAAAACACCATGCGATAGTTGTCCAACTTGATTCGATTAGGAAAGAACTTAACCGCTTGCAACCTTATCTTGCTGATGCCGAATGGAAGAGAGATGTCCACGAGTCAGGAGTCAAGACAGTCACCAACGGGCAGCAAATTTCGCAGTGGGTTTCACGCGTTGCTGTTCTGGCCGCAGAGGTTGAAGAAATCATCGTCACTTGTGACTTCCATCTGCTCAACATGAGCATTGGTGATTCGACTTTTTCTAAGTTTCTTTACTATTGGCCATTCGTCACAGAAAATGACAATTTGACAGCAAAGATACAAAAGTTGCTGTCCCGATTCCCTCAACTGAGAACCGTACCTGTGAATGAGTTTCAGTTCCATTCACCTCTAATGTGGGGAAATGTGCAGTTTTCACTCGTACATGGGCTACAGCAACTAATAAGTTACGGAATTGAGATTGTTGTGCAGGCTTGCCATACAGCTTTTGTCACCAGTTGGGCCTATCGCCTCTTGGGAATGGAGTTCGTGCAATTATGGGGCCAATTCTCAGAGACGGTGGAGAAGGAAATACAGAAACTCAATAAGGAAGCATTGTATATGCAACTAACCAAAGACGTACAAGCTTCCCAACCTATACCGGAGCATGATTCAAGAAAGGCTATCCAGATGACTAGCAAATCCATAAGCATCGTGGTGGGGCGGGCAAAAGAGTTAAAAAAACTGAAACTTTGGCTTCTGGCCGCAGAGGAGGAAGACTCTATGACTCCCGCCGTTATTGCTGTGAAGGGACAAGCGGGAATCGGCAAAACCAGTATTGCAGCGGTTGTATATGAGAGCTTCAAAAAGCACTTTGATTGTCATGCTTGGATCTTTGTTCGTCCAAATCGAACAAGCCTTCTGCAAGATGTTCTAACGGGTCTTTTGAAAAGCATCTCAGTGGCTGCTCCAGGGAACATAGATGCTCTAGATGAGTCAACCATGAAACAAACAATCCGCCTCTTGTTAACTGGGAAGAAATTCTTGTTAGTCTTGGATGAACTTCAAACTCAACAAGAATTGGAAGATGTGAAGGATATTCTGCCTTCAGGTTGCAGAGGAAAAATACTCCTCACCTCCTGTTCAGATATTCTCAGTTGTACGCATGTTCTTGATCTTCCATCATTAACTCCACAAGACTGCTTCAACCTCATCCGCGTGCGTTCCTTCTTAGGAAGTCAAAATAACACGTTTTGGCCTTCTATAGAACGACATGCCAAGGAGATTTTGGAAACATGTCAAGGTCTCCCTCTCGCTATTGCAACGATTGGAGGAATGCTTTCAACTAAACAGATGGATACCAAAGAATGGAGCAAAGTCTGCGACAAGATGAAGGAAGCCGACTTCATATCTCTAAGCTATGCCGATCTGCACCCTGTGCTCAAGAGCTGCTTCCTATATGCCTCTTCTTTACCCTCTCAGTATGAGATCTCATCTAAGAGGCTGCAGCGGCTGTGGATTGCAGAGGGGTTTGTGAACCAACAAGATGGGATGACAGTGGAGAAGGCAACTAGTCTTCAACTGGAAGAGCTCATCCAGAGGAACATGATTCAAGTAGCCAGAGTGGGAAAAGATGGAGAGGTTGAAACATGCCGCATCCTTGGACCAATGAGAGAGTTTGGTGTCAGAAGATCAGAACAAGACCTCGTCTCAGCTGTGCTTAACCTTGGAGGCTACCCGATGCTAGAGCGAGTCCATCGTCTTTTTCTTCAAATTGAGAGTAGAAGCAGCAACAACAACATGATTGATGTCGACAAACTAAGGTTAAGTAGTTTATGTTCATTTCTTGCATTCGAGGAAAGCAAGAATCAGATTCCCTTTATAATTCCAGCGAGCAGTTTCAAACTGCTAAGCGTGTTGGAACTTCAACAGCTTCCCAATGACACCCTCCCAGACGCTATTGGGGATCTTGTTTTGTTGCATTATTTGGGACTGAGAAGCACAATGCTTAAAGTCTTACCAAAATCTCTTAAGAAATTGAGGAGATTGCAAACTTTGGATATAAGGGATACATTTGTGAGAGACTTGCCTCCTGGTTTAGAAGTTTTGAACATGCTTAAGCACCTCCTCCTTGCTGGATCCTTCAGCAGTATGGTGGTGAGCGTTGAAACTAAAGTCAAAGCTCTCAACCATCTCCTGACACTTGCCGGAGTGAAACTGACCACAGACATTGCAGAGCAACTAAAACACCTTTCTCAGCTCCAAAAGTTATCGGTTGGCGAGGTGAGAAGACACCACTCTAAAAATCTTTCTGAATCTATTGACAACATGATATACCTCGGATCCTTGACCATTAAATGTTATCCGGGGGAGAAGATACAAATTTTTTCAACAATCCCCATGGATAACCTCGAAAAGCTACGAGTGGGAGGTCAGGTTGAAAATTTGCTAGATTGGATTGGCAAGAACCACTCGCTTAAGTATTTGTACTTGTGGGATTGCATGCTAACTGAAGATCCCCTCTCAGCTCTCAAGCATTTGCCTAATCTTGTTGTCCTCTCTTTGTGCAATGCCTACGAGGGAGAACAAATACAGTTGGATGCAACTGGGTTTGTCAAGCTAAAGAAGCTATCGATACTCCGCTGTAAGATGCTCAAACGATGGACTACGATAAAGGATGGAGCTTTGAAAAATCTTCAAACACTGACAATCGCTCATTGCCCAAAACTTACAGTGCTTCCGAGTGGCCTGAAAGAACTTGTTTCTCTCACAATTTTGGAACTAGCAGATATGCCTGAAACTTTCATCAAGGAGGCAAGAGAGCTCCAGTCAAGCTTACCAGTGAGCTCCAATCTCTCACTTCTTGCCCGAGACACAAGTCAGCTTTTCCCGCCTAGGCCAGCACCACCAAAGAGATTCCGAATGTTCGCGCCTGTTAACCAGATGATAGAGGTAGGAAAGAGAGAATTTCCATCATACCAGTCTAAAAAGGAAATGTAAGACCTCCCCTGATGTATGTCTCTCTGCCAATTCTCCTGACAATGTCTAGATGGTTCTCTGGTTATGTTGAATCCCATTCTTGCCCCCTTTTATAACGATAAAAGTTGATTTTTGTTTTAGTAGTCAAGAGGGGCGGACTTCAGGCATGGTGTGTACAAGTCATGGAGGGGAGCCAACCATGGTGCGCTGAACTATTGAAAATAGGTATTGTATGTGTGTATTGCAAAGTGTAGAGGCCGGGTTCTTAGGGGCTAGCAGGGGCCCCACTTTGCATGATAAAAGAGCGAAAGGGACCACTACCCCAGGACCTGCAAAACTCAATGCAGATCGATGTATTTCGCCCCCGCCGAACCCGAGGTTCACTCGGCGTTCGGAGAGGGCATCCAGGATTGGACGAATATGGATTCGTGTGATATCTGCCGACCCCATGGGGTACCGAGGCCACGGCATTCTAGGCTCACCCCTCGGATCTCTCTCGGGGACTCCTCCGATCGGCGTGCCGAGCGCCAAGGTGGCCGGGCAGTTCGCATGCCGAGTCGGTCGACTTCGGCCACGTGGGGGGCCTGGGGGTACTTGATTTGGTTATGGCGTATCAAGCACGCTGCACATTCCACGATGGAGCATCAAATGCGGTAGTCACCTACCCTGCCACCGCCGCCTGCAGAGTCACGTGGGTGATGGGGAATGTCTCGAGGCGAAGTGACCTCTCGAACCCATGTGCCATGACGTCAAACGAAACGCGGCGTCTGCAGCAGAGACGAAAGTCACATCAGCGGTCATTCCAAGCATGAATGACAGGCGCGTGAGGAGCACCGAGCGCGTAGGACGCACGCCCCCTCTGCCTATATATACACAACTACAACTACCACAATGGATATTCCTCTCTCCTCATTTACTACTCTCATAACTCCACTTTTCTCTCTAAGTTTCCGGTTTATTTCTCCCCTCCGGTGACTGACTTAGCCATCGGAGTGCCTTCCCGGACCACCACCGTCCAGGCTAGGCACTGACGTGGTTGCCTATGTGTGCAGGTCACCCTCTCTGCGCGTGCAGCAAGGGTTCAGGTGCGCCCCATCCATTCAACCTCTCCTTAATCTTCATTAGAAGGTCCAAAGAGCTCATTCCGGCGAAGAAACCTCCACACAAAGTGTGCGAGAGGAATAAAAAATAGAGTACAAAGAGAGACGTGAGAACCCAATTGTTAGGACTTGGTGAGCTTAGCGAGTGTGAGTGAGAAATTGTAATTCATTTTTCATGTGAGCAATAATATGTGTTTGTTATTTACCCCAAAAAATAAGTATGTGTTTATGGGTGTAATTGATACCTCGGTCTCCCACCCATAGTTTTTTTTTTTCATGAAAATGGAAGGAAATGTTGGTCGAATCTCTCTGTCGATACAATACGTGTGCTTTATTTCTACTATTTTTGTTATGGATTCTTGTATGTATGTATGTATATGTTCCCCTTTATGGGACAAATTTTTGAAAATGTTGCAATAAGTGGTCTTTTGGGGACAAAACTACATATCATGCCAGATTAATTTGGTTCTTAGGACAGAAATTTTGGTTGTTGAATGTCAAAACATTTGGTCCCTATTACCTAGTTTTGTTGCTAAAAACTCCTTTTAGCTAGGGTTTAATCTCTAACCACCGCTGCCCTACCTCAGACTCCACCTCCGCCACACCACCTTCGTCCGCCGTCTCTTAGTTTCTACCTTCGTCCGCCGAGGGGGGTTTTCCCTCCCTTCACCAACTCATCGCTTCTATCCACTGTATGGCAGATCAACCCATTACGCCGCCTTTAACCCACGCCCCATACCCACCGCCTTTTTCCTCCACCAATGCCGCTTCCTTCTTGGCTTCCTTCTTCACCCACCGCCGCCTCCTTCACCCACCGTTGATCCTTCCCCCTAGCTTGCTTGGGTCAGATCTGATGTTGCGGTGACGCTAGGGTGGCCTAGGCACCCTCTGACAAATAAAGCCTCCATCACCCGTTGGCGGCAAGTATGGAGTATGGATTCTCTCCTGGAGGTTTTTCTGTGTTTTCATGTAACTCGGGTAACTCGATCTGACTCAGTGATGAGTAACTCGGGGTAACTTAGTTTTTTTTTTTTTTTTTAATTTATGATTTCACCTGCACTTTCTTTGGTTTGAGTTGGGGTTTTCTTGGCATCAATCTCTACTGCCAAGACCGGGACAGGCTCAATGCTTACCAGAATGGTATGCCTTCTTCGATAGAATATGCCTCTAGTTCAGTTTTGTTTTTACAAATTATGATGTGCTTCTAGTTGAAGTTTTGGTAGTGGTAGATCATTCATGCATGTTTTGTGAAATTATTGTACTGCCTTCGGGCATTGTTTACCTTCGGGCTCTTGATATATGAGATTAACGTTTGTTCAAAGCTACCAGATTTATGGTCCCAAAACGATACCTTTATAAACTGAAGATAGCACAGTCCCAAAGACACACACACCAGTGTTCAGCGACCACTTAATTCTATTGCCAAAACTCATCTCTTATCGTTTCAAACAGCTCTTTAAAACTACGAAAATCTTAATAAATCTAGCAAAATATAATAGAAAGATGTCAAAAAATAAAAATGCATTTAAGAAATCATCATCACTTAAGGATAGGACCAAATGTTATTTTCCATCATCCCACAAAGTATGAATGCTGCTGGTCTCTTAAGGATTCACTCAATTTGCCTGAGCACTTGGAGAGATTCCACTGTTGCATCATCTAACAAATTGAATAGAAGCATTGAAAAAGCACAAAAGAACCTAACTCCATATCATTTCAATGCATCTGAACTTAGTGAGGTACCTGTAGCAAAATAACTTTAGAAATCAGAAAGTGAGTTGGAAGCAGAAAATAAGGTAATATCATCCGAAAAAGTGGGCTGAATACTAAAACTCTGTAATAACAAGAACAAAAAACAAATACATATAAGCAAAAATTTCTTCTCTCCACGAGAGGGAAGAACAGTATCACCACTTTGGGTTCAAGAAATGATGGGGAAAACATGGACAAGTATCACAAGAAATGTTTGAGGTTGGTCAACAAGAGTCGCACCTCTGTTTTCGTTTCGTTCACAACAGAAAGATCTGGCACAACATTATATGTTAGTACCTGTGGTTTTCACTTACTTTGTTTAATATTTTTCTCTCTTTTTTCCTTTCTAGAATACAGAGAATATATAATTTCAGTGAGTTTTAAAACTAGAATTAAGATTATTCAACACAAGAATGCAAATTTGTACGCGTTAGCTTTGGGATTGACTGGCCTCTTTTCCAAGGAGTATTGTCTTTAGTTTCTGTAGTGTCTATCTGGTTTAGAAAGCGAAGTACGTTTTGTTCTTTGACAAGTAAAAAAGAAAGTCATTTTGACGAAGTCCAGATTGTAAGATGATATAAAATCCAAACTCCAAACTCTACTCTTGCTACTGTTTCTTGACGAATGTAGGGTTTAGTTGCATGAAGACCAAGAGGAAACACGATAAGTGGAAAATTATACTGTACCTAGTTTTCTCAGTTCTACATGCTATTCAGGATTTAAAAAAACATCATTTCTACAATGCGAAATATTGAAGCTTGACATATCTTAGAAGTTCTTAGCTGCGGTCCCCAAAAGAAAAAGGAAGTTGAGCAAAACATAATGCACCGGCACTGTTCTAATAAAATTTAGTAGGGGAAAAAATGAACAAACACCTGTATAGCACTCACTGAACCCTATTAATAATATACAAGCACAGCCGCTAATTTCAGTACTTGTAGTTGTAGGCCATACACTAGAAGTATCACATTGGAAAGCAATATATTATACATTTAAAAATCATAAGTACCTAGAGTTTATTATTGGAAAGATTAAGAGCAACAGTGGAAGTGGAAAAAAAGTGTCATTCAGATACAAAGGCCACTTATTTCAAAATTAACGATTATAGACGATACGTCATGGTGGTAATCGTAGTCCTGGTTTTACAGCTATGAAAGATAAGTCTACATAGCAAAAAGGCCAAAAACAGGAAAGATTAGGTGGAATGAAGAAAAATAAATGGACAAATAAACGTTTTCAGAGTTAAGAGGATTCATTTTCTAAGCGATATACAGCATTAAAGCAGGACTGTAAATGAAAACCAAGGGCTAAGTTGTTAAAAAACTTCCAGAAAAGCTTCTACCAAAATTTGAGAAACTAAGTAAATGTCAAAAGAACAGTACTGCTTATCCAATATTCTGGAACAGAAGATTTGCATAGACATAAATGTTCTAGAAGCAACATTTTTGACAGATTCCAAAGATAATGTTGCACAACACTATCACAGCTTCGGGTTGTACAAATGGCACTGAACTGTGCCAGGAAACCATTTGCGATGTGGTAAATTGAGAGAAGCAATTTTCTAAACACGAGTCATGCATCCACTGGAAAAGCAGCTGGTTGCAGTTTTCTACTCTGCACTTTCTTTGTTTTTCAGCTGACAAGCTCCATGAGAAATGAAGGCAAACTTTCGACTTAGCTATAACATTGTCATCACTTGACATAAACATATTCCAAACTCCAAAGAGAGATAAAGACGTTGTTTACTTTCAAACTAACATGTAAAATTACATATGCCACAAGACATGTTCTAGAGTACTCTTACTTTGATTCCTTTTACTTAGGTTCGAATTAAATCCCATGTACAGCAAGCTTTTCATTTGGAGAATCATAGTATATGTTACCACGTATTTCATAGATGCTTTACTATTAAGAATCAAATAACCGTTCTTGTGGCTTGATAACTGTCATCCTTTGGAACCATTGTATGATCATTTTGGGGAGGATATTGTGACTAATAGGGGCAGGGCTTTACAAACAAAGGTAGCTTCAGTTATTGTCAATGGTGGATGGGTCTAGCCTAGAGGTCGTAACTTGCAAATTCAAACCCTTATTGCTCAAACTCCTCCTCATTGATTGCTTGTACCTGACAGGGAGGATTAAGTGGTGTCGTTGCATCATCCTAGTGGCAACTATACGGTTAAATCAGCTTGGAATGCTATCCATCTAAGATTCACACCTCAACCTTGGTGTATTGTTGCTTGGAGTGGTAATCAAGTTCCTAACGGGCGGCACGACCCGTCTAACATCGTATAACCCATCTCATAGACTATCCTGAAACAATGACAATTATTGTATGACAGTGCTTGACATCCGGAATACAAACACAATAGATAAATAGGAAAAATATGTTCTTTCATAAAAATTATGAATCATCCAAAGTCATACAATTATTGTAGAATAAAAACCCCAGAAATTAAACTATTACATTACTCAGAGAAAGTTTCCTCGTTACCCCAGTCGAATAGTTTAGCCGTTCATGGAGTTAGCACAAATAATCATGAAATAATTAAACTCCATTGAAACGAAAACTAAAAGCTCACTAAAGAATTGATATGTATTTCCAGAGCCTTTCTTTGCTTGCCGTAACCACGTCGCCGTCTGTTTATGCGCCCAACAGCTGCCTTGTTATCTGTTAATGCATGCAGCCTTCAGACTTCCATTATGCGTAGAAAAAGTGATACCCCAAAAATAAAACCCTTCATGCCTTTTTATACATGCTGCTAACCTATGAAGCACGGGTACTCCAAAAATGTCGCCGTACGGGTACGGGTACGGATGGGTACGGCAAAATACGTACCAGGTACGGCAAAATACGTACCAGGTACGGCAAAAATGTACCGGGTACTTTTGCACTGTTCGGGTACGACATTGGTACTCTTGGGTACTCCGATTGGGTACTTTGCTGGGTACGTTTGGACCTTTTTGTAAAATTTTCAAAACTTTAAGGGACCCAAATGAAAATTATAGAAACTTCAGGGGTTCATGTGCGCTTTTGACCCCCAATTTTAGATAACAGACGTGTAAATGGTTTCATCAGTTAGGGTTCTCAAATAGAAGCAGCAGCCACAGCTTCTCTACTACTCGAGCAACAGCCATGGAAGCTTTTCGAGCTCTCTGGTTAGTCTCTCTCTCTCTCTCTCTCTCTCTCTCTCTCTCTCTCTCTCTCTTTCTCTCTCTCTCGCTCGCTCCTCCCTCTCTCTCTTTCTATCGTGTTGCAGCAGCTGCTCCCTCTCTCTCTCTTTTCGAGCTCTCTGGTTATTTTCTCTCTCTCTCTCTCTCTCGCTCGCTGCTCCCTCTCTCTCTTTCTGTCGTGCAGCAGCAGCCACATTGCACTTGTTTGATCTATGCACTTATGAACTTATAATTTTTGTTTGATCTATGCACTTATGAACTTATAATTTTTATTTATGTTGCTTTTTGTTGGTAAATAGGTTTATTATTCAGTTTGTGCAATGGAACATAGTAAAATAGGGGGGAAAAAATTTACACTTACGTACCCAACCGTACCCGTACCCTACTTTTTTGGGTTTTTGTCGTATCGCGTACCCGTACCGCGTACCGGTACCCGTGCTTCCTAGCTACTGACCGACTTGTATATGGCTGCAATATCTTCCTTTGACTTGCAGCCCAATTCTTCTCCTTAAGTGTGATTAGTGGGCCCCTCTTGGATACCCACGGAACTTCTGTGTTGAACCACCGAAATTCACTTCCTAATTAAGATACAAAATTATTGTATGACAGTGCTTGATATCCGGAATACAAACACAATAGATAAATAGGAAAAATATGTTCTTTCATAAAAATTATGAATCATCCAAAGTCATACAATTATCGTAGAATAAAAACCCCAGAAATTAAACTATTACATTACTCAGAGAAAGTTTCCTCGTTACCCCAGTAGAATAGTTTAGCCGTTCATGGAGTTAGCACAAATAATCATGAAATAATTAAACTCCATTGAAACGAAAACTAAAAGCTCACTAAAGAATTGATATGTATTTCCAGAGCCTTTCTTTGCTTGCCGTAACCACGTCGCCGTCTGTTAATGCGCCCAACAACTGCCTTGTTATCTGTTAATGCGTGCAGCCTTCAGACTTCCGTTATGCGTAGAAAAAGTGATACCCCAAAAATAAAACCCTTCATGCCTTTTTATACATGTTGCTGACCTATGAAGCACGGGTACTCCAAAAATGTCGCCGTACGAGTACCAGATTCTGGTACGAGTACAGGTACGGATGGGTACGGCAAAATACGTACCAGGTACGGCAAAAATGTACCGGGTACTTTTGCACTGTTCGGGTACGATTGCACTGTTCAAGAAGATCCTATCCGGAAATGCAACATAGCTCATCGATCTTGACAGCTACAAATTTTCTACCTTGGTCAATCATGGATCAACTCAAGAGATGTTACCCCTGAGAGAAGCTCGCTGGACTGAAAACCGCAAGGGCGGGCAGTTCCAGGCAAAAATTATCGCAAAGCCTGCTAGGTTGAAAACCCGAAAGGGCAGCCTAGGCAAAAGATAAGGCTAAATAAATCAAAGCTCACTAAACCGAAAACCTGAAAGGGCGGTACTAGGCAAAATTCAGAGCACAAAAGGAGAGTGAAAATACTCAAGTGAACCCTAACTCCAGATTTGTAGTCCTAAACTACGTCATGACCTGATTCCTTTAAAAAGGATACGTAGGCAACCTCACCTCGAGGTTCGGTCACAATCTTTCAAGTTGATCCCAAGACATTACACGCATCTCAGATCTCACAAACAAAGCCGATACAAATCAAAGTGGAAAGTTCTCAAAATTCAAGCTTTATTTGAACAAACTTTTTCAATTACATGGCTGAGCATGAAACTTTCAAACAACCAAGCATTGATCCATATGAGTCATGTCATGGGTCCACAACTTATTTCGAGCATAGTAAGATTGAGTCCAAAGTCCCTCTTTGTCCCCCATCTGTTCTTGTATCTCTTGTCAATTTTCTCTCGCAACGTGCCGAAAGCAAAACACTGGGGTATGGATCTTCTGGAATGGCCACACACTCTCCATATGTTGTGGCAAGCTCTGAAGATGGCAAAATTGAAAATCGGCATTCTCGAGCATCAAGCTGATAGAAGGCAATTGGTCCAGCTAGATCAAACCTTGTGGGAAAGAGAGAAAACAAGTTAGGAGACTTAGACAGCCTTAAGCCGAGCATTGAGGTAAAACGAGAACGAGAGAAAAACCGGAAAAAGGAGAGCTGAGTGAGCAACCTACCCATAGGAGCATCCTCAAAACTCACTCAACAACCCATCTCCATCATGAGAAAATGCAAAGGAGAAACAAGCTTTTGCTTTGGAAATACAAAGAAGATCAGAACAAGGGGCATTCACGGAGACCGTGCAAAGAACAACCATCTCGAACAACGTGCCACTTGAAGATAATAAAGAGCCGTGCCGAATTGATGAGGATTCTCAAAGAAGCCATTACAATGGCTCCTCAAGGCCTAAGAAAGAGCAAACAAGTGTTAGAAGATCAAAGAGAAAGGCCAAGAAGTGACGACAAGTTACAAAATCTGGACACTATTGGAAGTGTGCCACATGGCACGATAAGTAGGCCGCACGGTACAGTTTGAGTGCCATACAGCACAGTGATGGCAATTTTGAAAGATGTGTGTTTTGGCCGACCAAAACTCATTCCATGCTTCTTTTCGGGACACGGCCTATGCACGCAAGCCGTAATATGTGCATATGACTTAATGGAAAGATTGATTGATGTTCCCAACCTAGTTTTGATGATTGGATACCTCGAAAGTCGGGATACATCAAGAGTTGGATATATCGACGAGTTGCACTTCATGATAGTGTCATCCCCCAAGATTGGTTGATTCGTGCAAGGAAACCATTTCACCTATTTGCCAAGAATCTGAAGACGGCAACACCGGCACGTGTGCATAACAAATTTGGTTCCATTATCCTTTCATTGATGAATTCATTCTATTCCTTTCATTTGGGCATGGGGAATATAATCATAAATCCGTGTCAGTTTCTCACTTCCAGTCAAAATCCATGTTCACATTTTCAGTTGTTTAACATAGCATTCATGTGCAAGTTCTGTTTTCTTTTCAAATTCATTGCTAGTGTGAATAAAAGAAACTACGTGCAAAGTTTTTATAAAACATAAACATCCACATCATAAGCATAATGATATCCAGGGGCAAAACATGGCCCAATGCATAGTCTACTACCATGGCTCGCAAGCCATCTCCATCAGGAAACTGAAAAAGACGGCAAACAGGCGCCCAAGTCAAAACGAGGCACGCAGGCCCCATACTACTACTAACAACTCTATTTCAGGTACGAGGTCTCTTCGACAAGTGTCCCAAATGCCTATACTCCTCTGGCATGCTGGGATGGCTCTCTCTCTCAGTACTGCTACTCTCCGGAGACTCCTCTCTCTGTGCACTCTCTCTCTGTCTCTCCTGAGCCGCAGTAGAACACAAGACTCTGCCAGACGCTGGAACCACCGGGGCAACTCGAGGCGCTGAACGCCTAGTACTCTGAGAACGGGACGTGCCCTGCATAAGCAACAACATCTGTCAAGTAGAATGCAGAGCATGAATGGTGAATGGAAAGGGAAAGCAAATATGATGAATGTACCTCAGCAGCTCTGCGACTGACTCCTCTCTCCCGGTTGGTACACACTCCACCACTGCTCTCTCTACTCCTCCGACTGCCACGACCTGTGACCTCACCTCTGCTACTCTCTCCAGCACCACGGCCTGTGCCCCGACCAGCCTCTCCAGTACCACGGCCAGGTGACCTGCCTCTAGAAGCTCTCTGCCTACGACCAAGTACAACTCCCGGCTCAACTCACGGGCGCACCTCTGGAGCCACGCCCATCACAAATTGACGGACCATGGCCTGCAAGTCCTGAATCAACTGGTATGCCGACGCTGCCCACTCAGCAGGAATCTGAAAAGCAAGTGCACATCAACAAGCAATAAGTTCAAGAATATATGCAAAATGATGCAAGCAATGCTCAAAGATTACCTCTGTAGTGGCAAGAGTAACTGCGGAATGAACAGAAGGCACTGTCACCACTTCAAGTGCACCACTAGCTCTGACCACATCAATATCTCTCCTCAACTCTGGCAAGGCAGGAACATCTCTCAACCGGGTCTCCATATCTAGATCATATGCCAAATGGGTGTTCATTTATCCGTCATAATCCAGAGAAGGACTGAAAACCAACTCTATCGGCACTGTAAACCTCTCTATCTCAGCACGAGTATAATCATGTGTCCTCAAAACCAGTGGAGGAAGAGGCGAAGGCACGCTGAAGTGGTCAACCCCAAGAGACTGACGGGACACTCTATCACCCAAGTACCGTTGCCAGCCATATGGACACTCCAACAACACCCTGCTCCGTGTCAGCGCTCTACTCCTGACCAAGTAGTCCATGTGCGATCTATCCCAGACATTCCACCTCACCTGCAACATAAAGTTTCATCATTTTCAAGAGAATCAAAAGGCAAGGAATACCAAAGAGAAATAATTGCAAAGGCTTACTTTGTCTCCTCTGGTATGGTCAAAGAAAAGCCTGAAATGCCTCAAATCACCCTTATGCTCGCCGGATTCCATAAACTCCTGCCCCCATTTCGCAGCCCGTGGAAGCACATTCTCATTGTCATGAGAATTCTCTGGAGCAAATGCCCCTAGCACTTCATAAGCCCACACCTGCATTTTGCAGGGGCAAATCAATGCAGAAATACAACAAAGGCACAAAGTTGAATTGCATGTGAAGCAAGATTTACCTCCAACACTCTCCAGAAGCCGCCAAGACTCTTAGCCATTCCACGGCTAACAGAACCCAGAAAGCAGTACATAGTGCAGTAGCCAGCACCGCCCTAGTCATACTTTCCAGCTGTCTCCAAATTCTCCAACGCTGGTAACCAACCCAAGTGCACCATACCTACCCTGTTCGGGAACAGGGAAGCACCGAAGAGGTATAACAAGTAAGCTATCGTCGTCTGTCTAGCCTCCACATCAGACACCGGCTCGTGGTCCCAGAACTTGACCAAAGCAGTATACCTCACCATCGGCTCAACATCAGCAGTGTCTAACTCTGAATCAAACGAGATAGGCTCACCTCCAACTCTCAGACTCGTGATGACAACAAAGTCAAGTGGGGTGATCGTCATCTCCCCAAACCTGAAGTGAAAAGTATTGGTGGTATCCCACCACCTCTCCACCAAAGCTCTCATCAGTCTCGGTCTATCCTCGTCACCGTCAAGATCCGTATAAAGATGGTGAAACCTGTTGCATCAACCAGGACTTTCACACACGACGGCAAAGCATTGTAATACTCTAGAGAATTTGCTGAACCTCTGTAGTCACCGAGGTTTCGCTCAAACCAGCTTTATGGGAACCTCCCGGACCCGAGAAATCTCATTTTGCGAGGCCAGTAGTATATTTTCCATTCAAAGGGCAAAAGAGTCATTTTTCAAATGGTTTCTCGGGTTTGGTCCTCAACCCCGTGTGGCGACTCCATCCAATCAGTCAAAACCGTTTTGGAAACAATCGATTTCGTGGACATGCTCCGCGGGGTGTTCAAAACAGTATTTTATTTTTATTCAAAAATTGTACATCTTTTTGTAATAGGTTACCTTAATTTATAGGATGGAGAGGGAGAACATTAATTTTGGGTGCCATATCCAATTTTAAATCTTGGCTCCCTCCCTATGCATACACATGTAATCTATACATGTAGAGATATCGGGGCGGGGCTGGGACAGACTCGAACATCACCTATGCGTTCTCCGAAATGCTTAAAAAGTTATTCCCATATTCTACCCTATCTCCGAAAAAAATCCCCTATCCATTCGGGGCGGGAAATGGGTAGGATTAGAGCGGGTCGGCTGAGATGGGCATCCCTAAATACCACTTTGGGGAATCACAGTGTCGGCTCATTAGTTTGGAGGTCTAAATTGGACTCATTAGATGACGCCCTCTATATATTTTGCATAATAAAATTGTTTAGCACATAAGTCTTCATAAAAAACCATAACAAAATATTTACCATTGCACTAATTTAAACATATAGTCATCTAATAATAAACAACCATTACAATACTCCAAAATCGATCATTTGAACATTACTCTTCTCGCATTTTTAGTTGTAATAAGTCTATAATGAACCTTCTTCACCGTATCCTTGTCAATGGATAATATAACAAATCCATTTAATCTTTCTTGAGATATGGTTGACCGAAGATAAGTTTTGATCAATTTCAACTTTAAATTAAAAGCTTCTTTTCCCCGACGTAATAGTAATTGGTATAGTCAATATTATTTTGTATGCAATCCATGCATTCGTGAAACAATCATCCATTGTCTTCAACTAACACTGCTGCAATTTAAACATTTGTTTACTATAGACAGCGATGCTTCTTTCGCGTGTGATCATTTGTTCGGTATTCCTTCATATCCAAAGATGACTTCTTGGAACAAGGGCAATGCTACTGATTATTGCAATTGGGATGGGGTCATGTGTGATGGGTTCACGGGTCATGTGATTGGGCTTGACCTCAGTTGTAGCCAGCTGTATGGCACAATCCATCCCAATAGCAGCCTTTTCCAGCTCTCTCACCTCCAACGTCTCATTCTGGCTTTCAATGACTTCAATCACTCTCGCATTTCATATGCATTTGGCAGCTTCCCACGTTTGACACATCTAAACCTATCCGATTCTGTTTTTCAGGTTCAATCCCATCTCAAATCTCCCACTTGTCCAAATTGATTTCACTTGATCTATCTTGTTTTTTGCCACCACTTGCACTGCCAACACTTTATTTGCTACATTTCAAAATTCTCCTAAAAAATCTGACCCGGTTACAAGAACTCGTCCTTCCTGGTGTAAATATTTCTTCTGCTTTACCCTATTCCGTGGCGAATTTGACTTCCTTAACAGCTCTAGACCTGTCATCGACCGGATTGCAAGGAAACCTACCTGATGACATTTTCCACCTTCCAAAATTGGAGAGGCTCATTTTAGATAACAACAGTGGTCTTGATGTCAATTTACCAAAATCAACTTGACATAATGGTAGTTCCTTAAGGGAGTTGGATCTTTCTTTGACGAACTTTTCTGAAGAACTACCTGATTCAATTGGTAATCTCTCGTCTTTGAACTCCTTGAGTCTCTCTACGACTAGTTTATCTGGAAAACTATCTGATTCAATTGGCCATCTCAAGTCTTTGAAATCCTTGTCTCTCTCTGGGCCGAGTTTATCTGGAAAAATACCTAGTTCAATTTTTAATATCAAGTCATTGAATTACTTGATTTTCTACCACTGCGAATTTCGGGGTTCCATTCCTAAATCTCTAGGGAACCTTATGCAGCTTCATGAACTAGATTTATTGTTCAATATTTTTGACGGTGAAGTCCCATCTACTCTCTCAAATCTTAAGCAACTCACTAGCTTGACTCTTTTCTACAACCACCTTGAAGGAAGAATTCCCAATTTTGTGGCTGAGCTCCCAATGCTGCAGAGGTTAAATCTAAGGTCTAACAATTTCATTGGTGGATTTCCAGTATGGGTTGCAAACATGAAACCACTTGTTTATCTGGATATATCTAGTAATAATCTCACAGGTCCCCTCCCCTTCAACTTAAGTGGTCTTCAAAACCTACAAATGCTCAACCTACGTCATAACTCTCTTAGTGGGATAATACCTCCATGGTTATTTACTCTTCCGTCGTTGGAATACTTAGACCTGAGTTCAAATCTTTTCGCTGGCCAAATACCCGAGTTCCAGCATAATCTACCATTGCTCAGCATTGACTTGAGTGATAATAAACTACATGGCCCCATCCCACAGTCAATCTGCACTCTTGTAAATCTAACCTTTCTCAGTCTTTCTTCTAATGATCTGAGTGGTGCTGTGGATCCGCAAAATCTAAAAAATCTCGAGTTCTTTGGTCTTTCTTCTAATGATCTGAGTGGTGCTGTGGATCTGCAAAATCTAAAAAATCTCGAGTGCCTTTATCTTTCCAACACTAACCTATCTCTAATCACTACAAGCGGTGCCAATAATACATTTCCTATCCTTAGGGCAATCTCTATGTCATCTTGCAACATCGAGGTGTTTCCTGATTTATTAAGAACCTCAGAGAAACTTGAAAGCCTAGATCTTTCTGACAATAGAATTCATGGAGAGATTCCAAACTGGGTTGGGTTCATCGGGAAGGCATCACTTTCCTATTTAAACCTTTCTCACAACTTTGTAACAGACATATAGGAACTTCCATGGGAGCGACTACAAATTCTTGATCTTCATTCCAATTTGCTTCAAGGACAACTGCCTATTCCACCCCCCTCCATACTATACTTTTTCATCTCAAACAATATCCTTAGTGGAGAGATTCCTTCGTTGATTTGCAATGCGAGTTCCGTTCAAATTCTTGATTTGTCTCACAACAAATTGAGCGGTGTGGTACCACAATGTTTGGGAAATTTTAATAAAGATCTCTCGGTGTTAGATCTGCGCTCCAATGGGTTAAAGGGAACCATTCCTTTTGTATTTTCAAAGGAAAACAACTTGCAAAGTCTTGAGTTGAATGGAAATCAATTCGAAGGACCACTACCTCGATCTTTGATGAATTGTACAAGCTTGGAGGTTCTAAACGTCGGCAACAACAAGATAAACGACACATTTCCAAATTGGTTGGGGACTCTTCCAGAGTTGCAGGTTCTTGTCTTACGATCCAACCGATTTCATGGTCCCATAAACACTTCAATGACTAAATTTCCCTTTCCTAAGCTTCCAATTGTTGACCTCTCCTACAATGGGTTCACTGGCTATTTTCCTAACTTATATTTCGAATATTTCCAAGCTATGAAGAACAGTACCATGCCTAACAAGCAATACATGAGTGATAAAAGTAATTATTATCATGATTCTCTCGTAATTACAATGAAGGGGTTTGAGATTGAATGGGTGAGAATTTTGACTATCTTCATAGCAATCGATTTTTCATCCAACAATTTCAGTGGAGAGATTCCCAATGTCGTTGGAAAGCTCAATTCCCTCAAAGTGCTTAATTTTTCTCATAATTGCCTTACGGGACATATTCCAGAATCTTTGGGAGGCTTGACAAGCCTTGAATCTTTAGACATCTCTTCTAACCGGCTCAGTGGGAGAATTCCAAGCCAATTAACAAGTTTGACGTTTCTCGTGGTCTTGAACCTTTCGTGGAACCATCTCGATGGACCCATACCCCACGGTCCACAATTTAATACATTTGATAATGGTTCATATGTTGGGAACCAAGGACTATGCGGGTTTCCATTGCCGAAAGAATGTGAAGAGAATCAAACGAAAATACAGCCACCGGTGTTGCAACAGCAGGAAGATGATCCATATTTTGATGGATATTTTTGGAAAATTGTGGTGTTAGGGTACGTGTGTGGAATGACACTGGGACTATTTCTGGGATCTCTCATGTTCTTAATTGGTAGACCAATTTTTTTTGTGAGACTTGTTGAAAGAGAAGTGCCTAAGAAGGTGGTGAGATTGAGAAGAATGGTTACAAATACAGTGGGAAGAAGAAAGTAACATACATTGGTAGCCTTTTCAGGTATGAGCTGCTACTCTTATATTTCACTATTGCTGAATTAGAGTTTATTGTCTGAATTTCTGTTTGTAATCTAGTATGCAAATTCGTAACGACTCGTACGTAGTATGTTGTCTAGTGTAACATTTTTCAGATCGAAAACCAAATCGCATGTATCCCAGTACTTTGAACTTTCTCACTCGCAACACTCACAACCAAAACTAAACTGGGTGTAAATCTTCTAAGAACCTGTAGACACCCCGATTTTGAACCCAGGATGCACTCGAGCATTCCCGATGATGAAATAGACCAATCGTGCATACCTCGAGGCTAAGAACAAGGCTTGAACTCACCGAACCACCCTAAACCATTCTAAACCCTCCTAAAACAACCTTAAACCAACCAAAATGACCAAAATACCCTTCAAACCATCCATAAACCATTTCAAAACAAACCCAAGCCTACATCATCTTCTAGTACATTCAAAACCCTCTTTATTGATATATAATACGTCTCAATCCATTTTGAAATGAGGGAGATGTGTCCGTTTTACCAAAATGACTTATTTTCCCGACCTTCTGAGGGTAAAATGGTCACATACTTGAATGTACAAATTATCTTGGGTTCAAACTACTTGGGTTAGAAAGTACACTCGACAAGCTTTCCAACGCTTCAAACCACGCATGAAACGAAGTTCGGTAGCACCCGAGGCGGCCCCGCAAAGTTTTACCTTTTGAGCAACAACCTTGAGCGCTCAAGCCCTGGACCTTGAGCGCTCAAACCCAAAAATCCCACCTTGAGCGCTCAAGCCCATGGCTTTGAGCGCTCAACTCTGATCCAGATCAGTTTTCTGCAGAGCATCTAATCATGATATTCTCTGCAAGAGGAGCGTCTACCTATGTTTTCTACTGCCTAAATACACTTCCTAGACCCTTGAACATCTCCTCAATCACCCCCCAAACCCAATTCAAAAATTAAATCCATTTTCCTCCCATTTCTCTCTCTATATAAACCTCCTCCACTCCCTCACTCACTCCATGGGCTGCCCTACTGCCATTTTCTCCCTCCACCAGAGCATATAAACTACACCAGTCCACAATCAACCCATTAATTTCATCCCTTCAAGTTCCTTCAAACAAACCCACTTGATTACATCAAGAACATGGCCATTTAGCTTCAAGTGCACCCTCCTCTTGGCTGATTTTCATACTCTTCCAGTCATCACAACTCACTTCTCACACCCACAACTCAGTCCCAACTCACCAAACTCATCCAAGCTTCTTCTATCATCAAAATCCATTTCTATCAAGCCAAAATCATCTTTTTGCTTACAAATACACTTTCATCCTACATCATATTGAACCAATCAGGTCTCTCAATCACTCAAACACACTCTAAACTCATTGTTCTATACCATCATCTGATCAAAAGCCAAGTTCAAGCCTCAATCAAAACCAAAAGGTAGTTAAAATCATGTGAAAATCACTGTTTTGGTCTTGCTGAGGGAGACCAGTGGGCTCATTCAAGTTCCTCATACTTGAAATGAGCCTACAAGGTCTGAAAAGTATCAAGAAAAGCATTCTTAAAACCTGTTATTTTGGTAGGATTGAGCGCTCAAGCTCAAGGCCTTGAGCGCTCAATCTGTTTTCTAACAGCTTACAAATCTTGTTCTGCTTTGATGATGGATCAGAGATTAATATGCATGAGCTGTGTGTATGTGTTGAAATCAGTTTGATCCTCTTCTGTTATCTATCAAGAATCATCAAACTCGATTTTTAACACATCATTTACTTTCCAAAATTCTTCAAAGTCCATGCTTCTGTCCAGTTTCGGGAAAATAAAGTATAATCATTGATTTGGGGTTGTTTGATCATCCAATGTCATGTTATAGCAGAATTTGGCGACCTGGAAGTGGCTTGAGCGCTCAAGGCCTTACCCTTGAGCGCTCAATCCACTTTGAGCGCTCAAACCCCAATAGAAAGTCAGTCACAGTGTTTCAGCCATAACTTTTTACTCCAAACTCCGTTTTCAACGTATAATATATCAAAACGTAGATAATTTGAAGGGCTACAACTTTGTAGTTTTATGTTCTTCTCATTTCTATATCAAAACCCTCCAAAACATGCAAATAATGTCGGAAAGACAAATAATTTTGTTCAAAATGGTGTTTTAAATTCTATTTTTCTCCTTCATTGTCATTTTCTTTGTTTATACCATTCTGTCATCGCATTGTACACTTCGCACAAGCATCCACCATCACTTAGTTGGTGTTTTAATATTCATTTACGTGTTTGCCATTCCCGTATCCCCCATTTCGTGTTTAAAATCGAATTTCAAATATTTTCAAAATCTCACAAAATGTTGAGTAGAGACCGGTTCATGGACCGGGCGAGTGGGGTGCCGTAAAACCCTTCCCCTCTCGTAACCAAACCCCCGAATCCGAGAAATCTTTGGTTCCGCCAAGATCAGTGAAATCTTTTTCAAATGGGCAAACGAGTCATATTTTTATCGGTTTCTCGGGTTCGGACCTCAAATCCGGGTGGCAACTCTAACAATCACAATCTTTTCGTACAATCTCGGTGGGCCGTCCACAGAACCAGTCACACAATTACACATTTTATTCTACTAGTGAAATCAAGTGAACTAGTATCTATGTGTGGCTCTTTTTGCTTTTTTTGTATAGCGGTGAAGGGTTTTTTTCTTTCTTCTCTTTATGTGAGTAGGGCTGAATTTCTCGGTGTATCTTTATTTGGGCTTTAGTACTTTGATATATATGTTGAGGGTATGCGCTTTTTTGAGCCAATTTGTCTTAGATTTCTGAATTGTAGAGTATGAAATTTATCACTACGCACTTGGATGATGATTTTTGAATTCCACATTCTGCCGTTCATTTTTTATTTTTTGTGTCAAACGATAAGATATGGTATTATAATTCTACAAAATCTAGAAATTACATCAAGAGCAAGACTCATCCCTAGACAAAGGATGCAAAAGCCACGATTGTGGAGTATCTGTCCAAAGACTAGAACCCACACCAATAGTATCACTTCTTGCCAAATCATGAGTTACCAAATTACAAAAAATGACCAGCAAAAGAAAAGGAACAAACTTGAAAACTTTTGCTCAAAGTCTTGACGTCATGAACCAAAACTTCCCGTTCCTGATTTGTTGAAATATCCCTAGTAATCATTTTCACCACTGCTTGAATTATGAATTATGAAAACTTGACAAAACTTCCGATCATTCTCCCTTTCATTTTGAATTATGCATTTGGTCAAAATCAATTATAGAACACTCAAGATTAAAAAATTCACAATCTGTGATAAAATTAGCCTCCCAATCAGACCCTAACTTGAAATTCCCTTAAAAAAATTATCATTATAGCATCCAATATGTTTTGTTGCATGTGCTGTTTAAAACTGTTTCCTCCATTTTGCCTTTTTGTTGATCAAATTCCTGTTTCTATCGTTAGTTACCCAATTCTGGGTGTTAACAAGAAAATAAGAATAGTCTTTTTCATACACCTATTTTTCCTTCATGTATACTTTATAGGCCCTATGTTAAAAAGATTTTTGGGCCTGTTTTATTGCTCGGATTAGATATATGATTGCATTACAAATTTCTTAAACTTGTATTTTGACATTTTATTGCAACCATTAGTGGAGGAATTACGTCCATTCTAGTGAGAATGCAATAGTTGGATGGGTGGGTATTAGTAAACCAAATGGGCCTTAAGTCTAAAGAATTAGTTGGCTTTCGAAATTGAACTAACATGTTTTTCTTTCTCTCTCTCTAATATTCCCATTGCAGTACTGAAAGACGGAGAAAACTCTTGTTGCTACTTGAGATAATAACAGAGTAAAGGATGAGAAGATGAGGAAGAAAATGATGAGTTTGGGCTACATTTTGATATAAAGTAGAGTGGATGTTGGTTTATGTGACTTGCTCGTGGTTGTTGTGATTTTGTATTTTTTATTGTGTTGCATCTATCTTTATGGTCTGATGTTGGTTGTGGTTTGTTTTTTTCATCCTTTGTCATAGTATTGTAATGCCACTAAGCTTTGGCCCTGAACAATTTGGCTGCATGGATTTCTTTGTATGCTTTTAATTTGTAGAGTTTGGTGGATTTTAATTTTGATAAACATGTTTTGGGTGGAGATAAAGGGTAAAAAAAAAATCTCCGTCAAGGATCGGGGTGAAGACAGGATGAGAAATAGGTTCAACCACGTGTTTTACAAGAAGAAGAAGAAGATTTTGATTTTAATGGATTTACTTGGAAAATTGTGATAATAGGGTACTAGTGTGGTCGACACTGAGACTCTTTTCGGGATCTTACATGTAATTAATTGGTAGACCTTAACTCTTTTTTTTTTGGATCAGCTGGTAGACCTTAACTCGTTTCCCTAATATGAACCTTGAGTCATCAAAGCCCTTCTAACTCGGCTTGGCCCGGTCGCCCTATATGATGAGTAGCGGGTAAGGAATCAAATAATTTGTTTCATGCTTTGGTGCATACCACAAGTAGTGCGTTTGTACAAGTTAAAACGAGTGTATTTTAGAAACTTACAATACATCCTTTTGTTTGCCCTCGTTCTATTCTAACTTAATAAAAAATTGACTACGTTTTCTTTAATTGATGAATATCTATAGGCAAAATCTACTGCCTGCCCAATGGGCGGCCACTAAGACAGCCTCCCATTGGGCGGACAGTGGAAAGATCCATATCTATATAAGAAATATTAATCTTATTTAATAGATATAAATTTTGTTATAAAACAAAGAATAAAAAAATACGTAACTAAATAGGATGGGGGGGAGTAAAAAACATTAAGTCATGTCCCAGCCCTCTCTTCTCTCAGTAGTCACAACAGCAAACTTAAAAATGCAATCTGAATATGCCCTTTTTGTCAAATGGTGTACCCATATCATTTTCCTACAAACAAACTAATATCCACGGCGGTCCAATAATTTTTTTCATGATAAGATTGTAGCCGTCAAATCATTCATATTTTAAAAGATGATGCTGATATTCTCCTAATAAATC
This sequence comes from Vaccinium vitis-idaea, assembly GCA_963854785.1. Classification (NCBI taxonomy): domain Eukaryota; kingdom Viridiplantae; phylum Streptophyta; class Magnoliopsida; order Ericales; family Ericaceae; genus Vaccinium; species Vaccinium vitis-idaea. Next base: position 5,619,681 of record OY978226.1, on the reverse strand, counting down.
TATATCATCCTTATCTACTCACTTCTCCGATTAAATAGGAAACGTCTCAAAATTGTAATTGACGCTGTGTATCATCTTACATCTGTCGGGTAGAGCAATCTGAAAGAACGGATATTTTAATCATTAAGACTAATACCCTATATTATCTTCCGACATGTCTAATTATAATATATTACATTCCGACGTGCCTGTAATTAGGCTAGCTTATTCAAATACTAGAGATGCCAAAAATTTTAGGGGAATATGCCTTTCCAGTTCGAAATTGACCTGTGATTCAAGCTTCCTATTCAAAACCTGTTTTTGTGTCGCAGCGTCATTTCCAACACATGCAAACAGAACTGGCCAAACAAGGGTCGGCACCACCGGAAATTCGATAGCAACGCGTACCGCGGTTATCTCTCTCTGGAGCATACTTCCAAAACCACCCATCTGTCTCTTCTTTGGTCTAAATGCCTACAACTGAAAAAACGTGCAGATTGGAAACTTTTTTTTTTTTTGGGTAATCAAGTGTTCGATAAGCTCGACTAATTGCTGACCATAGCTCATTCCACTCATTTGTGAGAAGTGAGGTAATTCCGAGGACAAATCGCAGCCAAGGAGAATTGGCGTAGCGACCTTGGAATAGTTAGTCCCACCGAAACAAGTCGATTAACCACTGTGACAACCCTTTCGAACTGTTTATTGGAAACTTGGAACACGAAGCAGCCTTTCCTTAAAATGTTAGTAGTTGGTTTCTCCCCCATCAAAAGTGTTAACAAAAGATTTGAGGATCTTTGTAAAGGTCTTCGCCTATCGCCGGCGGAAGTTTGTACTGGCGTTCACACAGATAATGAATTTTCTATCTATTCTCCAAAAAAAAAAAAAGATTTGAGGATGATCATTTATTAATATATTAAGATTGAGAGGCTGTTAGAGTCCCTGTAGTTACCAAGTCACTACATATGTATAATTTTTTTTTGAAATCTTTATTGGGCTTAGAACCATTCATTTTTTCAAAAACGTTAAGCACATTGTGGGTACAAGAAATTATGTTCATTGAATATTGGTAGACATACAATTGAGAAAATTTTGTCTTACAGTTTATTTTCTAAATGACACCTGCCATCCATTTTCGTAAAGTAGATGGTATCCGACCATATGGCTACCAATATCCAATTAGTTTGACTTTTACATGAACTCAACATTCCTGACAATTTGAATAGTTTCGATCCCAAATACAGATTATAGAGGGCCCACAATTGAAGTCACAACGGGGTGTAGTAACTTGGGTCACTATGGTGTTGGTCTTGTGTTTACTTGGAGTTACTATTTGATTATGCTATCTATTTTAAGGGAGGTGAGGATGCTGCTGTGCATAGGAATAACTTGTGGGCAACCAAGTGGTTGCCAAATGCCAACTTGCGGGACCCATTTTCGGGTCCCACACAATTGATCCGAACCGTTAAATAATTTTAGAATAATTATTCAAGTGGTCTTGAAAAAAATCAGGCCCATTGGATATTTTTATGTACTTGTTCTAATTCGTTTGATTTTCATTCAGAATTCAGGACCCTGTAGTTTGAAAGAATCTTCAAGAAAAGTTATACAATTATGTGCTCGGTAATCTATTGATCTGAACCATAGGTGTTATATGGCTTCTTGAGAAGACCATCCAGTAAAAAAATTATCGTGTTTGGACATCGATAGATATCAAAAAACTAAAAATATGAGTTTTTTCGATACCTATCGATGTCCGATCAAGATATTTTTTTTACTGGCTGCTCTTCTTAACGAGCCATATAAGACCTATGGTTCATATCAATGAATTACTGAGCGCAAAATTGTATTAACTTTTCTTGAAGATTCTTTCAAGGGAAAATTTCAAAAAACCCCCCAAACTTTGACCCAAATATCAAAAATACTCCCAAACTTACAATTTTTTCAATCGTACTCCCAAACTTCACTTCCGTTATCAAAAATACTCCCACCGTCTAGATCTGTTACCAAACTAACGGAAAATGCTGAGGTGGAGGTTAACGGACACAAAAAACCGTTAAGTGGCCCAAAACAACGTCGTTTTGGGCTTTTTTTTCTTTTTCTTTTTTTTTTTAACTTCTTTTTCCTCCTCCCTCCTCCAATTCACAGGAACCAGGGGGAGAGAGAGAGAGAGAGAGAGACGCCCGAGAGAGAGGGAGGGAGAGAAAGAGGAAGTAGAGACAAAGGGAAGAAGAAGAAGAAGAAGATCGAAGGACGGAGTAGAGATGAAGAAGATTGAACCAGCCTCAGCCCCCCGCTACCGACGTCCACCACCACCACCGGCGGCCACCAGCAATTTCTGCCAACAAAAAAATCGGATGCTCTCTCCTTTGTAATTTTCTGAAGATTCGTTGGAGAGTTTGTAGGTTGTTGCCTTGTTGTCGTTCACATAGGAGGTTGGGTGAGAATGATGTATGTGATTGATGATACGGCTTTGGATTTCATGGCGTCGAGGAAACCCATCTCTCTCTCTCTCTCTGTTTTCCTTTGTCTCTACTTCGTCTCTCTCTCTCTCTCTCTCTCTCTCTCTCTCTCCCCTGGTTCCTGTGAATTGGAGGAGGGAGGAGGAAGAAGAAGTTAAAAAAAAAAAAGGCCCAAAACGACGTCGTTTTGGGCCACTTAACGGTTTTTTTTGTGTCCGTTAACCTCCACCCCAGCATTTTCCGTTAGTTTGGTAACAGATCCAGACGGTGGGAGTATTTTTTATAACGGAAGTGAAGTTTGGGAGTACGATTGAAAAAATTGTAAGTTTGGGAGTATTTTTTATATTTGGGTCAAAGTTTGGGGGTTTTTTTGAAATTTTCCCTTCTTTCAAACTACAGGGCCCTGAATTTTAAACGAAAATCAAACGAATTAGATCAAGTACGTAAAAATATCCAATGGACCTGATTTCTTTCAAGAACACTTGAATAATTATTTTAAAATTATTTAGCGGTTCAGATCGATTGTGTGAGACCCGAAAGTTCGCATTTGGCAACCACTTGGTTGGCCACAAGTTTTTTCCCATGCACAGCCGCTGATGTGCAGTTTATGCACAGCAGCATCCCCACCTCCTATTTTATGGCTTTCGATTTTCCCACCACTTTCCGGAATTTTTGTTTTTGGGGGGTGTTGTGCACCCCTCGGCCGTCCGATCGTATTTTGGACGGCCCAGATGCGTTCGACAATTTTAATTCAACTTAGATTAATTTGGATATGTTTATAAACCAAGTAAAACGTCACGTTCATCAAAATGGCTACAACATCCAAAAGATCTCATTAAGAAATTTTAAACTTGTAAAAAAAAAATCGAAAAAAAAATATTTTTGAAGATATATTTTCTTTGAATTTGAAAATAGCACAAAATTCCACATGTGACTGAAATTATGGATAGACAAAATTCCACATGTGACTGAAATTATGGATAGAGAAAATATATGTTAAATGAACGGTCAGGCTCGATCAAATTACGACCTTTCATTTATCTTCTCTCGAATATGATTCGACCAATTATTTATCATTGGCTACTCAACTTGACATTTTGCTAGGCCAATAAACATATCAGTAGCTACAAATAAATGACTTAAATGGTCCAATGAAATCGCAAAGATTCTTGTTTTACATCACATAACTACGAATGAAATTCTCATGTGAGAAAATCTTAATTTAGCGGTTGTGAGCAATCCTCATTATTTTTCTATCGACTTGATTTCTCTCTACGACAATAAAAGCATCACCTAGAAAAAAAAATGGCTTAAATACTCGAATGAAATCGTGAAAAATTTTATTTCACATTACATAACTATGAAATAAATCTTCACATAGAGAATCTCAATTTAGCGGTTGGGAACGATCCTCATAATTTTTCTTAAGAGCCCGTTTAGGACCTCATTATTGAAATTCTGAATTTTGCATTAACGGATTTTGGTTGTTTTGCAGCTGATGAATTGTAAGATGCATTATGACATATTGCATTCTCTAAAACACACAATAGATGCACAATTTGATAATCAGCCCTGAAAGTAGTTTTGCATTCTTGGTAAAAAAAATCTCATTATAATCTATTGTGATTATTACAATCTCAAGGATTGTTCTGTTGCAAAATCTATTCTGCAAACATCCATCAAACACTATTATAAATTAATAATCTATTCCAATTGTAATCCAAAATGCAAAATGCAAAAACAATAGGCTTCTAAATGGGCTCTGAATCTAGGCTATGGTATTTGTTGCATAATAAAGTCGTTAGTGTAAGAGCTTCCTCATCAGGCTCCCTATATTAGCTTTTAAGCTAATATAGGGAGCCAAACCCCTCAAAACTCCCAAAAATCACCCTCTTTATTCTCTCTCCCCAAATTATTTTTGCTACAGTGCCTACTCAAATTTGAGTAGGCACTGTTCACGCACTTCCTTTTTTTTTTTTTTTTTGCCGTGGGGTTTGATTGGGACAGAAGAGACAGAGCGAGAGGGCAACAGAAGAGAGAGAGAGGGAGGAGAGCATGTGCTGGGTGACACGCGTACTTCACCCCAATTACTTCCGATTTGTTAATAGAAAATGTACACCTTTCCTCTCACAGGGAGCAACTCCCAACTTTGGGGAGTTTAGTTTTTCAGGAGAAAATAATTTTTTTTTAATAGATTTGAGGGGGAATAGTTTAATATAGTAAAATTTGGATAGAGAGTCTGATTTTTTGAGTTTTTGATAAAGTGGCTTGCTAAATTGTAAAAGGTGTTTTTGTGGTTAAATTTGGTGTTTTTTTTTGTGAGCCTGATAAGGATGCTCTAACTAGCTTCTACAGTAAAAAGCAAAAGAATAGTACACGTTTTGCTCATGGCGCCTCTGCAGCTAACTACTGCAAGTATAAGGCCTTCCATATCTCTGAAAGATGCTTAGGGCATTCTTGAACGGTGCGTATCACACAAATTTCGAGTCTGAGAAAAAGACGGAAATATGTTGAACAAAGAGTCAATTTTACTAATTCGAGAAATTAGAGTTTACAATCTCTGATGAATTTCTAATGAAAGAAAATAATCCTCTGATTCTTCTCTTCAAGAGTTTTGATTCGAGGGCTTAATGCTTGTTCTCGAATTGAACGACGAGATCTTCTTTGGTCTTTGCGAAGATGATGGCGAATTTGACGGATTTTGACTTGAGGGCTTTGATGCTTCTTCTCAAGTTGAATTGCTTGAACTTCTTCAATTTTGTTGGAAAAAGATGACGAATTTGCGACCGTTGACTGGAGGGCTATAGAGCTTCTTCTCAAATCGGTCTTTGAGATCTTCAATTTGGTTGAAGGAGATGCAGATTTGTAGATGTTGATTTGAGGGCTTTGGAGCTTGGTCTCAAATCAAAATTTGAGATCTTCTTCAATTTGGTAGAAGGAGATTGTTGACTTGTGGATTTGTCTTGAGCGTTCTTCAGAACTTTGAAGCTTTGATCTGAAGAGGCATCTTGCTTCATGTGGACTTGAATGTTCTTCAGAGCTTTGAAGCTTTGATTTGAAAAACCGTTTTGCTTGATGTAGGCTTGGAGAATTCTGAAGGGCTTTGAGGCTTGATCTTCAGAGCTCTGGAGCTTGAATGTCTGTGTGTTGATTGAAGCTTCCGTGTCTTGACGTAAAAACATGAGAGAAAGCACCTCTATTTATAGGGATGTAGGATGGAGAGTTTATAGCAGACTGCAATTCTTTCCATAGTTGTCTTTCTAATTATTTCCTTATTTTATTTGAAGAAAAATAATTAGAATTTTATAAATATCTTTCTTCTTATTTATTTTAAGAAGATAATTATATATGAAGAGATACATAATTTATTTCACCAAGTGGCATAATTTGATTAGCCAGACTTGATAAATAAACAACTGTGTCATTTTGACATGTGGCTCCATTTAATTGGACCCTCCACGTATCTCTGACTTTTGACTTGTAAACACGTGGCAACATTTGATTGGCCACTTATTGTGCTCTGACTTTTAACCTACTAACACTTGACAGCATATGATTGGCTTGTCCGTAAAACTTTGACTTTGACTTGTGGACACTTGACAACATTTAATTTGTCAATTTATGTGCTCTAGCAACACGTGGCCGCTTGTGATAGGCTAGAAATTTTACGTGAATACAGATGCCCCCTCGAGAGTTGCTCACGCTCGAAGGTGAGTGAGTCTCGAATTGTTGACTTGACTTGATTTGATACCAAAAATTTGTGTATTCGGCAACAGTTTTTTTTTTTTTTTGGTTGACATTTGATGTCAACTTGATTTGTCAAATTTTAACTAATAGAGCGAGTTAAAATTTCCCATTCGAATCTTTTGATGCATTGGAATTTTGATAGCTCATTGGTCAAGCTAAAATTTACGCTTGGATTTCCCTTCAAAGCAACACTTATTTGGTTGGCAAGCAATGATAGCCCAATCTTTTGAAAGCCATGCAAAGTGATTATAGAACCAGACCACTTCTTCTCCGGTGAACAAAATTGACTTGATTTTTCCATCGGAGACTTGCTTGTTTGATGTCAACAATTTATGCATTTGGCATTTTTCTTTTTTTTTCTTTTTTGACATTTTGAATGTCAATATTGAATTTCAAAAGTTTAACTCATGGGTTAACATCATTTTGCTCAAGTAATATAAGGCACATTCTTTCCCTCGATCATTTTCTTGAGCGAGAAGGGCTCCAATCGAATGCTCTTGTGCTGCGATATACAAGATTAGCGGTCATCCATGTATGGGTTCAGTGAGAACTAGAGGGCTCATCAGATATGACTTGATGCTTTTGAAAGCATTGTTGCAGGCTTTGTCCCATTCAAATGGAGTTCCTTTCTTCATGAGGAGGCTGAATGGCTGACAGCGACTAGCCAAATTTGATATGAACCGGCGAAGGTAAGCCAATCGTCCTTGTAGGCTCTTTAGTTCATGTATGTTCCGAGGTTCAGGCATTTTTAAGATAGCATCAATGTTGGACTGATCAATCTCTATGCCATGATGACGCACGATGAACCCAAGAATTTTTCAAATGTGACCCCAAAAGCACACTTCAAGGGATTCATCCTTAGTTGGTACCTTCGCAGACGTTCGAACACTTGCCTCAAATCTTGAAGATGATCGGCCCGTTGTTTCGTCTTCACAACTAGGTCATCAACATAGCACTCAACGTTTTTGTGGAGCACATCGTCGAAAATCTTTTGCATTGCCCTTTGGTACGTGGCACCTGCATTCTTCAAGCCAAAAGGCATAACCTTGTAGCAGTAAATACCTTTTGGTGTGCGGAAAGCTGTGAGCTCTTCATCTTGTGGAGCCATGCGGATTTAATTGTAGCCAGATGAACCATCCATGAAGGATAGGACCTCATGTCCAGTGGTGGCATCGACCATGAGCTCGGTTATAGGGAGCGAAAAATCGTCTTTTGGACAATCATTGTTCAAGTCACGAAAGTCAACGCAGATCCAGATTTCCCCATTTTTCTTTTTGACTGGGACAATACTTGAAATCCAAGTGGGGTATTTGACTTCTCGAATAATTCCAGGTTCAATGAATTCGTTAACCTTTGCTTCGATTTTAGGAACTAGCTCTGGTCGATAGCGACACTGAGATTGTTTGATAGGTCGAACTCCGTGGTTTTTTGGACCTTGCATGATTACGTAACCATGTTTCTGTCTACAGTTGTGTAGATACCCCGATTTTGAACCCGGGACGCGCTCAAGCATTCCCGGTGATGAAACGGACCAACCATGACTACCCGAAACTTGTGAAAATGGCTTGAACTTGATCAAAATCAACCAAATAACCCAAACTAAACCAAGTATTGTTAAACCAAGTCAAACCATCAATTTGCCACCAAGAGCCTTGAGCGCTCAAGCTTGAGGCCTTGAGCGCTCAAACCCCTGAAAACCACCTATGATCTTAATATGTATACTACACCCTAAATCTACTCCTAAATCTACCCCTAACCCAGTCAGGAATCCACAGAGCATCTAATCATGAGATTTTTCTGCATGGGAGCGTCTGGGGTGATCTCCTATGATCTTAATATGTATACTACACCCTAAATCTACTCCTAAATCTACCCCTAACCCATCCCAAATACAAAACCCACTCACTCTCTCTCTACACTTCCCTCCCACTCTTTCTATTTAAACCAGCCATCACCTCTGGTTTGGGGGGGTTACAACCTAACACACTCTAGCTCTCTCTCTCTCTCTCTCAACTCCAGAAAATCAACCTCTCTCTCTCTCTCTCTACAAAACCACCTATTCATCCCTTAAACCATTGGCCAAAACCACCTTTCAAACTAGGAATCCAACCTCTGATCATCAATCAAACACATACATTGTCTCATTTTACCCAGAACACCAACAAAAACATCCATAATTGTCCACCCCAAAGCCCAAAATCAAGTTCAAGTTTTCAATCAAGTCAAAAGGTAGTTAAGCATGTGAAATCTTCACTGTCTTGGTCTTTCTGAGGAAGACCAGTAGGTCCAAGCAAGCTTTCTGTACTTGCATTGGACTTACAGGGTCTCAAATAACTGAACAAAATGCTTTTAAAATTCACAGTTACAATTGAGGTTGAGCGCTCAAGCCTCAAGCCTTGAGCGCTCAAACTCAATTCTGAGCAGTTTCAGTTCTGCTAGCTTCTGTGTTCTTCCTTGGTATTGATCATCATTAAATAGTTAGATATACTCATGTAACTCTCAAAACAGTTTATTTCTACCTCAAAATCACTTGCATGAGTATAGATTAATTATTTTATAATGATCAAGCATCAAAATCTTTGAAAATCTTGTATTTGTGTGTAAAGCAGCAACTGTCCAGTTTCATAAACCTTAATTTTATGTATTTATGGTCCTGAGAAAGTAATAAAAATTCATTTTCAAGTTAGAAACCAGAAAGCCACATTATGGTTTGAGCGCTCAAACTGTTCTTGGCTCATTTGCTGGTTGTTGGTGTTTTCGATGATAGATCATGGTTTAGCTTATCTCTGGTGTGTGTGAATTGTTATCCCTGTGTTTATGATCTGAATCCCTCTCCTTCTTCCATCTTCAAGTGTTTTCTTTGTTATTTTGTGATGACCTTTGATCGTTTCACCATTCTTTGAGAAATCAAAACTTTCTGTTTTAACCTGTTTATTTATGAAAAGTGTTTACCAATGATTGATCTCGCAAAGAATGAGAAGTGAAGTTGTAAAAAGGGTCAAGATCACAGAAACCAGAAACTGGTTTGAGCGCTCAATCAATGAGCCTTGAGCGCTCAATCTGGTTTGGAAGGTTGAGCGCTCAAACCACTACCCTTGAGCGCTCAACCTCCATTCTGGGATCCAGATTGTAAGCCAGTTTATTAAGCTTCATGACCATGATTTCTTGAGTTGTTGTGCAGTTTCTGTTATGTTCACTTCTGTAAATATCTGTAGTGTTTTCCTTTATCGTTGTCATCATCACCCATGTAGATCATGTGCACGAGCATACACCGTAGAATCGTATCTCTTGCATATATTGTTGTTATGTGATTCCCACCCCCGATTCCCTATTTTCGTGGATAGAATTAAATTTCAAACATTTTAAAAATCCCACAAAATGTCGAGTAGAGACCGGTTCACGGACCAGGCGAGAGGGGTGCCGTAAAACCCTTCCCCTCTCGTAACCAAACCCCTGAATCCGAGAAATCTTTGGTTCCGCCATGATCAGTGAAATCTTTTTTTCAAATGGGCAAACGAGTCATATTTTTATCGGTTTCTCGGGTTCGGACCTCAAATCCGGGTGGCGACTCTAACAATCACAATCTTTTCAAATGATAAACCGCACCATCTCTGTGGGCCGTCCACAAGTTGTTGTACTTTTTTGTTGAGTTTAGGAATGAATATCCCAGTTAACCAACAATTTTATTTGTGTTTCGTAGCACAGGAAACAATCTATGCAAAAAGGATCTTTGGTTTTGACTTTATGACTCGGCAATTTGGAAGTCAGAATTACCGCAAGTTAGTTCATCGCTTGCGATTTCGTCATGACAATGTTTAACTGCATTTTTGCTTAGTCAAAGTGCACTGAATTTTGACTTTATTTCGTGTACCAAACATATGTCATATGGCAGTACAATTTTCCCAAGTACATGGCAAATAGAATAACGTTGGCCTCTGCTTGGATTTCAACATCGATTCCATTGCCATGAGTGCTCTGATCCACGTTCTTTTTTGGTGCAATTCAAAGTAAACCTTTTCCTCTTTTTTTTTTTTTTTCGGGCTTCACGCCATAAGAATTTTGACTAGACACAGTTTTCATTGTCTGACATGTTGAAACTTTGTTTTCACTTGGAGGTTGCAAAAGACTCATGAGTTTGAGTCCTGTTTCTTTCCGATCGAACAGTATTTGTACCCCTTTTTAATAGCCGTACTTTGAATTCCTCTTGTGTTCTGACTATTGCATTGTCTCTCTTTTTGTAGATTTGGTGCTTTGCAATTGGTAGCTTATTTGGCTTGAATTTCAGCTGCTTCTGGTTTTTCTTCGATATTAAGGCTCCGCCGGGTCTTCGAGCTTTAAGGCTCCGTCGCCATCTTCGAGCTTAAGGCTCTGCAGCAGTCTCCCTCTTTGAGTTTAAGGCTCTGCAGCAATCTCTTCCAGTTTAAGGCTCCACAACAATCTCATCAAGTTTAAAGCTTCGCAGCAATCTCTTCGAGTTTAAGGCTCCGCATCAATCTCTTCGAGTTTAAGGTTCCGCATCAGCTTCTACCTCTTCGACTTGGAATTTTCCAAGGAAGAGATTTGCAAAGGTTGCCACGATATTGAAGCAAGTCTATGGCATACCAAGAAGGTCATTGAAGCCCACCATGAAGTTGATGCTTGCTAGTTTCCTATTATAAAGTTCCTTGAAGAATGCCAGATTTTGAAGTGTGTTGATGCCACACCATGGAGTTCCTTGAAGCTTGCTAGATATTGAAGCATGTTGATGCCACGCCATGGAGTTCCTTCAAGCATGCCAGATTTTGAAGCCTGCTAATGCCACGCCATGGAGTTGAAGTGCTTGCGACCTTGGATTGTATCGTAGATGGTGTCACCCCAAGCGTAGGGCTAGGTCGGCGGTAGCATAATAACCGGTAAGACCGGGTCGAATCCACAGGGACCGAACGCACCCGGCGTGAGAGTTGTCTTGCAAGTGTAGGATTTCGGCCTTGAAGCGGCAAACTTAGTTTGTGATTTGTTTGGTGGAATTCTCTCTACTTCGAGAACGACTCGGAAGATTAAAAAGACTAATTAAACTAAGGCAAAGTCTAGGGGATTTTAACAACCATGACCAAAGCTAATCCGTTCCTCTCTTGATTACCGGCTCGGGGCATCGTTAAATGCCCCCGAACGGAAGATTTAGATTTTAAAACCATTTACAAGAAAATGTGTTTACCAAAGATTAGGGTTTTTCGGTTCATTTGGCAAACGATTAAGTTGACATCGCCCTAAGCATCACACGTGCCAAGTAGTCAAGCTCTTGGCTACGTGTGATCAAAGAGATTAACAAACTCAAACTGTGGTACATAAAATGAAACACTAAATCATTGATAAACAGGAAATAAAAGATTTTTGATGAGATGAACGGATTAAACTCGAGTCATGGTGTGTTAATCACCCCATGACTAAGCCTACGTAAACTACTCACAAATCATAGCAAGAAATAAGACTAGAACTTTGAAGGAAATGCAAAACATTATTTATAAACTTAAAAACTGATTTTTAATGAAGATCTCAAGTGTACCTACAACAATAACTCTAGAGAAAATCACAAACAACAAATAGAAACTAAGGTTTTTAAGAGAATTAGCTAGAACAACACAAAAACTAATTACTTAATAAAAATGCAAATAAACTAGATTTATAGAACAATCAAGACGAAAGGAACAAGTTTAGTACACGGTAAATAAACGGAAAATGAAAGCTTACTTGAGTATTCTAGAGAGAGAGACCTTAAACTCTCTCCAATGGAGGAAAGAGGTGAGAGCAAAAACTAACTAAGAAATAAAAGAGAAAGTGTGTGAGAAGGAGAGAGGAGAGAGCCCAATATAGTCTTCCACTTCTCTCTCTTACAAATATCCAATAAAGCTCTCACATTAACAAAAATTTGTCATTAATAGAATGTACATAAAGTGCACTAAATTGGCGGCCCGGAGTGTTCTGGATCGATCCACTATAGGTCTGGATCGATCCAGATTCGTCTGTTCAGGCAGATTTTTGACCCAACTTCGCGGGCACACCCCGGCTTCATCCGAACTCGGAATGAGGCGATTCTTGAACCTTTGGAAAGCTCTATGAGTCTACTTTCCAACCCAATTGACCTCATATTCATAGCTTTTGTATCTTGAAAGTAATGAGCTTTTTTCCATCAGTTGGTCAGATTTTTTCGAGGCTCATAACTCCAAATTTCTTGTTCTTTTGTTCCGGGCCTTCCTTGAACCTTCCAAAGCTTCTTGAATCGACTTCCAAGCTTCGGTGATTTTCCTCCACGGCATTGCGGGACCTTAGGTACTTCCGGATACAACCGGGGATTATTTGGAGCTTTGGACACACCTTTTAGCTCCGATTTTCTGAAACTCATCAAAAACACAACTCGCGCAAAATCAATCGTATAAAGGCACAAAATGCACTTGTGTGTGATCACAATGAGCAAGATAAGCCTGGGTATATACAACATTTTTGGGGCTTATCATGAAGCTTGCTAGATATTGAAGCCTGCTGATGCCACGCCATGGAGTTGAAGCTTGTTCAATATTGAAGCCTACTAGATATTGAAGCCTGCTGATGCCACGCCATGGAGTTGAAGCTTTTTCCTTTGCTAGGAGGGTTCTACAATGCAATTGGAGTGCCCACATCAAAAGCGAAGGAGGTTGAAGGAGCGGCTCCACCTTATGCCGTCATCCGTGGAGTTTGAAGGGTTTATGCAAAAACAGGCCAAGGCAAGCGAGCTACTCTACCTTCTGCAATCATCCATGGAATTGGAGGGATCAAACAAGAGCGCATCAAGGCATTGGAGGGCCTCTACCTTCTACCACCATCCATGAAGTTTGAAGGGTTTATGCAAAAGTAGGCCAAGGCAAGTAATCTACTCTACCTTCTTCAATCAACCACGAATTTGGAGGGATCAAACATGAATCTGGATGATCCATGCAAAGGCAAGCGAAGGCAATGGAACAACTCTTCTTTCTGCTATCACGCACGAAGCTAGATGGTTCATGCAAAAGCAAGCCAAAGCAAGAGAGCGACCTTCTTCCATCACCTGAGAAGTTGAAGGAATTATAGTAGAAGCAAGCGAAGGCAAGAGAGCAACCCCCCTTTTTTTGCAGTATCTATGGAGTTTGAGGGACTTCGCCAAACCAAGGGAATGACTCTATTTGCTAAACACCCACAGAATTGGAGGCATCATAGGAGAAGCAAACCACTTCATGGGATCAACTCTTCTTCCTTCAATCATCTATGAAGCTGGAGGAGACACTTTGACATGGCACTATTTGGAGTGCTTGGAGTCTCAAATTTAACTATGAGACAAATGATGTACCAGTTCTTTAGAAAGTCACATGAACAATCCGTCCACGCGATCCATCATATGTTGCTTTATTTGATTTGGTTGACTGAACTAGGAATTTTAGTCCAACTTGCCTACATACACCAAAGGGATCAAGTCAAGCGTAGTTCAATTAAAGATTGTTTTTGTTTCGGATGACTGAGCTCAAAATTTAAGCTGCCTATGTAGCCAAGATGGGATCAAGTCAAACGTAGTTCATATTTGTTTCTTTTTTCTTTTTTTCTCTTTTTTTTTTTTTTTGCAGACAATTTAGGCTTATATCAAGGAGTAACTCGCAGTTTAGGCTCATGCGTCGAGGAGGGTTGTTGAATCTTCAAGTTTTCGAAGACGGCAGACACTTTAGGCTCTTATCCAGGAGAATGTTTGAATATGATGTGCTTTGAGGATTGACTTGCTGAGTTGGTAAAACTATGAGGCTTGAAGGCTCAAAGACTGTCATGATCGAGTACGACGTTGCTTCATCTTCATCCTTGTCGTAGTTGTACTCCAATTTTGGTGAACCAACAGAAGAATTAGACTCTTCGGAGGAAGGCTGTATTGATCTTCACGCTCTGGATCAATGTCATCTTCTTTTTTAGAAATTCCTACGGTAAGCTTCATGTTATGAGCTCGTGTGGCCAATTCTTCAAAAGTCTTTGGTTTTATACCTTGCAAAATGTATTGAAGGTTCCAACACATTCCTTTGGTGCACATCTCAATGGCTGAGGCTTTTGATATGCGATCTTTGCAATTGAGGCTCAAACTTCTCCATCTATTGATGTAGTCAATGACTGACTCACCTTCTTGTTGACAAGTGTTGCTAAGTTCAGTCATGTTGACAATGCGTTGTGTGCTGAAAAACCTATTGAGGAAATCCCACTACAATTGGTCCTAACTATCTATGGATTTCGGCTCCAACTCTATGTACCTGTTAAAAGCATCATCTTTCAATGACCGTACAAACTATTTGATGAGCAAATCTCCATCTGTTCCGGCACTGCTACATGTCTCCACGAAGTGTGCAACATGTTGTTTGGAATTGCCCATTCCATCGAATTGCAGAAATTTTGGAGGCTGGTAATTTCCCGGCATCTTCAGTTGTTTTATCCTCCGCGTGTATGGCTTAGTGTATGACCGAAATATTTGAGAACTCCTTGCATCTTTTTCAGCAATTGCCCCCATGATGAATTCCTTCAATTGATCAACAGGGATCAATCCATTATTGGAGACTTGAATTTTGTTACTTTAAGTCTCTGGGTATGTTGAGACTTTGAGTACTTTGTGTGAAATACCTTCGCGTGAAACTAAGAAAATTTCTTCTGGAGTAGCCTCTTGCGAGGTTTTGAGGACATCTTTTTTAGCAGCTTCAGGCAAAGTTTTGAGAACTTCATGCGGAGTTTCTTTAGTAATAGATTCAGACGAATTTTCCGCGTTACACCTTGACATTCTCACTTGATCCACCTTATCTGAAACCTCTTTAAGTTGAGGTTTTTGTCGTTGATCATGCTTCACAAGCTTTTCAAGTGTCTTGGTCAATGCCGCAATTTGTTCCTCAAGAGTAGATGATTGCACCATCATTATTGGCATGACTTCGTCATCAGAGCAGCTGAGAAACTTGAAGTGTAGATCTTAACAAGGAGCAGAAGGTACAAATTTATTGCTTTTTGTCAACCTTTGGAAGATGGATGGTTGCATGAGCACTTGGTCACCCATCGAGGAGTCGACTTCTTTTGCCCCCAACATGCTTGAGATAATGACGATTTGGTTGGTGTTGTGGAAGATGCAGTCTTATTTTCTCTAGACATATTGTATAATCTTCAAATTTGATTTGGAAAAAGAAGAGATGAGAGACAGAGATTGTCCCACCGGGCATGCCAAAATTTGTATCACACAAATTTCGAGTCTGAGAAAAAAACGGAAATATGTTGAGCAAAGAGTTTACAATCTCTAATGAATTTCTAATGAAAGAAAATAATCCTTTGATTCTTTTCTTCAAGAGTTTTGATTCGAGGGCTTAATGCTTGTTCTCGAATTGAACGACGAGATCTTCTTTGGTCTTTGCGAAGATGATGGCGAATTTGAAGGATTTTGACTTGAGGGCTTTGAAGCTTCTTCTCAAGTTGAACTGCTTGATCTTCTTCAATTTTGTTGGAAAAAGATGATGAATTTGTGACCGTTGACTTGAGGGCTATAGAGCTTCTTCTCAAATCGGTCTTTGAGATTTTCTTCAATTTGGTTGAAGGAGATGCAGATTTGCAGATGTTGATTTGAGGGCTTTGGAGCTTGGTCTCAAATCGAAATTTGAGATCTTCTTCAATTTGGTAGAAGGAGATTGTTGATTTGTGGATTTGGCTTGAGCGTTCTTCAGAACTTTGAAGCTTTGATCTGACGAGGCATCTTGCTTCATGTGGACTTGAATGTTCTTCAGAGCTTTGAAGCTTTGATTTGAAGAACCGTCTTGCTTGATGTAGGCTTGGAGAATTCTGAAGGGCTTTGAGGCTTGATCTTCAGAGCTCTGGAGCTTGAATGTCTATGTGTTGATTGAAGCTTCCATGTCTTGACGTAAAAACATGAGAGAAAGCACCTCTATTTATAGGGATGCAGGATGGAGAGTTTATAGCAGACTGCAATTCTTTTCATAGTTATCTTTCTAATTATTTCCTTATTTTATTTAAAGGAAAATAATTAGAATTTTATAAATATCTTTCTTCTTATTTATTTTAAGAAAGATAATTATATATGACGAGATATATAATTTATTTCACCAAGTGGCATAATTTGATTAGCCAGACTTGATAAATAAATAACTGTGTCATTTTGACACGTGGCTCCATTTGATTAGACCCTCCACATATCTCTGACTTTTGACTTGTAAACACGTGGCAACATTTGATTGGCCACTTATTGTGCTCTGACTTTTAACCTACGAACACTTGTCAGCATTTGATTGGCTTGTCCGTAAAACTTTGACTTTGACTTGTGGAGACTTGACAACATTTAATTAGCCAATTTGTGTGCCCTAGCAACACGTGGCAGCTTGTGATAGGCTAGAAATTTTACGTGTCTACACAGTGCATTAACAAAAATGTGGCGTTACCGTAGCAAAGCTACAAGTTTAACAAATTTGCAAAAGATTTGTTAAGCCTGATTTTGGAGGATTTTGCTACATTTCACTCATCAATTTAGCTTTGAGGGGATTTGATGCTCCTGATGGAGATGCTCTTAAGGATTTAGCTAAATTTCACTGACCTTCCCTAATGTTTCTGACAAATACACTGACCTCTCCTTTTCTTTCTGAAATTCCACTGTCCTCTCTTACTTTTGAAAATAATTGTCACTTACCTCCCCTACCGTTACTTTTCGCCTAATGGTGTTAATTTTGTTGGTGAAATGACGTTAATGCCCTTAAATTTGAACTTAGTTTTTTTTTTTTTTTTTTGGCTTGTTTGAGATTATGTTGTATAAAAATTTCAAAAGGCATGAAAAATAACTTAATTATTTACTTTTTTCTTAGAACTTTCTTTTCTTTGACACAAAATCACAAAATTATTATTATTTTTAATATTTTACTTCCCATTAGATATATTTTCACAATTTGATAATAAAAACAAGAGTATTAATAATCATCTAAGCCCATTGCTTGCATTGATGGTTTTATTTTATTTTTATTTTTTTTAGGTTTCTTTATCTT
This sequence comes from Vaccinium vitis-idaea, assembly GCA_963854785.1. Lineage (NCBI taxonomy): Eukaryota > Viridiplantae > Streptophyta > Magnoliopsida > Ericales > Ericaceae > Vaccinium > Vaccinium vitis-idaea. Next base: position 5,602,463 of record OY978226.1, on the reverse strand, counting down.
TCTCTAAATCTAAAACTTTAACTAGACTCATTTTTCTTCATTTTTGTTTTTTACATATTTTACCCAACCACACACTTTTTTTTTTTTTTTTTGCATTAGAGGTAATAATGGTATAAAATAATATTTACCTGCTTACGTAGGGGTGTTATAGCATCATTTTATTACTTTTAGCAAAGTTATTCTCTTTCGTCCCAAATATGCACACGCTTTTAGGAGAACTAAGCATTTTGCACCAAAAAGAAAAACTATTAGCATGAAATGTTTTTGAAATTTTTTTTTTTGGCACCAATCCAAGGATCCCATTGAGAAAAAAAATTAAAGAAAAAATATTCTAATTTTTTTTAAGAAAACTCATAAGTACATTGTTTTTGCCAGCATAAATCAAGGTACTCACAAATAATGAATAGTTACCCAATAATAATATGTATATTTATGCAAGGGTCTAAAAAATAATGGATAGTTGTACCTTAATAATAATGTACTGATGAGTTTTTTTTTTTGGTAAAGAAGTAGACCTTTTTTTCAAAATTGGATCCTTGAATTGGCGAAAAACATTATCCAAAAAATTTCATGCTAATAGTTTTTCTCTTTTTTTTTAATTTTATTTTGTGCGAAATGCTTGTTTCTCCTTAAAGGAAAAGAAACGTAAAAAAAGTAAAAAAAAATAAAACCATAAATGCAAGCAGTGGGCTTAGATGATTATTTATATTCTTTTTTATCATCAAAATGTGAAAATATACCTAATGGGAAGTAAAATATTAAAAATAATAATAATTTGTGTCAAAGAAAAGAAAGTTCTTAGAAAAAGTATATAATTAAGATACTTTTTTTATGCCTTTCGAAATTTTTATGCAATATAATCTCAAATAAGGAAAAAAAATAAAGCCAAGTTCAAATTTAAGGGCATTAATGTCATTTCACCAACAAAATTAACACCATTAGGCGAAAAGTAACGGTAGGGGATCAGGTAAGTGACAATTATTTTCAAAAGCAAGAGAGGGCAGTGAAATTTCAGAAAGAAGAGGGAAGGTCAGTGTATTTGTCAAAAACCTCAGGGGAGGTCAGTGAAATTTACCCTTGTTGCGATAATTAATCCGGTAAGATTATTATTGTATCATTTACTTGTATTTGGTGATGTGAGACAAGAAATGACTCACATAGGTCATACATTTTTTCTCTCTATTTTTGTTCATCTTTCTGAATTTTTATTAGATTGACGTTAAGTTTTTGAATACTCCATCATTCATGTCGACGAGAGCAGTCTAAAGTATACTAAACAACCAAACGCTATCGATCATCGCTTTGTGCACGCGCTTTTAGTCCTCGCTTTCTCAAAAAATAAAATGAATTTCTTTCACGCTTTAACGCTTGCTTTCACTCTCTCACTCACGCACACGCATAGTGGTATTTTTGGGCTAATCCCCACGCAACGCGTCAACGGTAACAGTAAAACCACCACGTATAGAATCTTATCCATTTCCCCTCTTTTTAAAGAACGGCGATACATACACTCCCTGGGAGCCACTCCCAGCCACACCCTCTCTCACATGGGGTGTGGTCCCCACATCTGGGCCCCACACCCCATGTGAGAGAGGGTGTGGCTCTGGGCCCCACACCCCATGTGAGAGAGGGTGTGGCTGGGAGTGGCTCCCAAGGAGTGTGTATCATTTTTGCTTTTTAAACCCACTTAACCAGTCCTGTTAACTACGCCTCTGAGCTCCCTAAACCCCCTTCCCATCTCTCTATCTCTCTCTGCAATCTGCACAAACACAAAGAAATGGCCATCAGTCTTGCATCTTTCTGACCGATTGGAGTACGCCCATGCGCCACCACCGGCAATGGAAAACCCCAACAGAAAATCCCGTTGTCCTCTAACTGGTGGACCCCGCTCTTCGGCTGGTCCTCCGAACCCGACTACATGGAGCCCGATTACGGACTCATGCTCGAGCTGGAGGCGAAACCGGCACTACTACAATAATGGTTAAAGATGACACACCAAAAATTGAAACAATGACAGTTTTTGTAAAACTGTCATCGAAAATATGAGGGTAGAGTTTTGATGTCAGTCTATCCTAAAAACTGTCATCTTTGCGATATAAGATGACAGTTTATAATAAAAGTGACATTATTATCTATTTCTTTAATGTCAATTTTTGCTTAGAACTGACATTAAAACAAGGCGCTTCCAGAAGCCCATATGGATAACCTTTGAATGTCAGTTTTCCTTAAAAGTGACATTGAAACTAAGCCATTTTAATGTCAGTTTTAATTAGAACCGACATTGAAGTTGATCATAAAAGATGACTGTCAAAAAGTGCCCTTAAACGTATAAGATGACAGTTTAAAATTGTCATCTTATATTGAATCTAAAACTGACATAAAAAGTACTCAGCTTAAAATTTTTCAAAAATATAGTATAAATACTTTTGTTGGTCTTTTGTCAACAACAAGCGTGCTAGCTCAGTTGGTAACATGTGCGCGCGCTAACCACACAAGTGCTACGTAGGCGCCACACAAGCGCCACGAGGGTGCCATGTGAACTCCACTGGGCGGTCATGCGAGGGCGGCCACATGAGAGCCACGTGTTCGAACTAGAATTGGAATCTTTTTTTTTTAGAATGGAGGATAGATAAGATGACAGTTTAAAACAGTCATCGTTGATTGTAAAGATGACAGGTTTACACTGTCATCTTATTGCAAAGATGACAGGTTTAAACCGTCATCTTATTTGTTTCGATGACCTTTTTTGACTGTCATAACAAATCTAGACTTTTAATGTCACCTCCAAAGATGACAGTTTTAAAATTGTCATCTTTTGTGATTCATGACACCTTTTAACTGTCACGGTTTAAGGTTTTTGTAGTAGTGCGGGTCCGGATCGCGGTCCGACGACGTTGACCCGATCTCGGTTCCCGCCGGGAACCTTCACCGACGAGAAGGCGAAACTGCTCCGGTTGATGACGACTGACACGGCGGCGTTTCACGACGCCATGTACCACTCCGCCATCGCCTCCCGCCTCGCTTCGGAGTTCTCGGACCGGCCCGATGCCTGATTGATTTCTGCCACCGGCGATCCTCGCGCTCCTCCTTTTCTTGTTTTCATTTTTTTTCAACCGTTTAAAGAAGTTATTGGTTGTAGAAAATTAACGTGTAATGGTGTGGTACTAGCGCATGCCCGTGCCTAAAGGCACTCTCACAAACTTTTGTATTCAATATGGTTTCAAGTGTCCGTAGCAAGGTGTATGGGCGATTGAAATGATAATTTATTATGGGGCAAGAGGATGCACAAGGAGAAAGTACGAAAAACGCCATCAAAAGGAGGATGCTTCTTATGGTTTTAACTTTTATAGTGTAACAGACAATATTCAATGGATAGACAGAAAAGGGAAAAATGTCGTAACCGACCATCAAAAATGTCATGAGTTAATCATTAAAAGTTAACTATGGGCAAGGTAAGGTGACCAACTACTCATATTACACCATTTTTAGTAAGGATCACCCAACAACTAACCAAAGAAAAGAAACAAAAGAGCAAACTGAATACTGCAGAGAAGGCTACTGAAATAAATTCAATGCTCCAACAATTGACACTGGCAAAATAATACCTGGAGACGGTGGTTTCAGCATATTTCCTGGAACAGCGAAGGTCATTTATGATTTGTGCCTATAACACATCAATGTCAGTTGAAGGTGCTCTAACCAAAAACGACAACAAAGTAAGGGCTCCCTGAACTTTTTTTGAGTAACTGAAACTTGCAAAAATAGAAAAACATTATTCAAATCATAATGGGAATAAGAACATGATCAAATTGGTTTAAGAAGTCATCATCTTTTTCAGCCTAAGAGCATAATCTTACATGTTCAGGTTCTTATAACGGGACACTTGGCAGCTGATGAGTAGCTTACTTGCAATTAGGCCTATAAAGAGTGGAGGTTGACTTGGTCATGGGGCCGATGGCGTCGCAGAAGATATTTCTGGGCTACTTTTGTGCAGAATCATGGAGGAATGGCTCCACATTATTCTCTCTGACGGCTAATGGGAGGCTTTGCTCTATAAATATGACTCTCAGCCAATTTTATAGGAGGTCCATGCCCCAGCAAACACTGCAGCATTCTTAGACTTCATTATCTTTCAATTTCCATAGCTCTCTAGCTTTGTTTCTTGTTTAGATTATGTCTACTTTAGCTCCAGATTCAAGAATTTATGCGGAAATGCAAGATCTGGCATAGCAGATCTTAATTGAAGAGGAAAGATAATCTTTCAAAAAGCTAACTGGAAAATTAAAAGACAATATCAGTGCCAAAATCATGATGATAAATCCTATGTTGGCTGTTAGAAATCTAAAAATTTAGCACTGTAATCCAAATGATTGCTATTCGTATCTCATTCTATTCACAAAGCCCTTATGAAGGCAGTCGCCATTGGAATAAGGAAATTGGAATTGAAAACAGTGAAGTAACTAACCTCCGAGGGCAACAAATGGGTTGCAAGTCCAGCCTTGCCCCTGTTATTCACAAAGCCCTTATGAAGGCACGACTCAAACAATTCAATATTCAATGTGGCTTTAGGATGAAGACTTATGAAATAAAGAAAAAAATTGGCGGCCAAAATATATGCACAAATAAAAGTGTGGCAGGTAGCTACAAATTAATCTAAAGAAATGAACCAAAAAAATTAAATTTTTCTTTCCATATTCAATCAAATAGCACAGTTGCATGGACAATTAAAATTATCATGTTTATTTAATGACCTTAACGAACTTGATTAGTATTCTCATCAAATTATTTCTTCAGAACACGTAGAATGCAAACAAATTTCGAAGCCTAAAGGCATGGCTCAAACACTTCAGTGGCGCACCAAAAAGCCACGTGCTTGACAATTTTAGTAGTATTCTGTCCGTTTTTGGGTTTGGTTTTGTGTTTCGGTTGTATTCATGTTTCAAAAGATGGCTCAGGTTTTACTGCTATATGGTTGCTGTGTCAAGGAGTTGGCTTGGAAATTTGTTCATGTCATCAATGTCTGCTACTTCTAAGCTGCTGCTATGATTGGATTCCTAAGGGATACTGCTGATACAACATTTCAAAGAGGGTACTTCCGTTCAGACTTGCTACTTTCATGATTCAAGGAAGGTGCTAATGCTGCTAAACTTCATCACATGGACTTCATCTTTATGAGATTTCACCATTGCATTTATTCTAGTTCTTCTATTGGGATGGGATTCAAGTGCCAATATTCCAAATTGGATGTCAGCTTCATCTCTGCTGCATTTTATGTTCAAAGCTTCTGAACTTCTGTTTCTAATCTCAATATGGGTGATTTGCTGTTTAGGACTGACCAGAAGACGTAGATTTTGTATTGTTGTTTAGGACTAGTGGGGAATTGATTAATACAAAACTATAACATAAACTCCAAAAAAGACAAAAAGGAAAGAGAATTTAATGTTTTATGCCGACGTGGAAGTCTGCCAATTCGAACACTTTCGTATGTATCCTTATCTATAGAAAACAATAGCAATCAACAGCCATCCAAAAATAAGATACCACTCAGAACCATGGAAAATGTACCACTTAGAACCTAATTTACGATGGTTACAGTTCCTCACGCATTTTATTGAACACGTAAAATGCAAGTACATGACTAACAAAACAGAAAAATAAGTGCCAAAAAAAGGAAAAAAATAAATCTTTCTTATAGCTTTTCCTAGCCACAACCCTAGGGTCATTGAACCTTTTCCATTTCCATCATCAATGTTAACATCATTTTGTAAAGGCACAAAAACGAAATTGAATCAGCAAAAGAGTTTAGGCCTTGAGTTGTTTTTTTTTTTAATTGTCTGTTTCCCAAGAGGGTTCAAAACATTAATGATCGATACAGAAGGGAAATATAAAGCAAAAATGATTTGAAGAATAGCGAAAGACAGTTGTAGGCTTTCCAGAATGCAATAACTTACCACCCACTGGTTGTCTCTCTGCCTGCAATGCTTGTGGCATGAATCAAATTTCACAAATTAAGAAACTAAAGTAAACTACTGAAACAATACAAGAGCATCATCAAGTAGAATGTGTTTGGTTTTGTGTTTCAAAAACCGATTTTTTGGGCCAGAGTTCTCAAAAACCCAAAATGGACAATCCCGAGTCGATATTTCTCCTCTAGTTGAATTCAGTTCCATCATCGAAATCTTGAAAGACTCACTTAATTTGCAACACTCTAATTTAATTCAGTTTCACTTGAAACAGGTTTTTCGAGATAAAAAATGAGTTCTTTGTTGCTTCAAGACTTTTCCTTCAAATCATCACTGTAATTTCAATGGCATTCATTGTGACCATAGAGATCAACTGTAAGGACTCGTGTTTTTAAATAATTTATCGGAAATAATATTGGGGAAGTGGGACGAAATGAAAATAGTGCTATATGGGGTCAATGTGAAGTTAGTAATTGCATTTGGGTATTTGTGAAACACATTAGAAACAAGAGGGGTGTAAGTGCTAGTGTGAGAGTGTGTATAAACACATTTGGATCAGATTTTTGGCAAAAAAACACACACTTCTCTCCTCCCAAAACTTACGTCTCCCTCTCTCTCTCTCTCATTCTTTCCTCAAAACCCCTCCATTTCTCCACCACAAATCCACCCTCCACACTCAAATACTTCAACATCCAACCAAAGATTCAGCTTCTACGCGTGATTTGGAGTCCGGGACTCCGTGGTTTCGCTTGGAGCTAGCATTTTCGGTTGAGAAGCTTCAAGGACAAGGGTTTTTCATTTTCTACCCATTTCAAGTCTAATCCTTGAGGTAGGGAACAATCTTCTACCTCCTCTAAGTGTATATTGGTTGAATGATTGCATTATTTGTGTTCTTGTTCCCAAAACTCTTGTTAAACTTGATTATCTCCATGGAATTGACTTGGATCATGAATGAGTTTGGGTTTTCTGTATTTAGTTGATAAATCCATGAATTGGTTGTTGATATATCCCTCTTCTATGGTTATTTGTTGTTTGAAACCTCATTTTTGGCTTGGGTTGAAACCCCCTCCATTTTGGAAAAATCTGCAAATTTTGCTCGTAATGGTCTTTGTATCGATACCCCCTTTCAGGGGTATCGATACCCAGCATTCTGTTCAATTTTTGGTGATCTGGTATCGATACAACTTTCATGGGTATCGATACCCAGCTATCTATAAGGCAGATTTTTGACCCAACTTCGCAGACACGCCCCGGCTTCGTCCGAACTCCGATTGAGGCGATTTTTGAACCGTTGGAAAGCTCTATGAATTTACTTTCAAACCCAATTGGTCTCATATTCATAGCCTTTGTATTTTGAGAGGAATGTGCTTTTTCCTATCAAGGTGTCAGGTTTTCTCGAGGTTCATAACTCCTTTTTCATGTTCCTTTGCTCCGGGCCTCCCTTGGTCATTCCTAAGCTTCTCAAATCAACTTCTAAGCTATGGTAGACTATTGTGGTATGAATTATGTTTTGTCACGATCTCTCACGTTCTTGGACACATGTTAACTTTGCCACAACCGATACACTACGAGCTCTCGAACTAAATGAATTACGTGGATGTTTTTGGACACTTGATTGGTTAATAAACTTTTGAAAGGGATGATTTGCTTATTCTAGGGCCACCATTTGGTGCATCCCTAGCCATGGGTGTTCGGAGCCCACAAAATCTGGCAGGGGTGTTCGGAGCCCACGAAATCCGGCAGAGGGATTCATTCCCTATTTAAATAAGTGGTTATTTGTGAAGATGTGAAAATGAAATGTTTTATGAAAATGACAATGTTTTGAAAGGATTGAACTTACGACATGAACTGTAACGATTATGAGGAAATCTATGAACACTTGGGATTGGTACGATCTTTGGGGCATCTATTGGACACTCTATCATCAAGTTGATCTATTTTGGTCTCTTTTAGCTTATTCATTCATGTGTATCACATCTCCATGTGCATGTTTCATCCTCTATACCCTTAGCGTTGGTAGAAAAGTTTCCTACTGGGCTAGTGAGCTCAACCTATCATTTTCAGGTACTCGGCAAGGCATGTGATTGGAATGCTTGGTGTGTGGACGCATATTATGAAGCTCATTTGACACGAAGTTATTTTATCATCTCTATCGTTAATATATTTTGGGAGATGATGTTGTAACTTTAATTCCTTCAATCTTTTGACAAAACTTGGTTTATGTAATAACTCTTAACTATTCATTACTTATGCATGGGTACGGGTACCTCTTGTAGAAACCCGGTGTACTTTGACTTTGAACTTTCAACGGTGAAATGTATGACTTTTGATTTATCCTAGTTGGATTTTATTGGTATTTGGTTTATTGTATTTGAGGGCGTGACATCAACATTTACGGAAAACTCTAAATGATAAAAACAATCGGATAAATACCCCCACAAAAATTCAGTTTTGCTCATATAAGAGCACAATTTGCAGAGAATGCTCTTTGGGTGTTTGGTGCACATTTGGTTCGGACATTTCATCAAACATTTAGTGCACACCCCCCGCGCGCGCACGAGAGAGAGAGAGAGAGAGAGCCAATCATAATTCCAATCAACAACAAATCAATTCCTTTGAGTTCTCAGCACCAATTTCATGTCAATTCTCAGCGTTCAAATAGCAGCATTTCGACCACAAAAGAAACAAATGAATGACAAAAGATTTGTAAAGGAATATTGTGAGAGAGAGACAGCGAGAGAGAGAGAGGCAATAATTGCCGGCGGAGGCAAATTGAGATATCGGTTCCACAAACTCAATGTTGATGGGTAGCAACGGTGGGAGAGAAAGATAACAGTGGGAGAGCAAGAGAGAGATGTTTGCACAGAAGTTCATGGCTTTATTCGAGAGGGAGGAGAACGTGGGTGTGTGAGAGAGAGAGAGAGAGGCAGAGCCGCAGAGGGAGAGGGAGAACGTGGGTGTGAGAGGGAGATGGAAAAGTACGTGGGTGGGTTTATTGTAGGCTGGGCAGTTGAAGAGGGTGAAATCCTATGGTGGATTTGTGTTTGTTTTCCCACATGACAGATCTTAGCCTTTAAAAGTACTTCCCTTGTAATCTGAGCCCTTGATTCAGATCCAACGGTTCAAAATATAGGGATTTCAAAAACTGAGCTCCCTTATTATATAGATAATTACGTAGTGTATATACGGTAAGAATGTACGTATATAATTTCCAATGATAAATTGTACATGTATGCTGTTTATTTTGGGTTAATATCCTTCCCTTTATGTTATCCTCCTCCGTCCATACCAAAGTCGATAATTCGTGAGAGCGAGCTTGAAACAGACGACACACTAAATTATGCTAGAGCGAGAATTGAGAATGTAAGCATAGTGCGAGGATTGAGAGTGGGAATGGGGACCCTGCAATGCACATCACAGCCATCCATCTTGGAAATTAATGGTTTGGATTCGCTAAAACTTTGTTACTGTGTAAGAGTATATTTTGACCGTAAGAAAGCGTTTGCGAATCTGGATCATTGAAAATATTTTTGGATGGCTTAGAAGATGCGTTGCACGGTAGTGCACTACAAACCCCCGCTTCCTTGAGAGTGGGTGCGCAGGGTATTTTGAATAATGATAATGTGACTGAGGTACATACCCTTCAAGATGGAGGAAAGAATTTTCATAAAAAAAATAAAAAATAAAAATTGGATATTGGAACAGTTTGTATAATTGTATGAAATAGTAGATAATTTGAGTTTTAAATACAAATTGTTAATGTAATTAATTGATATTACCCCTATTCTCGGAGTGGGATAGGGAGGATAGAGGTATGGAGAGGAGTCTAACTCGTTTTATTTATTTTATGCTTGTTTTCTCTAATACTCTAACTGTGATTAGTGGATGACTAAGTGGCGATTGATTTGATCTAAGAAGAACCTGATAATGGAGATTAAAAAACAATACTGTAAAGAAAACCCCACTAATCGAGTTTGAAGCTATCCGATTTTTTCAAATACCATAATTGTGATTATTGGATGGTTAATAGCGTTTTTTTTTTTTTTTTGAGAAGTGGGAAGAAAATCATTAGATAAAGCTCAGAGTACAAACATAACCATAAGAGGTACATAAAGGACTGCAATACAAACAGAAATACACCAACACTAAACAAGAAAACAAGAGCTAATCGACACTAGTAATATTAGAAGGCTAATGTGAGAATTCAACACCGTTGTCCGGGTGAGGAACAAAAAAGTCCAGAACATGTTTTGCTAGAATATGCGCTCGTTGGACCATTTGGCGTGCAACTTTGAGATGGTTAATAGCGATTGATTTGATATAAAGTGAACACTAAAAATAGTGAATAATGGACGGATTTAGTGGTTGTTCTAATTGCTTAAATCAGTTTTAAGTTGATCTATTTTGAGAGAATGATCTCTCTTGTAAAATGAAATAATTCAATTTTGAATTTTAGTCAGGAATGGAAACAAGGCCGTAGATGATATAAATCCTTTGATTTTGTTTCTGTTACAACTTATTTTATCCAAGTATAGATCCTATTTTCATTGAATCATTTATGCAATGTTGACAAATGACAATATGTGGTGCGTTAATGTAGTGTCACTGATCTCTTCATGTTCGGCCACGTGTCAAACATATGCCAGGTTACCTAACCTCCCAGTCTGAGGTCCCTCTTCTTCGTACATGCAGCCGAGCATCAATGAATTGGTGAAACTACGTGAGTGTTTCGTGAAACAACAATGATATATGTACAACAAAAGTTTCCAACAAGTCTCCAACACACTCACATGGTGTGTAGAGCCCACACACACTTGAGTGTGAAATGTGTGTGGGCTCCACACACCATGTGAGTGTGTTGGAGACTTGTTGGAGATGGTTGTTGTACACTTATCATTTTTGTTTGTGAAATTCATTCTCGAGGACCCACACACTTCTTACGAGCTCGTTTGTCAAGCGGATAAAATTTTGGATTGATAAGGAAGAAGACGGGATAAGAGGTGGATATGTTATACGGAGGATTAGTTAAAAAGGAGTGATTAGCTAAGAATAAGTTTGTTTGGTAATTGAAATAGATAGATACAGTTGGGTGGATAAATAAATAATGTGAAAATTTACTTACTTGTCCCTTGTAGTGACTAGTAGTACGAAAAGAGTTTGGAATAATTTGAGGGGCAAGGATGTCATTAGACCCACCTGGATAGGCTTATCTTACGGGATGGGGTGAGGTGGGATGGGATCAAGAGTGTCAGCAATCCGAGAGGGATAAGCAATCTGGGTGCAAAACAGAAAGCAAACACCAAATAAGGATGGATCCGGGTTAGCTTATCCAACTCCCTCCTTATATCCATCTATCATCCCCTTGACAAACAAGCTCTACTGATATAATATTGGAGTACCCTTGTTCGATCTAGGAGCTAAGGTTATGGGTCCTCACACTTGTTACTGGTCGGATCAATATAATAATACCCACTAATTTTTCAAAAAAGAATTTATTTTTAAGGGCAAAATAGAAAATGTATCCACTAACTTTTCAAAACACACCCTTATTAAAGGACAACCCAAAATGAAAAGTTAAACACTATCAAGGGGTGGAAAAAAAAAGGCTTTTTTTGTTATTTTTATATAGAGTTTATATTATTGCTTTTTAGTTTTTCAATTCCTCTCGTCGATGTGAACTAATAATTTACAAAAATTTAATGCGAACAAATAGATAAAAAAAAATTGAATAGAGATAAAAAAAAAATCAACTTAAGCCAAACCAGACTAAATATTTTTTTCATAGCTGATTTTAAAATTGAGTTGTCTTGTGATTCAAATGTAGCAATTCGTATGTATTATTATTATTATTTTTTTACGCTCTGATATATAACTCTCACAATTACTTTTATTCAAAATAACTATTGAATCAAGATAGAAGAAATTTTCCGTAGCTTTTTCTTGGTAAATGAATAGCTAAATTTTAGTTTTCCTATATAATTCCTTTGTCAAATGCCAAAATTTTAAAAAGATTCCTATATAATTTCTTTGTCAGATGCCAAAATTTTAGAAAGGAATGACCACAAGATCATAAGCCCCATTCAGTTAGCCTAGTTGGGCCACGTGAATAACTGTTTAGTCGGCCACGTACTTCGGCGGTGAGTCCATAAGGCTCCACACACGTCTCAGCCCATTCACAGAGGTGCGAATTGGACCCCCACGCTCGAAGCTTACTTGTTTCCAGGCCCGCAACCCTGCGGAAATAGGCCCGAGGACTTTCCTAGCTGGGCCACGTGAATAACTGTTTAGTCGGCCACGTACTTCGGCGGTGAGTCCATAAGGCTCCACACACGTCTCAGCCCATTCACAAAGGTGCGAATTGGACCCCCAGTTGGCCACGTACTTCGGCGGTGAGTCCATAAGGCTCCACACACGTCTCAGCCCATTCACAGAGGTGCTAATTGGACCCCCACGCTCGAAGCTTACTTGTTTCCAGGCCCGCAACCCTGCGGAAATAGGCCCGGGGACTTTCCTGGGTCTGGCCCAAACAGTGGTTCAGGTCGTGACCCGTTCACGTCGTCCTGTGGTTGTGTTAAGAGTACTCGTCCACTACTTCATTTATATTCCAAAGGCTATCAGCTTAATTTTCCGATGTGGGATTAATGCACTACCTTAGTCTACGACCATTTGTAGAAACACTTTTTGGATGGAAGAGTTTGGGCAATAACTGAATAATAAATGAAATTCAATACCGCAAATTATATGTCTACGAATGTCTTCTATTCATATATACACATAACACATTCAGGTCAAAAGTATGGAATCAAAAACTCACCCGAACAAATGAATACCCAAATCGATACCTTTATGTGGCTAACAGATGCATAAGAACTAAGAAGACATGCAAGAACATAGAGGAGAAAACTCACAAGAAAATTGAACTACAGCCACCTCCAAATACCGGAATCTCATGCTTAAGAAAAATTATGACAACAGAGCATGATCATGGAATGGGCTGCTATAACAAAGGCCTCGGAAATCCTAACATAAAGAAGCATGCCGTATTCCCCAATGATTACCAGAAATTTCAGCAAACGCACCACAAACAAATAGCGTCTCAAGTACTAATGCTCCATCAGAAGTTATCTACTCCTATGATTCTTGTCACCCATGATAATGGTTCAGTGATACAACTTCTTAGTACACCACAAAGAACACTCAACCACTTCTTCACAAATCTTAAGTGTCCTTTGATCTATTCATCATGTTATAGATGACTATCATAGAGTCCCAAACATAATTTGACCACAGGCACCTTGCGCACTGCATTATTAGACACCAGTTGCAGAAGTTTACAATTGAAACATAGCACTCGACATCTCTGTAACTAAGACCCTTATTCGCACTACATCAATCTTTTGTCCAAAAAAGCCTATTTCATCCCTATTCCCGCACACAGCTAGGCCAGTACAAGACCGTACTAATAGGAATAACACGCCGAGCTATTTCACATTTGAGTACAATCATTCAGCAGACGCTCCAATTCCTGGTGAAATAGAGTAGTTGAAGTAGCAAATTTTCTATACCTACGAGGTATTGAGGGGCTTCACAAAAAGGTCAAAGGAGGAAGAATCTCACTATTCACGGAATACGGCTGGGAGTCACAGCCGTGTTGAAGTATCAAACAACTGCGTTGCAACTTTCTAGGCCCAACTTGATTGTTTGATCTTTTGGCACAACTACAACCCCAGGTATATTAACTACACAATCTACTTGCCACTAGCTTTCGTTTGTACATGGGTGCCATACTGCCATCCCTTTGACGCCTTTTCGATGCAGTTACTACTTATCAGGAAAAGGAAATTGTAAAGTCTTTTCCTTCCTCCGTCCAACTCCTCCTAAAAGTTTCTCAAGGCCTTGCACGTACACAATAACGCTCTGCTCTTTCAACAATTGCACTTCATCAAAATGCAAAAGCGGTTAAGATTGTCAAAAAAAATCATAGAACTGGCTATATTGGTTAGGTCAACATAAATAAAGGTGAAAAGCCGTCACAGCAAAAGGTGCAAGGCTGTATGAACAATTGTTTGGTAGCTCACAATTGAAGAGAGTTAAGAAACAGTGACCAGGGATGAGACAAATGGTATAGAATGACATAAATTGGGTCCTACGGGGAAAAACCTGTTTTAGAGTAAGAATGAGCCAAATGAGGTAAGCTCCCTTGCACAAAGGATGATAGAGTACGAATGCAAAGCTATAGACCAGAACCCTAGAGTGCTGTCAAAATAGAGCATAACTTCAGCTTCCATTGATAATGTGGCCTCTCATTGTCTTGGACCTTGGTTGCTAGATGTAGCATCATGCATTAGATGTAGGAACTAGCATCTCTTAGCTTCGCTAAAGAGGAGATCAAGGGTTGTGGTGTATAAGTTTTTACAGGATCACAAACCACCGAACCAATGAACATGCTCTCACAAAAAATTTACCTTGGTTCATCAGCAAAAACCTCTAGGTTCACCAATAATACAATGCTAACACCATTAACGCTGAGAAACTTACCATTACTTATAAAGCTGCAAAGAAAGGCTACATTAATGGCAGACATATTCTTCTAATCATGTTGACCCTAAAGACAAGTATTTTACCATGTATGGACAACCTATGAGGTTCTGGAACCCCCTTGTACACAAGTAGCAAAGATTTCTGTCAGGCTCCCATACAAAACAAAAGATTATGCAGATTTTGAATATATGTCGCACCGCTACTTCATCCCGATGTGCAAACAAATAGAAGCTTTCCTGAATATAGATTGTCGACTTAACAAAAGCGGCTGAATCACTGGATCATTATCTCATTTAAAAGTAACAACAAAAATCACAGTTACCATTTGCCAAAAGAAAATGAATGAGAAATATAATAAGTCCCAGTATGTATCAAGCTGCATATCGTCTCTAAACTGTTCTGAGTGCAGCTGTATCGATATCTCAACCCCCCACATCAGCAAGCTCATTTGCTCTCGATGTCATATAGATCAGATCTAAACATATACATCAAGGAAACTACGAATATTGTAAGAACAATTGAATACAAATTCTTTCGACCAAATTATAAATGCTTAGACACCAAAAGAGAGAGACTATCTTCCATCTCAAATGCATATCATTCAAATGGATTCTTTAAAATTGGCATATGTACTGAATCTTAGATGGCCACGGAATTTGAAGTGACTATCCTCAGATATGCCTAAATTTGTGACTATCCTAAGATATGCCTTTTAGCTGTCCTAAGATAGTGAGTGTAAATTTGTGACTATCCTAATATGCCTTTTAGAACTAAGATAGTCACAAATGTAACTTGGTTTATGATCCTTTTCTGGTACCTAGAAAACAAAATGGGGAAATATTGCTGGTTGTGTCAAATACAACCCTTGAAGGATAAATTCTTCTTTTGTTCTTGGACATTATTTTTCTTGAGCTCCAACAAAGAGCTCTTGGGATTTTAACTCTAGATGTCTAATTACGAGCATGGGTGGGGAAGTAGCATTATGACCCTCCACTCAAAATCCCGGATTCAGCATTTTCTTTTTATGTTCTCTTCTTGCAAAGTACTTATCTCCTTTCCTCCCTGAATCTTATGAACCCTTTTTTATCTGTTTTCCTATTAGCTTCTTTCAGCTGTCAAGAAAGTTTCTGAAATTTGTATGTATGTTTAGAACTGTTGTTTTTGCCTTTTTGGATGATCCTAGCATGCTTAAGAAAAGCTTGAAAAACAAGCCCTATATTTGTCTGAGACTAATTGCTTTACGCGTTAACTTTTTCACTAGTCACAAGCCATGCACCTTATAGATCCACAGGGAATATCTGAAGTGACTATCCTAAGATAAATTCTTCACCAAAAGCCCACTACCCAAACTTAGAAATCAAAACCCCTTTAGAACAACAGACTTTCTTCTACACAAACAAGTGACCTGTTATGATTTCTTAAATTAGTTTACAAATCTCTGCACACCATATTTCCCTCTTTTTTCTTAGTTCACATGTGGGCTTTTAAATGGTCGATGACTATGCATGATTGTGCTTATTTTCCCAACAAATATTGTATGAGAGTAAACAATCATTTCCCACCTCTAATCAGGCTTATGTTTTCAAGGCCAGAAATGTCAGCATGTGTATATAGTTGGGCTTTTAATTACTCTAATTTTAACATGGAAGAATAGTTCTTGTCAACAATCACTGAAGTAATGCCACAAAAATATAGGGTCTCTATTGTACATGACTCAAAAAACTGCAAAATTTTGTTAAAACTCCCATCACAATGCATCTAAACTCATCAATCAATGCTTTTGTTCCAAAATATATTTTCATTGTATTACTTTCGTTTGATTAAATTAAAATGGTCTGCTGACAGCTGCCATGGTCCTCTGGAAACATTTAACCTTGAAACAACTCATGAATATGTTATATGTGTAACTAGTGTCAGATCACAATCACAATCACAAGCATAAATCACGAAAAAGTAGCGAAAGAATCAAACAGCATTTAAATGAAAAAGAAAAATGAACAAAAGGATACACCAAGTAAATCCCATGAGCCAATGCCCCAGCCAACACAGCAGTGAACAACCGGTCCCTCAAAACCGGGTTACGCCGCAGTTGAATTCGAACTGAAATTTTAGAACTTACAATTAGATAAAATTACAAGGAACCCACATAATGAAATCAGGAAAAGTTGTGAAATTCGGGGGGAAAAAAGACTACTTACTTAGAGGAAGAACAGGAGCGTAAATTAGGGGAACAAGAAATTTGAATTGGATTCCTCTGTTCTGTCTTCTCATAGGAGCTTGCCTATGAAAAACAAAATTGAAGCATCCAACCTTATAAGTGACAATTTAATCTTGAATTTATTTACCCAAAAAAAAACTTTATAGGTAACAAGAGAGAGGAAGGGGAAGGGATCTGAGCAAAGCATGCATGCATGAATGTATGAAGAGATATCGTTGTACTTATATGTATGTAATTGATTTACTGGGTACTTACTGGTTGGCGGAATCGGAAGGCGAGGCCATTGATAAACCTTGAGAGAGAGAGAGAGAGAGGGAATTTTTGTTCTTCATAGCTTAATTGGTTGGTTTGCAAGCCTAAATACAACCATCTATTTCTTTAAATAAATTAATTCACGGGTAAAGTTTCTTGGCTCGAAATTGATTATGTGGAATTTCTATTTAACATTCATAATAGCCTTCAAATTTTTTTAAGCTAAAACATGTTTCTTTAAATTTTTTCGAAGGAAAAACATATTTCGTTCATGCCTATATCGATATCCGATAAGTGTGACTTCATACACTCGCACGACGAACCAAACAAAATGAACGGCTTCAATAATTTCTTCAGGCCTAGAGTATGGCCCATTTGTGCGTCACGTAGTGCCTCCACTCAATAAAGACCCAGGTCAACTCACAAAAACTTAATTCATTACTTGAACCAAATTGAGTCCAGTTGTTCAAGGCTGTCTGATTGAATCCAATTCCACTAGTTTTGTCTTATGGAGGGAACAGAAAGACCATCATGAATATGGTAATTACCCACCCACTTCACTGTTTCAAATATGGTAATGCATCATGAATTGACTAAGTCGTTTCCATGAGCAAGACTTGTTCAAATATGGGGCTTGTGGCTCCCATCCTCTCTTAATCAGCCACCCACTGCCCTGTTTGAACCTCTGGGATTTACTCCTTTGTTTCCCATCACCAGACACTCAGCCACTAGGAGTAATTGTTGGGCTCCTCTGCATTGAAGGATGGTTAGCATTCGGTGTAGAATAGGGGTGTAATCTTTGAAGCTCTGTAAAGCTTAGATTGGTGAGAGATTTGTAAAGTACTGTAAGTTGAGTGTGTAATTCCTAGAGTCAAAACTCTCTGCGGAGGTACCCATTTCATTTAGGGAACCAAGTAAAAATCTGTTTGTTTGTGTGTTTCGTATGTGTGGGTTTGATCCTTGGGGCACGAATCTTTTCTCCAAATAAGGACATGTCTTCTTTGTCACCTTCAAGTAGAGCAGTTAACGAACAAGTTATCCAAGCTCAACTCGCTAAATGGGTTAGATCAAATCTATTTGTGAACAAGTTAAGGTCTAACGCAGCTTTAAGCTTGTTAACTTTTCAAGTCAAATTTGAACAACCGTGTATTGAACTCAATAAGCTGGTGGGATGTATATTGTCAACTAGAGGTGTCAAACGGGCCAGGCCGAGCCGGGCCTGCATGGCCCATTTAGTTTCGTACCAACTGTGCTTCGTGCATGTCGTGCTATGCCAGCCCGTTTACTAAATCGTGCCGTGCCATGCCGGCCCGTTTACTTAATCGTGCCGTGCCATTTTTTAACCGTGTCGTGCCCGTGCCAGCACATCTTCGGGTTTCGTCGAAAAAATTTGTATAATCTAACCGAATTCCGTTTTATCTAGCCGAGTTTCGTCGATTTTTTTTTTCTATAACTATATCTAAAACGGAGGATATCTTCCAAGACCTAATGTCCCATTTGACACCTCTATTGTCAACTTTGAAAACCATTTTCTAGTTTTTTTCTTTTTTAACAGGAAAACCAAATCAAGTTGAAATAGTTATATAAAGGGATCAATGAGTACAAACTAACAATGCATAACCCAAAGCCACTCACCACTTTTTCCTCTATCTCAGTCTAAAAAGAAGATGGAAAGGTTGATCATATGGCTCTTTCATTTTCTCTTCTTTTTCTTTCACTATCAATCTGCTTGTTCATCCCCCCTCTCTTCCTCTCGTTCGGCGAATCATTCGTGTCCTCTCGACGAGAGATCTTCACTGCTGCAATTTAAGAAAATGTTTACAATCAATAGTTCTACTTCTTCTGTGTGATGAATTTCGTTCTCCTTCATACCCAAAGACACTATCTTGGAACGAGACTACGGATTGTTGCTCGTGGGACAGGGTCACGTGCGATGTGTCCACGAGTCATGTGACCGGGCTCGACCTAAGTTGTAGAAAACTCTATGGCACCATCCATCCCTATACCCATCTTTTCCAACTCTCTCACCTCCTAAAGCTCAATCTCGCCTTCAACGAATTCACTGGGCCTCTTTCTGAGTCTCTTGGACACCTCACGAGGATCACTCAACTGGATCTCTGAAGCAATAAATTCTCAGGGCCTCTTCGTGAGTCGCTTGGAAACCTCAAGAGGATCAGTCATCTATATTTATCGGAAACGGTTTCAACGGTTAGATTCCGTCTACTCTCTCAAATCTTAAGCAACTCACTACCTTAATTATTCAAGGCAACAATCTCAATGGTGAAATTCCTGATTTCTTTGCCAACCTAACACAACTCTTTGATTTAGACATTTCGGATAACGCACTCACGGGGCCTATTCCCTCCAACATAAATTGATTTCAAGACCTAGTAGAGCTCTCCCTATCCAATAACTCCCTCAACGGCACACTACCGTCGTGGTTGTTTACTATTCCATCGTTATTAGAGTTACACCTTTGGACTTTCTTCACTTGAGTGATAATAAACTGTATGGTCCCATTCCGCAATCAATTTCCGGTCTTGTGAACTTGAGGCTCCTCCACCTTCAATTGAATAATCTGAATGGTTTTGTGGAGCTACAAAAATTCTCAAACCTTCAATTTCTTGATCTTTCAAAAAATAATCTCTCAGTAAGCATTGGTAGTAATCCCAAGCTACCTGGCCCAGTCTTTGGTTGTTACGTTTTTCATCTTGCAATATAACCGAGTTTCCAGATTTGTCAGCTGAGAATCTCAGAATACTAGATCTATCGAACAACAAGATTCATGATGAGATCCCTTCATCGATTTGCAATTTAGGTTCCTTATCGATTCTTGTTCTGCCTAATACCAACTTTACTGGTGTGATTTCACAATGTTCGGTAAACATCAGCGATGACCTCTCAGTGTTAGATCCATGGATGAATGGCTTTCATGGGGTTATCCCAACCACATTTGCAAACGGCAATAAGTTGGGGAGTCTCAATTTATATGGAAATCACTTGCAAGGATCAGTTCCGCGATCTTCGGAGTCTGTAATTTCTCGATCTCGGGAACAACAATCTAGATGGTGCATTCCCTCACTGATTGGAGTCTCTTCCAGAGTTGCAAGTTCTTGTATTGAAATCAAATAGATTTCATGGTCCTACAGGTACTTCAGGAATGGAAACTCCCTTCCCTAAACTCTGAATTTTCGACCTTTCTCACAATAAGTTCAATGGGCTTTTACTACAATGATATTTCCTAAACTTCAAAGCCATGATGAATATGAATAAATAAAAAATATTGGTGCGATACATGGAAGCTAGCGATATAGCATAAACCATCTATCGAGATTCTGTGGAGTTGGTTCTGAAGGGGGTTGAAATTAAACTGGGCCATATCCTCACTGTCTTCACTACAATCGACTTCTCCTACAACAACTTTAGAGGAGAGATTCCAAATGACATTGGAAAGCTACAAGGACTTCGATTGCTGAATCTATCTCAGAATAGCCTTTCTGGTCATCTTTCATCATTGCTAGGAAATATTGCATTGTTGGATTCGTTAGATCTCTCTTCAAATGAACTCAGCGGCGAGATTCCAGGGGAACTGAAAAGTCGACATTTCTCGCAGTCTTAAACCTTTCGAAGAACCATCTAGTTGGTCCCATACCTGAAGGCAACCAATTTCATACGTTTCAATGATTCTTACGTTGGAAATTTGGGTTTATGTGGATTTCCATTATCAAAGAAGTGTGGAGATAGTGAGACACAAGAACAACCGATATCTTAGGATGATGATGATGATGACAACTTTGTGAGTGGATTTACTTGGAGGATCGTGCTGATGGCGTGTGGATGCGGATTTGGAATAGGAGTGACTATGGGATTTGTTATGTTCTTGATTGGAAGACCGAGGTGGTATACGAGAATCGTCGAAGAAGAACCACGCAAGACGGTGGTTAGGGTAAGCCAAATTGGTTGGAGAAGAAGTCATCAAAGTCATATACAATTCTTCCTGGTAAGTGCTTTGATGTTTTGATGATTGTCTTCCTAGCCTACACCATACATATGTTGTTTTGACTGTGGGATTTGTTGGTAGCAATGAGATATGTGACCAAACGGTACAGACTAATCAACAATGGAAAGATAAAGAGTTGAAAATCCTACTCTAATGGTGTTCAATGTTTTTTTTTCCCTCTGAAATTTTACAGTAAGAATTTATAACTGGGATGGCTACAACAATACCGTCTCGCCCTATAGACAACATGTTTCATAGTCTTTAGATAACTTGTTGGAAAAATAAGCTCCAATCGGTCACAAAACTTTTAGCAAAGAATGTAACAACAGTTTAAGGGAGTTTTGTACATTTATATGTTGTCCACTTTTTTTTTTTTTTTTTTGTACAGACGTTTTGATGATATATATCGGCTCTTTGAACTCCACACACGTTCCCAAAAAGCACGTAAAATCTTGTTTCAATGCATATCTGTCACAAAAATGAAGGCCAAAGCATGTATCAGATCACATATGTTCATAGTTGAACCACCAAAAATCTAAGAGGGCGACTGATTTCACTCCTCATGGAAAGGTCCTCAAAAAATATATAACATTCAAACATTAAGACAAAGTACACTAGTTGTGCGTTCAATTAATTGCAATATTTTTTCTCTCTGAACCGATCGATTACTAATACACCAACATGCACTTAATGAACACATTTTCCGGAATTTAATCCAGACAAAAAAAAATACAATTCTGGAAACACTTGTTGTTGGCCTGTCGCAGTACACTTCTTTAGGAATCAATCAATATTTCAAGTTGCATTATTTATTAGAACTATAAAAATAGAGGATGACTTAGACAACTAGAACCAGTACTACCAAATTTTGGCTGTGGAGTAATCTCACCCAGAATTACTTGTTTTTATTCTGCATTCAAACCTTTTGCATGGTCCTATAACCGCTTAGACGACTTAAGTTTCGTCTCTAAACTTGAAATCATAGACCTCTCTAGCAAACGAGTTTACTGGGCTTAACTTTCTTCTCTAAACTTGAAATCATAGACCTCTCTAGCAAACGAGTTTACTGGGCTTTCGCCCTCGAGATATTCTCAAAAAATCAGTCACTACGGACGAATTACACAAAGCACAATTACTCAATGCTAACTAATAAGTAAAAAACTGGAACAAAGCATAATTGAAGTATCAAAGCCTACCTCAGTTGATGTTTTTCTATTCTTTGTGATCCTCATCCAGTCGACCTAAGCATCATTTCAAAATTACAAACAACAGTGATTGTGAATTGAAAGAGGAGACTAAATGAATATATAGCTTCTTCTATGGATGATTCTTAAGCGTTCAATGAATAGTTTTCACTATAGCTTTGTATCAAACAGGTAGTGACTAGTGAGGTATTGGATCCTCCATGTTTTGAAACAAATACCTACTCGATCAAAATGGTGGTGCTAGTCTTTGGGAGGTCTACAAATTAATAATTATCATCTCCGAAATATTTTTTTCCTTAATTGGTAATTTTTTCATGTCAGTAATTTTCTTTGAACTCTGTCGGTTCATTATGAGTATAGGAACTCGAAAGTAAATCGACCGTATCTGAGAATAGTTCCGAATAACTAAAAGTATCCGGGAACATACTATAAAAGTTATTTCCAACTTTGGCATATATTTTTATATTTTTCTAGTCACTCTCATCAAGACGAGAAATGTGATGCAAAATTTTAGAGAAATTTAATTAGGCATCCTCTTTCAATATTATCCTTAGGATGCCACCCTATGACATTTGAATCTTTATGATTCCATCCTCAAATTTGAATTTGGACCATTTTGCCCTTATCCTTTTTTCAATAATAGGGATTTCAATAAAAATACAAAACATAAAAAAGGAAACTTTCCTTTTATTAGTTCCCTATGAGTAATTCGTCCCAAACAACCCCTATTGGGGAATACGAATCGAATCCAACAACTAGTCTACCTCAGTTGTTGGGTTCTGTTGACGCACTAAACCTGTTTATGTTAAGTTCCATAAAATGAAAAAGGGAAAGAATACTTGCGTACAACTATCCTACTCTAGTGTGTTTCACCGCAATCGAGGACCGCTGATAACTTCACTCCTTGTTATTTTTGACACGTGTCAAATCATGTTTCACCATTGAACACGGTTTGCTTGGAGTATTATAGGACAGCAGCACTCAAACATTTTTTTCCCTTTCTTGTTTGCCCCTCCCACTTCAATGCTTATCTTTTACTCCTTTCACGGGCTCCTATTGGGCCAATTTCTTTACTAACCTGCTGCCATAATTTAAAAACCCTATTTGTTTTCCAAAACAGTCGCTCACCATTCTCTTTCTTCTCTCTTCCACTGTCCTTCTTCCCCCCTCCTCCTCCGACCTCATTTATTGACAATGGCAACCCCGAATCATCAACCAACTTTGGGTTCATTGGCGACGGCAACCACACAACCTCGTGAGGCGACGACGACACCGGGTTTGAGCCAGTGATTAGACTATCCAGATCATCAACCACCTCGGGTCGGGAGCGTAGACCATTGGTAGAAGAAGACAGAACTTCAACGCCTTTCTTTGGTTTATGGATCTAGGTGTGGTTTTTGTCTAGATCTAAGTGTGGCTTTTTCTTTCTGTGGTTTATATACACAGTTATATATATATATATATATATATGTAGAGATATATTTGTGGGTTATTCAATTTATCTTTGTAAAGTCTTCCTTTCTCATGAATCTAGGTTTTCTGGGTTAATCAGATAATGCTAGGTAATTAATTTACCATGTTTTCCGACAATTTTCTAATTCCAATGTTAGTTATTTACCATGATGTTAGTTCTTATTTTTTATACTATGAACATGGTTTATTGGTTTCTTGTATTGGATGATTCAGTACAGTAAACATTGTAAATCAATAAACCATGATTTCATGTCCTTACAAAATGGATTATGAAAAATAAATTACCATGTTCTGTTATGTCTTCTCCCACTTTTCATGTTCGCGTTATAGTTCTCGCTAGTGGTTTAATTTGTTTACCATGTTAGTGATTCATCCAGTGAACATGGTTTATTAATCTATCATGTTTTCTGTATTTATCGTTTTTAATTTATCATTTTTTTATACTGTCTAAGATGGTTCATTAGTTTATCACGTTTTTTTCATAGTCTAATATGGTTACTTAATTTATCATCTTTTAAGCGTTCGTTGTCATAAGGAATTTTTCATATTTTTTTTAGATTTTAGGTGTGAGAAGATTAGGAGAGAGAGAATTATAAGTCTATAGAGAGAGAGAGAGAGAGAGAGAGAGAGAGAGATTAGGAAATATTAGGAGAGAGAAATTAGGAAAATTGGAAGAGAGAAATATTAGGAAAATTGGGAGAGAGAAAGGGCATTTTGGAGTTTATTTGAATATCAGGATGAAATCATAAGTATTCAAATCTCATAGGATGTAATCCTAATCTAGTAAAAATTAAGAGAACGACAACTAAAAAAACCGTACCAAAATGTCAGGAAAAAAATTAGGGGAAAGGGCCCTTTGTGGGTATGGAAGTTCAATTGAAATTAAGTCCACCCCAAGCACCAAGGTATGGATTTTTTTCCTTTCACGAGGGAAAAAAAAATTTCCTTCTTCCTCTTGACTGACTTTTGTGGCCTTTATTTTCTGAGAATATAAATGTCTGATATGAAGTTCAATTGTAAGTCTAAGTTCACCCCAACAACCATGGTATGCATTTTGAAGTTCAATTTGTACCAAAATGTCACGAATTATTAAAATTATCCGGGTACATACTATAAAAGTAATTTGCTTGCTTTGCAGGATTGGTCGTTCACTCAATTAACAACATGGTAATGAAACAGTTTTTGTGACTTGAGGCCAAGTCTTTCATTCACACCGAGGCATCAATCACACGCTAAACTTGGCTAGTGATTGAAATTTCCAAGTTAAGCCACTACTACAAAAAAACTTTAAACTATGACAGTTAAAAAGTGTCATTAAACACAAAAGATGACAGTGTTATTAAAACTGTCATCTTTTGAGGTGTCATTGAAAGTCTAGATTTGTTATGATAGTCAAAAAACGTCATTGAAACATACAAGATGACGGTGTAAACCTGTCATCTTTACAATAAACAATGACCCTGTGCTTCTCAACTTCCCACACACCTCGTCTTCTATTTAAACGAAACTTCTGTAGAATGGATTCACAAACTTTGGCAGAGAAAGAGCACTGAAAGAAAAGGTGGTTGTGAACTCATGATCAGTCCGGCACTAACACAAATTGGATCAACAACCATTCCCCAGGCTAAAATTTTATCTTTGGTAGATAATCTAACAAGCCAACCAAGTAATAAAAGCCCACCGCAGGGTCCCTTATTTAAACCAAACTAACTTAGCCCAAGGAATCGGACCATGGGAGGGTCAAATGGCTTTCCATGCAGTTTTAATTGAATATGCACCATTGCTAGAAGGGAGCCAAGTAACTGAATCCCCAACATGAGACTTGGGCAGCAAAGATACAGGGGTAGAACTCAATAGCTGCATGATTGCTCTGTTCCTCCTCCTTTTCTAGTGCCCCTCACCTGGAAAATGGAGGAGACTTTTGTATGCAAAGAGCTGCCTACGTTCGGCACAATAGTTTCCCCAAAAATCTTACAAGAAGCAAAGTCCAAAGTTCAGTGGTTGCAATTGGGCCATAATAACACTAGGTTTTTCCATAAGAAGTTGACTTCTAATAGTATAAGGAATAAAATTATTTTCATTTGTGATGAACAAGGTAATAGACTTGAGGATCCCACTGATATTAAGGAGGAGATTGTGTTTTTTTATAAGAAACTGCTGGGCACATGATTTTCTGGGAAAGTTGATGCTAGTAATGCTCTGCATTCTATGCTAACTACAAGGATCCCTCTTGAGTTCTTTGAATCTCTGCCAAGTATGGCAACTTCTGAAGAGATAAAGAAAGCTATTTTTTCTATTGGCCGGTAAAGTACAAATCTCCGGGCCCAGATAAACATAACTCCTTTTTCTTCCAAGAAAATTGGGATGTAGTGGGTCCAAATGTGATTACTGCAGTCCAAGCCTTCTTTGTTATTGGTTCCATACTAGTAGGGTGAAATGCAATTATCTTCTTGACTTTAGTTAAAAAAAAGTGGCTAGCCCTGTTACCATGACAGATTTTAGATGAATAGCCAGTTGTAATGAACTTTACAAGTGCATTGCCAAAATCCTAGCTAATAGAATGCAAGGTCTTCTTCCTTACACATAACCAAGCTCAATCTGCCTTTGTTAAGGGTTGGTCCATTGCAAATAATATCTTGTCGATGCAGGACTTGGTCAGAAATTACCACAGAAATGGAAGTATACGATTATGTGGATTGGTCTTTTCTATTTGAAGTTATGGATGTCATGGGATTTCCTCCAAAGTCTACAAGCTGGATATGGCAGTGTGTTACTAATGCCAGATTCTCTGTGTCATTTAATGGTGAGTTGGTTTTTTTAAAGGGGCTAGGGGTTTGAGACAGGTGACCCTATCTCTCCATTGCCCATATCTGTTTCTTCTCGTCATGGAAGGGTGGTATGCAATTCTGCAGCAAAAGGTTAGGACAGATGGTTCCACTTTTCATCCCAAATGTCAAGCTCTCCAAATTCATCACCTTGCCTTTACAAATGATCTTTTTGTGTTATGTGGTGCTGAGATCAGCTTCTTTTTCCTGCATTAAGGCAGCTCTAGAGGAGTTCATTGTTTCTCTGGACATAACGTAACTTACTGAGTAGTGTAGTGTTCTTTTCTGGGATAAATTGAGTCTATTCTTCCTATTCCTTACTCGTTTGATTCATGGATTAAAATAGTTGGGATTGGTAGTCTTGGATTGTTTGTCCCGGTATTAAATTCATCCCTAATTCTACTCAATCCCATGTTTGATTCGCGTGGGATTATTTATGGAAGTAATTAAATAATCATCCCTTTTTTAGGGGCCCTGTACGTTTTAATCCCAATCACTATTCATACTTATGTTTCCATCCTCTTCTTATGTGATTTACCAGTCTTGCCCTTGTTATGACATACATAATCAAAATAATGTTGTATTGTTGGAAATTATGGAGTTTTGAAAAGGTGGGGATGATTTTGTTCCCATGTATAACTGATTTCCTAATTTTGGATAATTAGGATTTCAAAATGAGACGATATGATTTCCATTTTCAACTAATTCCTTGATTACCACAAATACGGAAACTAATGATTAGCGGGGGAATTCAAAATTAGTGGGGATGATTTCAATCCACACTCATTTGATTATGGTAAAAATAACCAATAACAATAAAACATGGTAAAATGCATTTCCATAGCAATAACATGGTTATTCAAATAACTTTTCACATGATTCCATGGTAAAAAACTTGTTCGACTTGTTTACTACAAATTTTAATTATCATGTAAAATCTCAGCATTTTTCAAAGTGAATGATGAACCAGAACTTGTTGTTTTTTGGACAAATATCTAAGCCACCATTTAAATTCAATGATATATTCCATTATGAACCAAGATGAAAATGAATGAGACTGGACGGCAAAGAATGAGATTGAACTTGGTTATTTGTTATTGGTTATTTCTACCATAATTTCAATAACACGGATAATTAGTTTATATGACTTGCATTGAATCATGGTAAAAACATTTTCAAATCATGTTTTAATGATTGTGGTAAAAATTAAACAATTACATAGAGAAAAATGGTAAAATCTGATTCCCAGATTAGTAACATGGTTTAATTCGTAGGACTTGTTATATTGAATACCATGGTAAAGAACTTTTTTCAATGATTATGGTAAAAATACCCAATAACAAATAAAATATGGTAAAATGTGTTTCCATAGCAGTAAGATGGTTAATCAAACAACATTTTACATGACTCCATGGTAAAAAACTTGTTCGACTTGTTTACCACGAATTTTAATAATCATGGTAAAATCTCAACAACTTTCAAAGTGAATGATGAACCAGAACTTGTTGTTTTTTGGACCAATTTTTATCAAAGCCACCATTTAAATTCAATGGTATATTTTCCATTATGAACCAAGATAAAAATGAATGCGACTAGACGGCAAAACAATAAACCACAATTGGATAATGCATGGTTAATACTACACCAATATCACACCCTACCTCATAATCCATTGATCGAACATAACTGGAAAACAAGGAAACTGTATGAGAATATGCATAAACAAAATTATGGGCGAAATTAACCATGTCAACTATTGGGTAACAGAGTGACCAAAAATAACATCGTCGCCTATTGTAACTGTAGAATCGGCCAAAAATTTATACTATAGCTGCAACGGTTACATCAAGAAATAAAAAACATGTTATATAGTCCTCAATACACACTTACGATGTAGTACCATTACACCCCGCCGGTGTGTCCTATTTTCAATTCTTTGGACAAATTGAGCAGGTCGGAAAGGCGAAGAAGACGGGACCCAATCGGAAAGTCGACGCACAATTTATGGAGTAGGTCATCAACGCCTTGTTCACCGGGAGAAAGGACTATCAGCGATGACGTTGGACCGCGATGGTGAATGTTTCGATCAGCGATTTGGAACCGCCTGAAGTTTCTGGCAATGGGTGAAGGTTTTTGATCGAAGAATTTTTCAGGATTTCAAAAAGGACTGTCAATGGGTGAAGGTTTCGTCCACGATGGGTGAAGGTTTCGTCCACGATGGGTGAAGGTTTTTAATTAACGAATTGACTGAAAAGGTACTGCCAATTAATATCTTATTCTACGGTTTAAAGGAGGTAGAACTATGCAAATTTTAGGGGATTTGGATGGATCCCAAATTCCTAAATTGCCGCTCCACTTCTTTGCAGTTTTTAATTTAGTCCAAATTACCCGGTAGTTGGCGTGATTTGGGGGATTGGGTTTTGTCCCCAATCTCGTAATTGCAGCAGAGGACCTCATAATTTTGAAAATGGTCCACTACCTACCGCCCCATATATGCAACTTTTAATTTAGTCCTCAATCCCTTAATATGTTTCAATTATATAATTATATATATATATATATATAAAGGGCATTTTAGGGTTTATTTGAATCTCGGGATGGAAACATAACTCCTAAATAAGCTCAGGAAGATTTTCTAATTTCAAGTGACTAAAATGATGATTATTTAAGTGCCCCTTATTTATGGGATAAAAAAACAAGAAAATTATTTTTTTAAAAGAACCACATTTAAATTTTTTTTGTTGAAAACAGTTTTGGAAAAACAAAAACTAGTTTTGAAAAGCATTTACTTTGAAAAAACAATTTTGAAAGTAAGTTTTCAAAATAGTTACATCATTCGAAAAAACATTTTTGGAAAGCAATTCTGAAAAAAAAAAAAGTTAAATAAAATTGAAGTTTCTGAAAAAATATTATTTCCAAAATATTTTTTAAATATAAAGTTTTTTAAATATTATTTCCAAAATGATTTTTTTAATATATTTATTTTTTGAATTTGTTTTGAAAATAATTTTAAAACAACAAATCTTTTTTTTGATAAATAATTATTTCCAAAAAAAATTGAGATATTTTTTTTTGAATTTTTTTTTTAAAATATAGTTTTTTTTTTTATAAAAATATTTTTTTCCAGATTTGTTTTTTGTAAAAAAAAATTTATATAAAGATTTTGAAAAAGAAATTAAAACATTTTTCAAAAAAAACCAATTTCGAAAATACCTTTTGAGAACAATTCCAATATCATCCGAATATTTTCGAAAACAATCCCATCTTTGTTAATTCTACCCAGTCCCACCTCTCACCGGGATCATATAGTACCCCCAAATAGGGATAAAAATAATCCCGGGATTAATAATCCCTAGAGTCATTCCGGAACTAAACATGGGATAACTCTGGAAGTGGTATAGTTAGTCCTATTAGATTGCCTACAGCTCCAGTTCAAAAACAAAAAAAAAAGATTGCCTACGGCTGAAAGAGAGAATTCTCCACATAATACAGAGCTGGTCTACTAAGTACTGTCATTTGGTGGAAGGGCCCAATTAGTTGAATCTGCTCTTTGGAGTATGCAAGTCTATTGGTATTGTAATTTTTTATTTTTTTTTGCCTCCGAAGATTCTCTAGGCGATTGAGTCCATTTTATAATCTTTCCTTTGGACTGGGGTCTAGTTAAGGCTGCTAAAATCAAATGGGAATGGGTATGCGTTCCAACTTCCAATTAAGGTAGAAGGTGGATTTGGTTTCAAACCCCTTAATCTTCGGAACAAGGCTACCATATTGAGACATTTATGTGCCCTTAGCATGAAGTGCGATTCGTTATATGGGTTAAATGGGTCCACACTTATTTCATCAAAAGGAAATGTTTGTGGCACATGAAGCTCCCCCAAGTCTCTTCATGGACTTTAAGAAAAATTGTTCAACCCAAGGGAGTTGGGCCAACCTCTTATCAGACGTGTCGTTGGGAATGGTACTAACACTTTCTTATGGTTAGATTGTTGGCACCCTCAAGGGCCTCTTTATAAGTCATCTGTAGATAAGATGTGTTCATGTTTGTTCTCCTATTCCGTTTACCATTTATTCATGGATGGAGTCAGAATTTATACGTAGTTGGGTCCGAAATTCAAAACCTAATTTCATTTTTCGAATAGCGAAAAGGAATTTTATTAATCTCAATAAGGATTACAAAGATTAAAGGGATAAGGAGGAAAACAACATCACAACAAAAGAGAAGCATCCCAACTAGGTTGGCACCCAGCTCCTCGACAATCACTTGCCACTCCAAACCCCAAAACACGGTTGGCAAGACCAACCCCGGAAGAAGAACAAACAAAAGGATCTTTCTACTGTCCGCCCAATGGGCGGACAATAAAAACACATTATGGCTGGTCATAATGTGTTTATGACCGGTCATAATGCCTTTTTACATGTACGGGTAACTTGCAAAAAGGCATTATGACCGGTCATAAACACATTATGACCGGTCATAATGTGTCTTATTGTCCGCCCATTGGGTGGACGGTAGATTTTGCCCAAACAAAAAGGGCTCATAGGATCTGTCCAGAAAAAGCTACATCAAGCTCAGAATAGCCCAGAATATGCTATCTTAAACATAACAACAAAATGAGCACCAAGTCCCATGAAGTCCAGTACTTGAAGTTCTTTGAGTCCATGCATGAACCTGCCTCCAGAAAACTATAGATAAAATGTTATTTGAAGGACCACTGCCCAGATCTTCGACGAATTGTAGAAGCTTGGAGGTTTTAAATGACGGCAATAACAAGATTAATGACACATTTCCACAATGGCAGGAGTCTCTCCCAGAGTTGCAAGTTCTTGTCTTGAAATCAAACAGATTTCATGGTCCTATAGGGACTTGATCAATGATCAGAGCTTGGTTAGCATTGTTGATCTATCAAAACTTTTGTAAAACTTCCATCAAATTATTTGTCCACACAAGCCGAATTTTAAAGTACAATTTTTCTTTTTGTCAAAAGAAAAAAAAAAAAAAGATCATTAAAGACAGGAAGAAGTTCAATTCGAAACTAGTAACATGGATCTTCGTGTGTTTGGACTTTGGAGGCAAATACGATCGGCCCTGATCTAAAGCTCAAGGTGCGGCCGTTTTAGGTCCTCGAAATTTTATAAATTTTAAGGGTTTCTCTTACTTTGATATTGTTTACCTTGTAGTAGTGAAACAAAAGACCCCATTTTCCATCTTCGGTTTAGCCTCCAAAAAGTCAGGCCGGTCCTGTTTGGGGTCATTTATCTGAATGTTCTCTAACTTCAGTTTATATTTTTACATGCTTTCGAATTTTTTCGCCGAGATATATATGATAAATTTCAAAAAATTTGACGAAATGCTAAACAAAATATCATTGATGGAGATCATTGACGGAGAGCATTCATTAATCCATCTGATAAGGTTTGTTTTGGTTTTTTTTTCTTAGGAAACCAAAACTCAATCCATTAAGACTCGAATAGTTTCGTGTTTCGAGACCAAGGTGATCCATGCTACTCTTCCTCAATTTGGGCTCCGCCCTGGCGAGAATGCAAATACCATCATTTGCTTGCTTTGTAGGACAGGTCGTCCCCTCAATTAAAACATCGTACGCATGAAACATATTTTCTTGACTTAAAGCCAAGTCTTCATTCATACTGAGGTATCACCCACTAACTTGGCTAGTGATGGAGACCAAGTCAAGCCAATCCATCTAATCATTCAATTTGGAAAGAGAGATGGGAAGAGCATTAAGCCATTAACTCAAAGCGAAAAAGAGAAAGAAATTACTTCTTCGGTCTAAATTGTTACTCCTCTTTCGAGAATTCA
Source organism: Vaccinium vitis-idaea (assembly GCA_963854785.1). NCBI lineage: Eukaryota > Viridiplantae > Streptophyta > Magnoliopsida > Ericales > Ericaceae > Vaccinium > Vaccinium vitis-idaea. The sequence continues at coordinate 5,570,168 of OY978226.1, read as the reverse complement.
ATTTTTTACAAATTGTAAGCTAACTGTACCCAATGAAGGAAAAGTAAGTACTAACTATTTTCGTTAAGTTTTTAAATTGACTATTTGTTTTGGGACCGTCAAAAAAAGAAAGAAGGAATAGTATTTTTAATGTAGATTTGTATTATTATCTACTCTGACAAAAACATGACCTCATTGTAACTTGGGTAATTTACCGGGACACCCCTTGTAAGTTCACGTTTTTCACCATACACCCCCTACAAGAATTTAACCTACCACGAACCCCCTCTATCTCCAAAACTTTACCCCAAGACCCCTTCCGTCACCCTTCCATCTCGAATCTCAAAGTTCCAGGTCATGTTTTGATAATCCAACCCATTCAAGTTGTTTAAAATATGTTGTCAAGGGTAGTCCCAAGAAATTAGCTAAAAATATGACCGGGAAGTGCTTGATCCAAACAATTTTTCATACATAAAAAATTATTTCGATCAAGCACTTCCCGGTCATATTTTGAGCCAATTTCTCGTGTGTACCCTTAAAAACATGTTTTAAACAAGTTGAAGGGTTTGGATCATAAAACAACTGACGGTTCTAGATGGTTTCAGAAGAAAGGGTGATGGAAGGGATCTTCGGGTAAAGTTTTGGAAGATTCCTTGTTCGTGGTAGGTTAAATTCTTGTAGTGGTGTCGGTGAAAAACGTGAACTTACAGGGGGTGTCTTGGTAAATAACCCTTGTAACTTTATGTTAGTCTAACTTGCTTCCCTATTTGAATGATTGTTTATTTAATTTTAATTAATCCTGCTGATTAGTGGATGGGTCAATATTGATGTACTATTAATAATTATATAAATCACAATTGGAGAATCTTTTCTTTCCACTCTATTTTCTCCCATCTTTTTTCTTTCTTTTTATGTTTTGATGGGTCCTCCATTGTCTTTTCTTTGAAAGTGTTGTGTACGAAGGGTTTGTTCTAAACTTCGGAAAATGCAAGGAAAAAAAACAAAGATTCGAATTACGTTCTTTAATTTGTTTGGTTGGAGAGAGAAAATAAAAGAATAACTATGAAAAAAAATGACTTCATGAGGGAAATCAAAAATAAAGAAAAAGCCTTCACTGGAGTTTTCTTTAATAGCTATTCAGTGTGATTTCAATGAAGTACTGGAGTTTTAGGGAAAATTTCAAAAAAAACCCTTGAACTTTACACTCAATGTCTCGAAACCCCCTGAACTTAATAAAACTTCAATTTCACCCCCAAAACTTTCACTCCGTTAATCAATTTACCCCCCACCGTCTACTTCTGTCAACTGGGAAATGGAAATAGCTAATGTGGACTTGGACGGCCGTTAACCTGTCTAATTGTCAAGAGCAAATTTCAAAAAAACTCCTGAACTTTACACTCAATGTCTCAAAATCCCCTGAACTTAACTAAACTTCAATTTCACCCCAAACTTTCACTCCGTTAATCAAAAGCCCAGAAATGATCTGAACATATCTTCTACACATGGGGGGATCCAGCCAAGCAAACTCATCACAGTCATTTTTTGGGCACGAAATAAACCTCCTACCTGGGTTCCTATCAATCCAAGACGTCTGAATCAGCTTCTGGGTTCCGCAAATGATGCACATGAGGTCATCGTCTTTTGGCGAAGATTGAGTGGTGTTGCAGCTGCTATGCATGGTGAATCTGAGACTGATTGATGGAGGAGAGAAACAGAAATGAGGTGCCAGAAATTTAGGTTAATGTAGGAGAGAGAGAGAGAGAGAGAGAGAGAGGACTGGTATATGTAATGTGCTAGGAAATGTAGAAATGGAGTAAAGTTATTAGGGTTACAACATTTTCCCTCCAAAACTTAATGATTCATCAGACATGTCATCTTATTCTTTTATGGAGTGAAAGTTTGGAGGTGAAATTAAAGTTTAGTTAAGTTCAGAGGGTTTTGAGACATTGAGTGTAAAGTTCAGGGGTTTTTTTGAAATTTTCCCTTGACAATTAGACAGGTTAATGGCCGTCCAAGTCCACATCAGCTATTTCCGTTTCCCAATTAACAGAAGTAGACGGTGGGGGGTAAATTGATTAACGGAGTGAAAGTTTGGGGTGAAATTGAAGTTTAGTTAAGTTCAGGGGGTTTTGAGATATTAAGTGTAAAGTTCAGGGGGTTTTTTGAAAATTTCCCGGAGTTTTATAATGGTCGATGCTTGTTTACAAAATGTCATGAAATGAAAACGAAATGAAATTAAGGAAAACTAGTGAGGTCTCACTAGTTTCCTCTTCTTTAAGTGACATATCTACTACCAACCGTCTCTTCAACATCAAATCTGATATCTCTATTTGCAAAACTTTCGAAAGTAATTTTGAAAATTGGACTCCAAAAAGTTATAAATCTCAGAGATTCGAATAAATCAAATGTGTTTTCAACCAAAATTGGCTGGTCGATCTTTTAGCGTATCTGAGCTAATTCTTCCGTGTAAGGGTGTGGCCTAATTAATCTTAGATATCAGGACTTTTGTCATGAATGGATTCAAAGATTGCGTAATTCGGTCATTGAGTACAATGAGTGAGAGTATATGCTCTGCTTATTTTGGAGAAGAATTAAAATATTCCTACCGAAATTCTGTTGGATTACAAAGCCGAAATGGTGGTGCTAGTAATTGGGAGGTCTACAAATAATTATCACGTCTAAAATCTTTTTTGTCCTTAATTGATAATTTGTTTCATGTTTGTAATCTTCCGGGGGATGTTGTGCACTCCTCGGCGGTCCGATCGTGTTTTAGACGGCCCGGATGTATTTTTATTTTTTACTGGTAAAAATAAATCCAAATTAAATTAAAATTGTCAAACGCATCCGGGACGTCCAAAACGTGATCGGACGGCCGAGGGGTGCACAGCACAACAACTTTGCAATTAAAACTGGGATAAATTGAAAGGAACGACCGTCACGCCCAAGAGTAAAAGGGGGGCTATTCAGTGTATTTGAATCAAAACTGGGGTTTTATCATGGTCGACGCTAGTTTATAAGCGCGGACTCATAATCTCACCTAGCTTTCTCTCAGATTATGCAATTGGTGAAAAGTTTACAGACCCCTTTTCTTGAGAAATTTTTTGATGCAATGATTATTTGTAACACATCTATTACATAGGGTAAGGCCTACACATAGGCCTCGTTTGTTTGATCGGAGATAAATGGATGGGATATAAAATCCCTTGGGATATGGGTGGGATATGAAATCCTTGGGATATTGCTCAGGATATCAATGGATGGAGGAAATCAATATCCGGTGTTTGTGTTCAACGGGATATGGGTGGGATATGAACTTTTTTTTGTTGTTTTAGCCTTTGAAAACCAAATCCCATCCAAATCCCACCCCCCCATGGGATTTTATCTCCCACTGCCGTACGGGATAAAAATTGGTGGGGATATGAAATCCCACCCCATTTAGCAACAACAAACAATGGAAAATGGGTCCCATCTCCAACCATATCCCATCCCATCCCTCAAATCCCCCCTAACAAACAAGGCCATACATGTGACCCACATCATGTGAGAGGCGTTGCACATAACGGTTGGATTGATTTTATTATTTTTTTTTTTTCCTTTTCTTCACAAGCGCTGCTTCATGACTTTTTCATCAACAACAATTGTCATTTGCAAAGAAGGGTGGAAACTAAAAAATATATGTTATCAACGAAAAACATCTACTGTACTATTTGTCCCTCCCTAATTTGATTCCAAACAAAAAGTTAAAGGAAACGAATAAAAGAAATAGAAACAGAAAAATGATTAATTCGGTATCTCCATGGAAGGTTATTTGATGCCCGTTCTATGCACAGGAACACATCAAGTGTATTACTATTCAAAATTTGATCCAGTGAATGGGAGAACTTTCAGGGAATGGGCACGCGAGAAAAGTTGTGGGGAGTGGGTAGTTGGGTGTTAGAACTTAGCAGTGGCGGAGCCAGGATTTCCAATCCGGGGGGGCCAATTAGCCATAGACATTTGATAGCTCCGTCGATGCCTACGAGGAGGCTAGAATGGCCCTCTCATGGGTGGCATTACGGAGAGATAACTAACATTCTTCCTCGGTCCTTAAAAAAAATCAGTTATAACAATTGTCAAATTAGCTTTGCAATTGCAAGCTTGACGGCTATGTAAACATTGATAATTTGAGACATTGGAAATTAGGGACGAAGCCCAGATTCGGCCACGGGGGTGGCACCATTCAATGAGTTGTATGGAAAAATATGAAGAAAAAAATTACTAGGAAGTCATATAATTACATATAAAAAGACTAGTAATTCGTAATTTATTCATACAAATATGTAAGTCGACATTGTGATTTAATTTTTATTGTACATTAATTTCTACCATAGTCCGCAAAGAAACATAGAGTAAAAATGCTAAATTTTGAGAAAAAATTTAATGTCCAAAGGTGTCATGTTTCTCTCCATGTAATAAAAAAAAGTTACAAAACTTGAGAGAGAGAGAGAGAGAGAGGAGAGTATTACCGATGCAATAAAAAAAAACACAGCATTATACCTAGGGAGAATCGAAATAAGAAAGAACACAGCTTTATAGGTATGGGGAATCGATCCCAGATGGAAAGTGTGGAGTAGGGATGTCCTACCGCTGAGCCAAAGCTCATCGCTGGTTTAGAAGTTCCGTGCTTTAGAATTTATATTCTTCTTTTTCAAAATTTTTTTTTTTAAAATTTTTTTGTAAAGTGCGGGGGGGCCAGGGCTCAGCCCAGCCCCTATGTACATCCGCCCCTGGAACTTAGGAAAGTGATGGGATAATGTTTTTTGCTGGGGACGTGGGGTGTCGAATACTTGAGGTTATTTTGTGGGAAAAAAAAATCAAAATTCTAGAAAAATTAGGATTTTAAGTTTTGAGCCTTTTAAAGGCAAAACACATTGCTATAGTATATGTTCACCCGTGCTATGCACGGGCGAGATTAACATGCACACCAAATGTAGGCACATGGCATAAAAGGTAGCATGTGGATTAAAATCATACGTGCATAATATATCTAGAATAAGACAATGGTAGCATGTGAACATTAAACACAATTTTTATAGAATCATGGTGGTAACATCTGAAAAAATGTTATGAGTACACCACTCATGCAATCCAAATTGATTGTAAGCATATTTAATTTTAAACTTGAACTTACCTTTGAGCAATTGATAATCCAAATGGAAACACTCTTTCTTGAATCAAAACAGTGGATGTGAACATCAGTGAGAATGGAACTGTGTTAGAAACAAAAGCAGTAAAAGGATAAAGATATGAAGGCAAATAAATCCAACGCAACAAATTAAAATGCTCTTTTCCATAACTGCTAACAGTCCACATGAAGCAAGGCAAATACTGTGAAACATAAATTGCATTCATAAAATACTGTGAAACATAAATTGTATTGATAAAAGCCAATGTCATCGTGATAGACAACAGAAATTCGCGTAAAAACCACTAATACTCAAAACATTGATGTGACGAAAGTGTCTTTTCCCATGGCCAAAAAGTACTCTTTTGCATATTGACTTGACTTGGAAATCTAAGTCATTTTTTACATTTTTCTTTGGACTCGTGGTAGACTCCCGTCATTGCCATAATATCACCCTAATCCACTGATCAGAGTTTTATTAAATGAATGTTGTACTTAACGAGATCTACAACATAAATGATTCTGGTTATCGTTGTGGGCCCATCTTGATCTCACAAAAGTTCGAACTAGACCTCACTAGCTCAGTAGAAAACTACACATGAGCTTGGTTCCCTCTTGCCATCCTCTTTTTTTGTTACTGCCATGTCTTATACGTTTGGAGAAAACAAAGGCAATTCAAATTTTCCAAATCGAATTAGAGATTGGGAAGAACCATTGGATTGTGGACTCTTTCTACACGGCAATTGTGAAGGACTATTGGAGAGTAAAAAAGCTAATATGAGTTTTGTGGATTTTAATTTTGATAAATATGTTTTGCGGTGGAGATAAAGGGTAAAAAAAACTCTCCGTTAAGTATCACGGTGAAGACGGGGATGAAAGATAGGTACTTAGGCCCAAGCCTTGCCCGTGAACACTTCGGACTGGATAGGCCATCCACTTAATGGCTCGGGTCAGGCATAGGCGAGCTGGTAGGCAAAATGATGAGGCTTACTGGGAACTCGGGATTGTGTGAGTTTTCATTGTTGAAAAAGAGAACCAAAAAGAAGAATAAGATAGGGCACTGGTGTGGAATGACATTGGGACTCTTTTCGGGATCTCTCATGTTACTAATTGGTAGATCTCAACTCTTTCTTCTTCTTCTTTTTTATCGGCCGGAACAAAATAATTTATTTTATGATTTGGTGCATAGCACAAGTAGTTCACTTGTAAAAGTAATACGAGTGTATATTTTAGGAACTTAATTTGTTTTCCCTCGTTCTATTCTACTTAATAAAACACTAACTATATTTTCTTTAATTGATAAATATTTATAAATGCAATATTAATCTTCTTTGATAGATATCAATTTATTCTGGAAAACAAAGCTTTCAAAATTACATAAAAAAAAATTACAAAGAAAATTAAAGATAAAAATATAGCTAATTAGGATGGAGGGAGTAAAAAGCACAAATTCTTTTTGCATCCCTCTCTTCTCTCAGTAGTCAGTACCAACACCAAACCTAAAAATGTAACATAAATTCATAAACTACCCTATCTTTTCTCATTATATATCGACAACTCTAATAAAAAAATACTCATGCCGCCACCTACCATTATTTCGTACTTCACCACCACCATTGCGACCACCATTCACAACCTAATTCAGGAATCTGTAGTGGAGGTGCACTATAGGGATGTGATGCGTAATTTAAGCAGTCCAAAAGTCTTCACTAAATTGTTTCCACTAGAAATCTTGACGTGTTAAGGAAACTTTGAGCTTCCTATTTCTTTTGTCTGTACTCATTTTATAACTCATTGCCATTCTAGTTCTAGAAAAATTGTGACCTTCCATTCTACCTCAATGGGGATAACACAACACCTTATACTTTTAAAATGATTACAATACACACTCCTTTTCACAAAACTTTCAAAATTAATTTTTAAACTCGGACTCCGAAAGTTCTAAATCTCAGAAATTTGGATAAATTGAATGTGCTTTCAACCGAAATTGGCTGGTCTTTTAGGGTATCTATGCTAGTTCTTCCTTATTGGGAGGGTGTGGCCTTAATCTTAGATATCAAGCGTTCTATCATTAATGGATTCAAAGATTGGCTAATTCGGTAATCGAGTACAAGGGGTGAGAGTCGTATATGCTCACGTTTGTTTTGGTGGAGAATTAAAATTTTCCTACCGAAATTCGGTAATCATTCGCATTAGGATTTGTTCTCTCATAGCAGTACCCACCGGCCACACCCATCAAATCTATCGTTCGGAAAATTAATGTTAGACAACATGCGTGCATCACGTAGCCGCGTGCGCATTATTCTTGAACTCCGGACTGAACTAGGAGTACAGATTGTTCCAATTCCTGACACTTGAGAGAGTAGTTTGTAGCATTTAATTGCATTGCAATTTGCTGATGTAAGTTGAGCATGCATAAAAAACCGGCTAGCTTGGGCCGATCCTCCTCCTGCTTAGATATACGTATATGCACTAGTTTCAAACAAATCTTGAATTCAAATTATGATTAAGAAAAATTGTTCTTTAAATCAAATGTGGATCCTAAACAAAATACTTTGTTTCCGCATAATTGCATCAACCTCATAAATTACTAGGTGTTCTTCACAAAATCGAGAGACCGAAATCTCAAAAAGGCGTTCTTAACAAAATTTAGAGATCCACATCTCAAACAATAGAAATAGAGAAATTTCATGTAAATTGTTGGGGGGTTCTTAATAAAATTGAGAGACCTAATTAAAAAACAGAAAATTCAGAGACTGATTCCTATATGTAGATCAGTGGGGGGAGATCGTGTATATCAATTGGTAAGGGCATGTAGGTCTTCAAAGAGACCAAATAAACTTTTCTCTGCTTAATACTATTTTCCTCTTTACTTTTGGAGAGATGCTAGAAACACAGTCATTCTCTACAACCCTTTTGAGAGGTCATATAACTAGCATCAAACCCGTGCTATGCACGGAGCGAATCCAAGTGCACATGCTTAATCAAAATTCAAACCAAACAAACTTCGACATATTTTAAATTGTCGCAATTCGTAAAGAATTCATGACATCTACTCGCAATCCAATAGAATTAAACTAAACAAATGTCTTTTTTTTTAGACCGTTTCACATTCGGATTATTGTTCTCATGATCCATCTTGTGACGTTAACAAAATTTACATAATGAATCACACTCATGAACCACACGTGGCAGTGTCTTGTGTCCAAATAAAGTTAAGCATCAATTGAGATACGGTTTTTGTTAAAGGATTTTTGTTTTTTACTTTGAACAGATAAGAAAAAAAATCTGACTTTACTCGGATAAAAAAAATGCATATAACTTTTCAATTTTTTTATTCCATATTTTTGCTTTTTGCATGGATCATCAAATTAAACTTTTATGCGGAATTCATTGTTTTCGGAGAGAGAAAATCTTGTACATTATTTAAAAAGTGAAAGTGATTACCTTTGCTGTAAAAATTTGTATGTCTTTCCCTCTACACAATTGATTTTGCTGTAAAAAAAAAATGTTAACCAACAGAAAGCTTATTGATCAACAAATAAAAGAAATTAGAGAAAAGATGATAAGATAGTGGTATAGCAAAATGACAATAGTGATAAAAATACAAATCTGAAGTTTTATGTGAACAAAATCATTCCTTTTCGTTTGTACGAAAGAAAATTTACACTGATTAAACCCAAACCAACTACGCAATCCATCTTTTTTTTTAGACTGTTTCACATTCGGATTATTGTTCTCATGATCCATCTGGTGACGTTAACAAAATTTACATAATGAATCACACTCATGAACAACACATGATAGTGTCTTGTGTCCAAATAAAGTTAAGCATCAATTGAGATACGGTTTTTGTTAAAGGATTTTTGTTTTTTACTTTGAACAGATAAGGAAAAAAATCTGATTTTACTCGGATAAAAAAAAAATGCATATAACTTTTCCATTTTTTTAATCCATATTTTTGCTTTTTGCATGGATCATCAAATTAAAATTTTAGGCAGAATTCATTGTTTTCGGAGAGAGAAAATCTTGTACATTATTTAAAAAGTGAAAGTGATTACCTTTGCTGTAAAAATCTGTATGTCTTTCCCTCCACACAATTGATTTTGCTGTAAAAAAAAAAATGCCAACCAACAGAAAGCTTATTGACTAATAAATAAGAGTAGAGAAAAGAAGATAAGATAGTGGTATAGCAAAATGACAACAGTGATAAAAATACAAATCTGATGTTTTATGTGAACAAAATCATTCTTTTTCCTTTGTACGAAAGAAAATTTGTACTGATTAAACCCAACCAACTACGCAATCCATCCTTTTTTTGGGACCGTTTCACATTCGGATTATTGTTCTCATGATCCATCTTGTGACGTTAACAAAATTTACATAATGAATCACACTCATGAACCACACTTGATAGTGTCTTATGTCCAAATAAAGTTAAGCATCAATTGAGATACGGTTTTTGTTAAAGGATTTTTGTTTTTTACTTTAAATAGATAAGAAAAAAAATCTGACTTTACTCGGATAAAAAAAAATGCATATAACTTTTCCATTTTTTTTATCCATATTTTTGTTTTTTGCATGGATCATCAAATTAAACTTTTATGCAGAATTCATTGTTTTCGGAGAGAGAAAATCTTGTACAGTATTGAAAAAGTGAAAGTGATTACCTTTGCTGTAAAAATCTGTATGTCCTTCCCTCTACACAATTGATTTTGTTGTAAAAAAAAAAATGTCAGCCAACAGAAAGCTTATTGACCAACAAATAAAAATAGAGAAAAGAAGATAAGATAGTGATATAGCAAGAAGATAAGAGGGAGAGACATAGCTGGGAGAAATATTAGATTGTAAATCACCAACTCATGTAAAAAAGCTTAAAATGTTAGAAAGATAAATAACTTTATCATTTATATCTTCAATAGAAAAAGAGCAGAGAGAGATATATATCTGATCTTACCTTCGCCGCGGACTGGCTATTGTTCAACTTTGGCAAAGCTGCTGAAGGGGAGGATTACGGATGGTACTGATACGTAACTCAATTCTCCTTCACTAATGGGGATATAGTTGATGCAAAGCTAGACAATTATTTCGGCAAGTTTCTTGAACAATTTCCTTATTACTCTCCTCATTTTCGGACTTTCTATTATTCTTCTATGAAATTAGGTAGGCAAATTTCGTAAACAATTTCCTTTTCGGAATTTGTTTTTTAAGGAAGCTTGCTTGAGTTTAAGCACTTACAAAATTAAAAAATATTTTATTACCCCCAATGTTTTTTTCTTCCGAAACTTCCTTACAAAATTAATCATTCCTTTTCTGTTCATGCTAACACGAAGTAGAATCTGAATATTCATGAGGAAAATTTATTTCAAAACCCTTAGGAGATAAGGGAAGTTTACAATGTTGGCAATATGACACCTTTTATGTCAATAACATATCTTTAAGACTTTCGGATGCTATTGCTCATGATTATGGATGTTAATTGGACCTTTTAGGATGACTGAAGATTTTGTGTTACCATAAGACTATTTTTCCTTTGCCAATGACATGTTTTATTAGGAAAGGAGAAGTACTTGTTTCCTTTCTCAACGAATAAAATCATTCCTTTTGTCGTCAAAAAATATGTACGGCAGCAAAGCTTAACTCGGTAAGGAATTAAATACTACCATTTAGGACTTTGCTAATTGCTTAAAAAGTGCAAAGGATTGGGGGACACGTGGCAAGCTCAGGAAGCTCCATTCACTAAAAGTCATCCTGCAATACTAATATAAATTCTACCCTTTTTGGGCATAGATTTTAATATGCTCTCTGGCACGTGAATATGTTGTCATACACATCATGGTAAATATTTCAATTCTGGAATACTTGTGGATCCGTTACAGTGAAAGAAATTTGACAGCCTTTGATTACGCCCGTTTCGATCTATTCACTCTTTCTACATGTTTGCTATCACTATAATTAATTCATTTATCTGATTAGTCATTGTAGGGATGGCAACGGGTAGGGTATAGATCGGGGGACCCTATTCCATACCCGATCTCCGATTGGAGGATTTTTCACCATCGCCGCCCCCATCCTCATTGGGGATATTAGATGAAAATCCAAACCCACCTCCCGATGGAGATTGGGGTTTCCCCGAACATACCCATATCCAAACAAAAAAATAAATAAATAAGTGAAGAATGAAATAAATTGATATTTATATTGAAAAAATATAATCTTAATTGATGTTTTTGAATATTATGTAGTCTAGGATATGTAGGAATTAATAAGATTTGCTAATTAAAAAGGTAATTGTTTACATATGTAACTATACTCAAGATTTATACGTATGTTAATATTTATATGTACATATATTATATGGTATATGTAGTATGTATAACCGGGTACGGAGATAGATGGTTTAAATTGCACACTATACTCTTCTAGTGCATCCCTACACTACGGGTCCCGGGTGGCCACTCTCTCCCACCATTTCCCCAATTAATGCTTACTGCCACTTATTCGTCCAATTGGAAAACCTTAACCTATTCAGAATTTAGGCCTAACCAATCAATCCAAATATGTCTGGAGATATAACTCCAAACACTACAAAGATGTCCTGAAATTTAATTTCACATAAATTCAAATATATAGCGCTATACGTTCGCAGAAGTACATTGTATTTGTTCGGAGATATACATCCGAACAATCTAAAATATGTCCAAAAGTGTAAGCTAGGTAAGACACAACTCCAATGCTCGTTCAGTGTCAGAAAATTAGTATTGTGAAGAACTTATATTATAAAACAGAGCATTTTTTGTCAAAATACAGAGACGTACAAACAGACTAATATCCACGGCCGTCCAATCACATTTTTTATGTTAAGATTGTAGCCATCAAATCATTTATATTTTAAAAGATGTCGATGATATTCTCCTGATAAATCTATATCATCCTTATCTACTCACTTCTATGATTAAATAGGAGCCGTACGTCTCAAAATCGTAACTGACTCTGTTTATTATCTTGCATCTGTCGGGTACAGCAATTGGGAAGAACGGATATTTTAATCATTAAAACTATTATGTTCCGACGTGTCTAATTATTATATATTACGTTCCGACGTGTTTTTAATTAGGCTAGTTTATTCACATGCTACTAGACATGCCAAAACCCGTTTTTGTTTCGCAACGACATTTCCAGCACAAGCGAACAGAACTGGCCAACAAGGGTTGGCACCACCGGAATTGTGATAGCAACGCGTACCGCGGTTATCTCTCTCTGTTGCATACTTCCAAAACCACACATCTGTCTAGTCTAAATGCGTACAATTGAAAAAAAAAAAACGTGCAGTCTGTTGGAAACTTTTTTTTTTTTTTGGTAATAAAATGTCCCGATAAATTGGACTAATCTCTATAGTTTCTACCACAGCTCATTCCACTCGTTTGCGTACTTGGGGTGATCCCAAAGACAAATCACTGCCGAGAAGAATTGACCCTGCGACCTTGGAAGAGTAAGTCCGACCGAAACAATTCGATTAATCACTATGACAACCCCTTTGGACCGTCTATTGGAGACTTGGAACACGAAGCAGCCTTTCCTTAAATTATCATAATTGTTTATAAACCTAGTAAAAAGTCACGCTCGTCAAAAAGGATACACAATTCAAAAGATCTCAATAAGAACTTTTAAACTTGTAAAAATAAGTTCGAAAAAAATATTTTTTGGTGATACATTTTCTTTGGATTTGAAAATAGCACAAAATTCCATGTTCGACCAAATTAATTTATGTATAGAAAAATTATATATGATAAATGAACGGTCAGGCTCGATCAAATTACGACCTTTCATTTATCTACTAACGGATACGATTCGACCAAGTATTTATCATTGGCGAATCAACTTGACATTTTGCTAGGCCAATAAAAATATCAGTACCTACAAATAAATGACTTAAATAGTCCAATGAAATCACAAAGAGTCTTAGTATTTTACATCAGATAACTACGAATAAAATTCTCACGTGAGAGAATCATAATCTAGCGTTTGTGAGCAATCCTCATTATTTTTCAATCGACTTGATTTTTCGCTTGGACAATAAACGTATCACCTACAAATAAACGACTTAAATAGTCGAATGATATCACGAAGAATCTTATTTTGCATTACATAACTATGAAAGAAATCTTCACGTAAGAGAATCTTTATTTAATTAGCGGTTGGGAACGATCCTCATTATTTTTTCTTAAGAGTCCGTTTAGGAGCTCATCATTGAATTCTAAATTTTGCATTAACGGATTCTGGTTGGTTTGGAACTGAATTGTAAAATGTGTTATGACATATTGCATTCTCTAAATTACTCTTACACATTACTCTGTTGCAAAATTTATCGTGTACACATCCCTCAAACATTACTGTAGATTAATAATCTATTCTGATTGTAATCCAAAAAAATTCAATTTGCAATCTAAAATGCAAGATGCAAAAACAATAGGCTCCTAAACGCGCTCTGAATCTAGGCTTTTGTTGCATAATAAAGTCGTTAGTGTAACTAGATTCTACAGCAAAAAGCAAAATATTAGTTCACGTTTTGCTCACGGCGCTTCTGCAGCTAACTACTGCAAGTACAAGGCACCCACAAAATTAGATTCCATATTTATGAGATGCTTAAGATTAATGAGATATTACTAATTAGGACCGTAAATGAACCGAGCTGCTTGCAAGCAGCTTGTGGCTCGGCTTGTTAAGGCAAGGCTCATTTAGTAATCGAGCCGAGCTCGAGTTCGACTTTTAGGCTCGTTTAATAAACGAGATTGATAAAGCTCGGCTCGGCTTGGCTCTTTTATATAGGCTCGACTTGTTTAAGAAAGCTTGTTAAGTAAATTACCTTGGCTCGGCTCGTTCTCGAGCTCAGTTTTTAGTTTGTTTACTAAACGAGACGAGTTTGAGTTCTAAAAAGCTCAGCTCGACTAACTCGATTTTTGGCTCGTTTACTAAACGAGCCGAGCTTGACCTCGGAGAGCTCGGCTAGGCTCGGCTCATTTATACCCGAATCACTGTCCCAGGTGTACCATGTGACATTCTTACCTTGTACCATGTGACATTCTTTACCTTGCACTATAGACCAAGTTCGTTCACGTGGAAGTCTTGTGCAATGTGTGTGCATGTTAATAAGGATAGATTTTGCAATTAAGGTAAACAAATGTTGTATATTAGTATGCAAGTAGAGTAGTAGTCAAGTTAGAAGACACCTATATACGTATCCTTATGTATAAAGGGTCAAATCCCACTAATAACAAACACTTTCTGCATGTTTTTTTTTATAAAAAAAAAAAAAAAAAAGAGAAAAGAGACATGTATATTCTGAAATCATGTTAGATGTATCCAACTCGAAATCACTTTAAAATTACTAATTCATAATAGACCAAAGTCTACACTCCTTTACTGAGTCTTCATCAACCAGTACAATAAAAATTGGACGCTTGGTTGTGGTCACTAATTAACGCCTTGGTAGCACATACATACAACCAAATAGGATTGCAAAGCGAATTGAGCTGCTACTCGCGGCTCAGCTCGATCGGCTCATTTATAGAAGCATGTTTAGTAAACGAACATGGCTTATAGCTCCTTAGGGGCTCGGCTCATTTACAACCAAATCAAACTTGAGCTCCACAAAACTCGGCTTAGCTCGACTCAAATCGTTTGCACCCTACTGATGCAAATTTGCTTTGCATAGTTGACTACACAGTATCAATATTGTTTTGTCTAAACAACTACCTTTCCAAAAGAGACAAAAACACTACCAATTAATTTTCTCTTTTGCCCAGCAAAGAATGCAATCTACACAAAGACTTGACTTAGGGAGTCGTCTTGCCGGACCACGGTCGTGTCCATTTTCTGGGATCCTATGATCCGGGTCGGTCCAATTTGATCAAATCCGTTCATTTTGTAGAACTCGTCAAGTATATTAATCGCAATTAAATTCAGCTTCATCGACCATCTATTGCTGCATGAACAGAACAAATTTGTTTTGGCAGTTTAAGTTCCGAATATTTATTTCCAGTAGTTTTTTCAAGAACAAATATGTTCTACTCAATCAATGTTTGGTCGAGCTGATTTTTTAAGTGAATATTGTATTTGACGGGATCCAAAAGAAACGGTTCCGGTTATCGGCGTGCGCCCATCTTTAATCTTACAAAACCCCAAACTGAACCTCGCTCCATAAAAACTTGACAGGATCTTGGTTCCCTCTTGCAATCCTTTTTTTTTCCTGCCATGTCTTATACGTTTGGAGAAAACAAGGCAATTCAAGGTGGAATGTGGACTCTTTCTACACGTCAATTGTGAAGGACTATTGAAGAGTAAAGTATAGGGCACGTCAAGGGAAATGGAGGGGTAAAAGAAACTTTTTTTCTTGAGGGTGTTCAGGTGACCACCCTTATCAAAGGGTGGAGCCGCCTCTGGTCCTGTAATGACTTAGATAACTAAAGTCTCCTCTTAAACTTGGAATCAGAGACGACTTGTCTCACATACTTGTTTTTCGTTACTCATGGCAATTACGATCAATAGTGATTGTGGAAATAAATTGATGTATTTAAATTTTCTTTCAACTTTGCAGTTCATTACGAGTATAGGAACTCAAAAGTAAATCGATCGCATTGGAAAAAAGTTTGCGAATAACTAAAAGTATCCGGGCACATACTATACTTAGTGTATCTGTGCTAGTTCTTCCTTGGGAGCGTGTGGCCTTAATCTTAAATACCAGGCGTTCAGTCATTGATGGATTCAAAGATTAGAAAATTCTGTTATTGAGTACAATGGGTGAGAGTATGTGCTCTGTTTGTTTTGGCGGAGAATTAAAATACGGAGTAACACTTTTCATGTCGGTAAATTTCTTTGAACTCTGTAAGTTCATTACGAGCACAGAAACTTGAACGTAAATCGACCGCATTTGAAAAAAGTTCATGAATGACTAAAAGTATCCGGGAACATACTATAAAAGTCATTTGCTTGCTTTACAGGTAAAAAAGAAAAAACATGGTCATGAAACACTTTTTGTGACACAAGGCCAAGTCTTCGATTTACACTTATGAGGTACCAATCACCCAGTAAACTTGGCTAGTGATTCTCAGATTTCCAAGTCAAGTCAATCCCCATAATCTTTCTCATTAGGATTTGTTCCCTCCCAACACGACCACCAGTCCCCACGACAGCCATACCCATCTAATCCACCTTTTGAAAAATTAGTGTGAACACCGAACTAAACTTGGAGTAAGTATTCCCATGTGGGCTTCCTATAATCCTGTTGGGATTCCACCCCGTGTGGGCCATTGGGCTTAGGCCCAGATGGGAGGGGGCTAGGGTTTTAATGTGTTCTCTATAAATACTTTCATGTCTTGTATTATTAAAGTGTGGTAGCACAATGTAGATAGAGAGAGGTAGAGAGTGTGAGAGGGGAGCCGGTTGTTGCTCTCCCGGAGAGAGAGATACACGAGAGAACTGGTGAGGTTTCATTATTGCGAGATGAGAGTGTGAATGCGTAACACAAAAGTCACGGATTTCCTCCGGATTATAGTGAAACCCCCCTCCCCGTGGATGTAGGTCCGATTTGGCCGAACCATGTATATTTGTGTGTTGTGTTTCTCTTGTTTTACTGCTTCTGTTGCGTGTGGTGCGTTGTTGGAATCCTAACAACTGGTATCAAAGCTTGGGTTGAAGCACCGGAGAGCGCAGAGCAGTCGAAACATCACTCGGAGGCCATTGGAGCACTGTTTGAAGCTTTGGTCGGACAAAACAGGTGATAAAACTTGTTTTTGATCAGAGGGAGATGTGCAACTCTCAGAGACGAGTCCAACGGAGTGCTCGGAGTCAGTTTTGGTCACCGGAGTGGGTCGGAATCGCGGGTTGAACAGTGGCGGGCGGAGGCGGCGTCGGTTTTGGATATCGAACCTATCAGGAGTGGTCGGATTACGGATTTGAGCACAGGGTTTTGTGGCCCATGAAAAGACGATCACGTAGATGGTCGGAAGGTCGCCGCAGAGTTCCCGACGCGCCCGCACGCGCCGCCTGAGTAAAGGCGCGTCAGATCTAGTCGCGGAGTGAGCCGCACGCGCTGGTCAAAGGTTAGGGGTGGCCAGGTGGCGCTACGTCAGCAAAAGGTTCATGAAAAGGGTCAGAAGAGCCAGGGTTCAGGGTCAAAGAGGTCAAAGGGGTCAAGGTCCAGGTCAAAAGGATCAGATGTCAGGTCAAATGGGTCAAACCGGTTAGATCGGCGGTTCAGAGGAAAGGCACACCGGGTTCAGATCGGACCAGACCGGATAACGGTCTAGAGGCAGACCAGATTACGTTTTTTGGCCGGTTCAGTGGGATTTTGACCGGTTCATGGCCGGTTCGGACCGGTTCCCGACTTGGTTTTTCGTTCCGGATCGAACCACGCGCTCTGTTTTTTGTGAAGAGGCTCGGAAGCAGGTTTTGTTGCTGGATTGAGCCGGATTTGGATGTTTGGAGGCGTTTTGGGTTGTGAAGAGGCTTGTTCTTAGCTAATTGGACGGTTCCGGATCCATTGGTGGGCTTGGTTTTGTGTGATTCAGGCCGGATTTTGCAGTCCTAGATACATCTGGAGAGATTGAGGAGGATCCGACGCGGTCAGATCAATTAGATGGGAGGATGTTGAGTCGGAGGCAGACCATGGGAGATCCGATGGGAGTCCAGGGGGTGCTAGGAAGGCCGGGGATGGAACATGGATGGACCAAGGGGCAAGATGAGACCCGGGAGAGCTGACGGAGAGTGGTGAGAAGACCAGAATCGTGGCAGGAGTGGCAGATAGGTGACAGATTGGTGACAAGAGAGGCGAGCGGAGTTGGATAGCTACACACCAGGAGTATTGGATAGACTTTGCAGAGATCAGAGGTTGACCAGAGCAATCGGGTGATTGCGGATTCGCGGCGTTTGAGCCGTGGTGATCAGTTGGAGAAGCTAGTGAGCAGGGACACATTCTCTCAGGTGTTGCATCTTTGTTGATGGGTGCGGATACACTTGTTTGGTAATGACACAGGCGCTTACTAGAGTGACAGGTCGGAGTTGGTCAGCAGTAATCGGAGGCAGTCTGGTTCAATCGGATTTGAAGACCTATCGTCATGATTTGCAGTTGTGATTCGAGCTGCATTGGATTGGATGATGGGCCACCATACAGGCTTGTGGGAGTGCAGTGGCAGATGGAGCTGATGTCAGGCATGGTCAGGCAGTATGGGTGTTGTGACGTGAGCAGGGATGACGACCGTTGCGGATGCACACAGGATAAGTGCGGGATTGTACCGAGGTGTCGCGACCGGGATGGTACTAGATGCGCTGGGAGTGGAATCAGGAGTGTGCAGGATGCTAGCTAGCAATGGGGATGCAATTGGTTGTTCAGGATATGTTCATGGGAGCTCTGGACAGAGGGATTGAGATGGAGATCAGATGATGCATACTGGTATTCTTTTTCTTCTGTGTTTTTGTGGCGGATTATCTTTCCAGTTATGAGCTCATGTGGTGTGGAGAGATGGAGTCGCGGATTATGTCCTGTGATTGGGCATGAGCATTTGGGTTTTTGATGCCTGGATGCGGGCACTCCGGTTAGGGGGTGCAGGATTGTGATCAACCGCCGAAGATCTGGCTTGTAGGGATACATTCATTCGAGTAGTGTGCCTGGTTAGGGTGCGGATATGCTTGTTTGGGAATGACACAGGCGCCTGTTAGAGCGGTAGATTAGTTTGAGCCACGGAGATATAGCAGGATTTGTTCACATCCCGGATTCACGAGAGGAGTATCCCAGTTTTGGGGGTGCGGAGGTACTCGATGGGGGATGCGGTGTCAGAGAAGGAGTCAACCTCATCACAGATGGTGTATGAGATCATTTGGAGGAATGAGTCTCTAGTGTGGGCAGAGGGTTGCTGCATTCTCTTGACAGGACAGGATGCTAGAGTGGCGGAGCGCGGCGATGAAGCTGCGGGCGCTTCTTTTGGAGAGCGTGGACGCTTCTGTTGGTGAACGCATACATCTCGGGTTTGAGGTGTGCGAGTGAAGGCATCCTAGTTGAGGGGGTGCGATACTCAGACGAGTGGAGGCATTCTTTTTGAGGGGGTGCGATACTTTGATTTTCTGATTGGCTGCGGAGTCTGGTTTTGCAAGGATACACTCTTTAGGGATTTGTGTACTCTGTTTGGTGGTGCATAGATGCTCGACTGGTTAGTGACATAGGCGCTTGCCAGAGTTAGCTGATTGGAGGAGGCGACATGGGGGTGTTGCAGACGACATTGCCCACTCGGGTTGGAGGGGGTGATTGTTGGGATTCCACCCCGTGTGGGCCATTGGGCTTAGGCCCAGATGGGAGGGGGCTAGGGTTTTAATGTGTTCTCTATAAATACTCTCATGTCTTGTATTATTAAAGTGTGGTAGCACAATGTAGAGAGAGAGAGGTAGAGAGTGTGAGAGGGGAGCTGGTTGTGACTCTCCCGGAGAGAGAGATACACGAGAGAACTGGTGAGGTTTCATTATTGTGAGATGAGAGTGTGAGTGTGTAACACAAAAGTCAAGGATTTCCTCCGGATTATAGTGAAACCCCCCTCCCCGTGGATGTAGGTCCGATTTGGCCGAACCACGTATATTTGTGTGTTGTGTTTCTCTTGTTTTACTGTTTCTGTTGCGTGTGGTGCGTTGTTGGAATCCTAACAAATCCCATTTTTAGTCTACAATAGTCCAGTGAACTTTAGGGGTGAGAATGGATCGGATTGGTCCGGTTTTATAGTAATTCAAGAATCAAACCAATACCTACGAATTATGAATTGAGAGAATCAAACTAACTCCATGAAATTCATAGAACCAAACCAATCTGAACTTTTGAACCATTTAAATGTGATTCGGTTTGGGTTTTTAATCACGGCTCTCTGAGAAATTTGGATATCATTTCCATAAACTATATTTGAAGTACTTAACACAACATCGATAAATTAAACCATAACTTAACTTAAAACTTGTTCTATTAAAATCACCAAAACTCACTAATATCAACCAACTGAAGAAGAGTAGATGCGGTAGAGCTCTTGTTTTAGATTAGGAATGACGAAAAAAAAGAAAGAAAAAAGAAAAAAGAAAAAAGAAAAAAACAAGAAGAAGAGTAGAATATCCATAATTAATGAAATGTGTATTTATTGAATCGGATAATCAGCTGGCCATCAAACTGAGATTGAGTTTGGGTCTCTGTTTTACTTGGGTAAATAGGGACGTAAATGAGCTTGCACATGTGGTGCCTCATTGCCTCTAGTGCTGTTAGGGGAAATCTTCCGGTTAACAGGATTTCGTCCTCTTCGAGTCTTGTTCTTTCTTGTTTATGTGGAGAGTCTGCTTCCCTCTTGTAGCCCTTTCGGGCATAATTTTTGGCTATCAAAAAACCAAATAGTCTATATTTTCTAACTTTTCTGATTACTCTCATCTAGACGTGTAATGTGGTATAAAAACTTTACGCAAGTCTAATAAAAATTAAGAGAAAATAACCAAGAAAGGAAAAAAAAAAAAAAAACTGTGCCAAAATAACGTTACCTTGAGGTACACACTTTTTTGGCCCAATTGGAGTTCAACCTTGGGTGTTGAGAATCCGTAATTTAGAATCTGCACAAATTAGAATCTTAATTAACTTCTAACCTTGAGGAATCATAAATGAAAATTTGAGTCAGTGCGTCAGGTGACCTTGCTTGCCATCATTCGGCTACTCCCATGGCCATAAGCACTTGTAACTGGAATAATTACCAGCATTCTACAAAGAATTAGGCATACTGAATACAACTGGGAGTGCGAAACTGCGAATGAGGCGAACCGAGTTTTTCGTGTTTCGTGCTCGAGCTTTGTTGGTTAACTAAACGAGTTTAAAAATTCGGGATTAGCTAGTTAGTCAACAAGCCAAGCCCGACTTAATTAGCAAACCCTACACAAACGACTGAACGAGCCAAATTTTATAGTGTTGAGCTCGGCTCGTTTAATATATGATCCTCAAACTAGAGCTTGAGATCAGCTCAAATACTAAACGAGTCGAGCCGACCTTCACGATAAGTTCAACTCGGTTGGTTTGCAGCCTAAATACTTCCATCTATTTCTTTCAAATAAAGTTACTTTAATTAGCATCAATTCACCGGTAAAGTTTCTTTTCAGAATATAAGTTCCAAAAATGAGTGGTCCAGGACCAGATGATGTTCAAGCTTCGCCTTATCTTTTCAGAATATAAATTGTTGAAATCATGAATGTTTGTAGACTAATTATAATGTCCCAACCCTACAGAAAGGAATCCCTGTAACCTGAAAATTCTCTCATTTACTGTACATACCATGAAATTTTAGTTTATGATTTATCTAGGCAAGGGGAATGTGTAATTTGCTAAATAAACTACCATCGTCCCAGTTCAACCAAACTCTTGTTTTGTAATATCGCTAGTTACTTATCCACACGGTTGTGAAGCAAAACAAAGATTACTCGAGCTCGAATCCTATTTGGGTCATTGAAAATTCGTTCCGGTTTGTTTGTTATTTGAACAAATCAAGCCGGAAGGCATTACAACAGCACATTAATTTTCCAAACTTTATCATCATAAGATTATTTTGTGTTCAAAATAAGCTTCGGACTGGAAGCCCTGTTGTGATTGAGAAGTGTTGTTTGAAAATCATAATAGTCTTTAAAATGTTTTCAAGACAAAACATGTTTCGTTCATGCCTATATCGATGTCCGAGTAGTGTGACTTTATACACTCGCACGACAAACCAATGAAAATGAACGGCTTCAATAAATTCTTCAGAGCTAGAGTAGGGCCCATTTGTGCATCCTAGTAGTGTACCTACTCAATAAGATCCAGGTCAACTCACAAAAACCTAATTCAATAATTCATTTATTGACTCGGGCTGAGTCTTGTCGTTCACGGCTGCCTGATTGAATCCAATTTCCACAAGTTTTGTCTTATGGGGAGACTAGAAGACCATCCTTCTCAATTTTATGGATTTCTCCATCAATGGTAATTCGCCATGAATTATTTGTTACGTTCAGTATGGCTGTTTGCTTGAGGAATCAAATTGACTGAAGTATCCTCCACGAGCAAGACTTTTCTCCAAATATAGGACAAAATGTCGTCTTCAGTTATCTTCAAGTAGAGCAGTTAAAACGAACAAGTTATTCAAGCTCAACTTGCTAAATGGGTTAGATCTACTCTTATCGTAAACAAGCGAAGGTCTAACGCATCTTTAAGTTTGTTAAGTTTTCAAGTCAAATTTGAACAACCATGTATTAAACTCAAGAGGGTAATTCAACTTCCAGACTCAACTCATGATCGGTTCAATTAAATCTCGTTTGATCGGCCAGAGTGATGAACAGCCAAGAGTAAACAGATTTTCTAAGTGACAAACTTAAACAATCCACTATTTGTCCCGGCAGGGAAAAATTACAGGCCGCATCCAACATTTATATTCATCTGGGAATTGGATTTTAATTGTATCTTTGAAAAAATTCATACAATTGGTATACCCTTCCGTCTCCTTTTAAATGCCCAATATAAGATTACGTGCATTTTCAAAACCCCACAAAAATATATTTCTCTACATAATTTTTTAAATTTTTTTTTAGCACTTTAATTTGGTTGGATTATACGGAAATATATTTTTTTTGCGTGCAAGAAAATACATGTTTCCCAAGAGAGACATTTAAAAAGGGAGTACTATTTATAAGCTATAATCTCAAAAGTACATCAAGTTTCTAAACTTTTCCTTATAAGCTTATTCAGCCCCCAAAAAATCAAGGTACTGAAATTAATTATCCCTCTCTCCCTCCCCATCTCCAGCCTCTGAATTAAGTGCTTTGCTTGCCCAAATACGTTTCTCCTTCCTCTGCCCAAATGTAAGTGTTGTTGTAGTACAACTTTGTAGTTCCTCTATTTCATTTTATGCCAACTTTTAGGTTTCTTTTTGTTTGGTTTATGAAGCAAACAACTTGAATTCAATTAAACCAATTTGAATTGCAAGTGTGGTTAAGGTTTGGATCCCCGATTCCCCGTGCGGATCCCCGTTCCCCGCATTGGGGCGGGGATGGAGGTTAAAAAAAAATCCCCAACGGGGATCGGGGATGGGGATTGATATAGGTTCGGGGATCAAGGATGGAGGTAGTGGTATCCACCCCCTACCCTCCCCATGCCCATCCCTATATACAAATCTCGGCTCAGCTCGACTCAAATGGTTTGCACCTTACTGACGCAAACTGGCTTTGCATAGTTAACTACAGAGTACCAATATTACTTTCCTATTTTCGTTTTTGCCCAGCAAAGAATGCAATCTACAAAAAGACTTCACTTATGGAGTCATTTCGCCGGACTACGGTCGTGTCCATTTTCCTATGATCTAGCTCGGTCCAATTTGAGCTTTTACAGACCCAAGGTGGCTTCACAATGTTGATCAAATCCGTTCATTTTGTAGAACTTGTCAAGTACATTAATCACAGTTAAATTCAGCTTCATCGACCATCTGTTGCTGCATGAACAGAACAGATTTGTACTGGTAGTTTAAGTTCCAAATATTTATTTTCAATACTTTTTTCGAGAACAAATCTGTTCTATTCAATCAATGTTTGGTCAAGCTAATTTTTTAAGTGAATATTGTATTTGATGGGATCTAAAATAAACAGTTCCAGTTGTCGTCGTGGGCCCATCTTAATCTTACAAAACCCCAAACTGAACCTCACTAGCTCCATAAAAAACTAGACAGGATCTAGGTTCCCTCTTGCCATCCTTTTTTTCTTTTTTCCTGCCATGTCTTATACGTTTGGAGAAAACAAGGCAATTCAAGTACGTTTGGAGAAAACAAGGCAATTCAAGTACGTTGAAATGTGGACTCTTTCTACACGGCAATTGTGAAGGACTATTGGAGAGTAAAGTACAGGGCACGTCAAGGGAAATGGAGGGGGTAGAAGAAACTTTTTTTCTTGAGGGTGTTCAGGTGACCATCCTTATCAAAGGGTGGAGCCGCCTCTGGTCCTATAATGACTTAGATAACTAAAGTCTCCTCTTAAACTTGGAATCAGAGACGACCTGTCTCACATACTTGTTTTTCGTTACTCATGGCAATTACGATCAACAGTGATTGTGAAAATAAATCGATGTATTTAAATTTTCTTTCAACTTTGCTGTTCATTACGAGTATAGGAACTCAAAAGTAAATTGATCGCCTTTGAAAAAAGTTCGCGAATAACTAAAAGTATCTGGGTACATACTATACTTAGCGTATCTGTGCTAGTTCTTCCTTGGGAGCGTGTGGCCTTAATCTTAAATAGCAGGCGTTTTGTCTTTGATGGATTCAAAGATTAGCAAATTCTGTTATTGAGTACAATGGGTGAGAGTATATGCTCTGTTTGTTTTGGCGGAGAATTAAAATACGGAGTAATATTTTTCATGTCAGTAAATTTCTTTGAACTCTGTAAGTTCATTACGAGCATAGAAACTCGAACAAAAATCGACCGCATTTGTGAAAAGTTCATGAATGACTAAAAGTATCCGGGAACGTAGTCTAAAAGTCATTTGCATGCTTTGCAGGTAAAAAAGAAAAACATGGTCATGAAACACTTTTTGTGACACAAGGCCAAGTCTTTGATTCACACCGAAGTACCAATCACCCAGTAAATTGGCAAGTGATTGAGATGTCCAAGTCAAGTCTATCCCCAGTCCCCCCAACAGCCATAGCCATCTAATCTACCTTTTGAAAAATTAGTGTGAATCACATTATGAATTTAGAGAACCAAACCAATCTGAAGTTTTGAACCATTTAAATGTGATTCAGTTTGAGTTTTTAATCACGGCTCGCTGGGAAATTAGGATATTATTTCCATAAACTATATTTGAAGTACTTAACACAACATAGATAAATTAAACCATAACTTAACTTAAAACTTGTTCTATTAAAATCACCAAAACTCACTAATATCAACCACCTGAAGAAGAGTAGATGAGGTAGAACTCTTGGATGCCCCATACTGCATTCCCAGATCGAGTCCGGCCCGCCCATTCTCCCCTCCCCCATGTAGTAGATTAGGAATGACAAAACAAAAAAAAAAGAAGGAAAAAAAAAGAAAAAAAAGAGTAGAATATCCATAATTAATGAAATCTGTATTTATTGAATCGGATAATCAGCTCGCCACCAAACTCAGCGTATCGATATTCGACAATTCAGATTGAGTTTGGGTCTCTGTTTTACTTGGGTAAATAGGGAAGTAAATGAGCTTGCACATGTGGTGCCTCATTGCCTCTAGTGCTGTTAGGGGAAATGTTCCGGTTAACTGGATTTCGTCCTCTTGTTATTTCTTGTTTATGTGGAGAGTCTGCTTCCCTCTTGTAGCCCTTTCGGGCATAATTTTTGGCTATGGCTATATTTTTTAACTTTTCTGATTACTCTCATCTAGACGTGTAATGTGGTATAAAAACTTTACGCAAGTCTAATAAAAATTAAGAGAAAATAACCAAGGAAAAAAAAATAAAAACTGTGCCAAAATAACGTTACCTTGAGGTACACAATTTTTTGTACCCTGTTTTGGCCCAATTGGAGTAACTCACAAAAACCTAATTGAATAATTCATTTATTGACTCAGGTTGAGTCCGGTCGTTCACGGCTGCCTGATTGAATCCAATTACCACAACTTTTGTCTTATGGAGAAACTAGAAAGACCATCCTTCTCAATTTTCTTGATTTGTGCATCAATGGTCATGCACCATGAATTCTTTGTTACGTATTAGTATGGTTTAAGAGAAAACAACCAAGAAAAAAAAAACTGTGCCAAAATAACGTTACCTTGAGGTACACACATTTTTGTACCCTGTTTTGGCCCAATTGGAGTTCAAACTTGGGTGTTGAGAATCCGTAATTTAGAATCTGCACAAATTAGAATCTTAATTAACTTCTAACCTTGAGGAATCATAATGAAAATTTGAGTCAGTGCGTCGGGTAACCTTGCTTGCCATGATTCGGCTACTCCCATGGCCATAAGTACTTGTAACTGGAATAATTACCAGCATTCTACAAAGAATTAGGCATACTGAATACAACTGGGAGTGCGAATGAGGCGAACCGAGCTTTTCGTGTTTCGTGCTCGAGCTTTGTTGGTTAAATAAACGAGTTTAAAACTCGAGATTAGCTAGTTTGTCAACAAACCGAACCCGACTCAATTAGCAAACCCTACACAAACGACTGAACGTGCCAAATTTTAGATTGTTGAGCTCGGCTCATTTACTATATGAGCCTCAAACTAGAGCTCGAGATCAGCTCGAATACTAAACGAGTCGAGCCGACCTTCACGATAAGTTTAGCTCGGTTGGTTTGCAGCCTAAATCCTACCATCTATTTCTTTCAAATAAAGTGATACTTTAATTGGCATCAATTCACCGGTATTCTTTTCAGAATATAAGTTCCAAAAATGAATGTGTTTCGTTCATGCCTATATCGATGCCTTATTAGTTTGACTTTATACACTCGCACGACGAACCAAACAATATGAACAGCTTCAATGAATTCTTCGGGCCTAGAATAAAGACCTAGGTCGTGTCACGAAAACCTAATTCAATACTTCATTACTTAAATTGGGTTGAGCCCGGTCGTTCACAATTGCCTGGTTGAATCAAATTTCCACTACTTTTGTCTTATGGGGAAGGGACTAGAAGACCATCCTTTCTCAATTTTCTTGATTTGTCCGGCAATACTAATGCATTATGAATTATTTGTTATGCATCAGTATGGCTGTTTGCTTAAGGAATCAAATTGACCCAAGTCGTTTCCATGAGCAAGATTTTTCTCCAAGTAATGACAACATGTCTTCTTCTGCCTCCTTCTTTCATCTTCTGTCATCTTAAACGAAAAAGTTATTCAACCTCAACTGGTTAAATGGGTTAGATGGAATCTGTTAGAGTTTTTCCAAATAAATAGGCTTTTATTTTAGTTTATGCTTTTGAAACTGCCCGAGCAAGAACCCGATTGATCCATCTATCAGTCGCTATGCTCTGAACCTGCACGCCCTGTGCAACATTGCGGCTTGTGCTATATTGGAGACACCCGACTAATAAACCGATTGATCCCATGATCGATCTTCCCGTTCTAAATGCACCATATTGATCGGTAACAAAACGACTAAAGCACTAACTCTCAAATTACATAATAAAGAGATTCCTTCCACTCTAATCCTATACAGACTCGCTACTAATGAAAAATCCTAGATCACCTATGTTTAATAATTTGCCAGGTTTTATCTTTATTTATGAAACTCCAATTGAATATTTGATAATTAATAATATCAATTAATCAATCAAACGAAAGTAGATAATCGAAGAACACCAGATATACGTGGAAAAACCCTAAATGGGCAAAAACCACGAGAATGAATCAAACACTATAAAACCATTGCGTAGTTACAAGTAATCTTACGCTACGATTTGAATCACTCACAATCGCTCTAAGATGTACTTGCCGAATCCTCGTACACCACACCCAGTATTTGATTGTCGCTGCCTCGAATCCTCGAGCTTTCCAAACGTTCTTCCGGAAATCCACCGGAAAACAACTTTGAACTTGACTATTGATGATTGATGTAGAAACCTCTTGAAGGTTTGATTAAAGTTCCATCGATCTTGTGCTTCAAGATTCACTCTCGATACTAAACGACTAAAGCACTAAGTCTCAAATTACATAATAAAGAGATTTCTTCCACTGTAATCCTATACAGACTTGCTACTTAGAAAATTAAGGAAAAACAATAAAATTACAACTCGATAAAAATATGTGTTTTGCCATATGAAATTGCCAAAACAAGACGACTCCGAAATTTGGTCCTTACAGCTTTATCCAGGCAAGGGGAATGTGTAATTAGCTAAATAAACTCCCATCCTCCCAGTTCAACCAAACTCATGTTTTGTAACGTCGCTAGTTATTTATGCACGCGGTCGCTGAAAATTCGTTCCAGTTTGTTTGTTATTTGAACAAATCAAGCCGGAAGACATTACGACAGCACATTAATTTTCTAAACTTTTCCTTCTTAAGATTATTCTGTGTCCAAAATAAGCTTCGGACTGGAAGCCCTGTTGTGATTAATTAGGACCTCGCAATCCTTTGTTTGTGAGGCACAAATAAGCAAATTTCAATTTCATAAAAAGCGGTGCCAAACAATCAATACTGATCACACATAGGGTAGAGACATAAACAAAACTTGATTATGTGGAAGTTTTGTTTGAAAATCACAATAGCCTTTAAAATGTTTTCAAGACAAAACATTTTTCAATAGTCTTTAAAATATTTATTTCCAATAGTTTTTTTGAGAACAAATCTGTTCTACCTAATTTTTTAATTGAATATTGTATTTGACGGAAATGGTACTGTAGTTATTTTTGACTCCCTCTTTGAATTTGTTTGATCACTCCACAGGCTTTTGGTTTTGTTGCCAATATGCCCGTGCCTAAAGGCACGGCGCGTCGAAGTTGTTTTAACTCGAATTGATGAACTACCGTTTTGCCTCAATGGCTTTTGGTTTTGTTGCTCAATGGCTTCATGTTAGCTTTGCCCTGTGCTACAAACACCGTCTCAAACTAAATTTTAGGTATTTAATGCTCACAAAGTTGCATGTGCCTAAAGGCTCAATGCAACACAGTCAAAATGTAGTATGATACTCGACTTTAACCATTTTCCGGAAAAACTGTAATTCTTCCGAAATTTCTTTTTTCCAAATATGCTTCGAGCATGCACCATTTAACCAATTTCAGCAAACAAATTCAAGAGAAAGAAATAGTCTACAACAACTAATGAAGCCAACCCTATCTAATTCAAAATAACTCACATTTTATAATAGTAACTGAAAGTATAGAAATGTAATCAAATGGGATTCCTAGTTCAATCCCATTTTTTGAACATTCACTCACTCTTTTTCATCCCCCTTTGTAGACAATAACCAAACCAATACATTTCTAAATTACTTATTAAGATTCTAATAAGTCGCTAAACACAACCTCAAGTGAAGTTGACAATTGACATACTCTCTTGCGAGACCTACATTTGCATAGTTCTTTATCTTCCCGTGCCACAAAGTTGCTCATCCTTCCGAATTATCTTGCAGCAAAGTCAGAAATGACACCAATTGCACTTGTTTCTTTCATTGACCTAAACAATAACAAAAAAGCAAATTAGTTCCAAGCCATAAATTCAATAGGCCAAACATTCTTGTAACCTAGTTCCGAATAGGATAACCACACAGGTGGAGTGATCAAACAAATTCAAAGAGGGAGTCAAAAATAACTACAGTACCATTTCCCTTGCACATCCTTTAAAAAACATGGTTCCAAATTCAGAAAGTTTTTTAAACCGCCATTTTTCTCTCTTTAGTCCTGCATGGATTTGCCCCGTATAATCCAATCTAAATTCCTTAGTCATAACACAAAAATATGGTACATTGACTCCAAACTATAGAATCAGATACTCAGGAAGTTAAGAGTAACTCTTAAGGTAATGTTTCTGCAATTATCCTACAGAATTTCGAGTCCTTTGCAAATACCATGCTTATTTAGTGGGTATTTTGATCATGAAACGAAATATAAATACACCTCTTAAAGCATTTTCGCAATGTAACTTCGACGCGCCGTGCCGCGTGTCCACGTTGGTTCTGGTTACATCACCCAGTAGCTTACCCATAGTGGCCTAATCCGTTAAATGAACAATCATTCACAATTCTAAATGTTCAGCTACCGATTTCCCGATTTTAAGTAACACTTGCAGATGACACAAACAAAGAGCCTTCAAATCCACCAGATGAATGAGTGCCGTAAGATAAAAATGACACATTCTAATGGTAAAGAAGCACAAAAGACTTAGAAATTGAATCAATCAGGAAAACAAAAAAACCAGCAGAAAGAGTGCTCGTATGATTCGGTTTGTAGCCACTATTTTGCACAAACGAAGAGGATCTTGATAGAATGTTTAGGTAAAAAAAAAAAAACTACTTATTGAACTATCAATACCAAATATTAACAGCCCATTTGAATTGAATAATTTGGCGAGAAAAAAGAAGAAGAAAGGAGTAGAGTTTCTCTCCAAATCACTCATTTGGTTTGAACAATTTGTTGAAAAATGGAGAGAACAGTACCAAAATGAAATATTTTGATTAGGACCTACCGTATAAATTGAAAAAAAAAGAAAAAGAAGAAGAAGTAAAGAGCTATGAAAACATTGATATAGAATATCATGTTTCCCATGAAGTAAGAAACTCCATTATACCACTTCTCTGTAAGTTCAAATTTTCAATTGTAGGAAATAAATTGAATATAGCTTCTAATGCAACTTGAAGAAGGCCACATATGCACAAAAGAATTAACTATCGGAGGAAAGAGGAAAAAAAGAAGACGTGGAAAACAAATGATCAAATAGCCAACAAAGATACTAACAAATTTGGTTTTGACAGGGAGATTTCCTGATTCTATCAAACTGCATAGGACCAAGACCCATTAACGAAAAAGACTACGGCTTTTTTTCTCAAAACTTCGCAAAATAGAAAATGAACAGTCAGGCAAAGTCAAAACCACTGATACAAACATCACAAACTATTTGTTCCACATTCTTTCTGTTATTTAGATTGGACTTGCAGTGAAAACACCTAGCATGAACCCATATGCTTTTGTACCTTTGAGAACGACGAAGAACTTAGAGACCTAGAGCAGATACAACATGGAATCTATTTATGAAGAAACAACAATATGGTAGAAAACTAATATGAAAATTTCAGTAGAATACTTAGTCAATACAGTAGAAAACCATGGGTATATGGCGGTGGGAGGGCAATTTGGCAGGTGCTTGGAGTAGTGATCTCAGGCCTCCATCTTGGCCCAAACTCATCTCAGCCATTGAAACTTTTATCAACCATTATGGGCCTTTGGATCAAAATTCAATGGCTGAGATTTATGGAAATTCAAAAAGAGTGAGCTTCCTTATTATAGAGATAGACATTCCATCTATCGTGGGTCGGTGAGTTGAACAAAAATCTGGTTTACCTCAGTGGATGCTGTTGAATTACAGTATTCGAACTCACAAAATCAAAGAGCTTATAACTGGAAAGTAAAAAGCAAATAACACAATCAAACTTACCTTTGAAGCATGGGCTTAAACTCTGATCCGCGAAAATGTACATCGAAGGGAGCATACTGCTGCAAGACATTATCCAGACGCAGTCAAAATCATAGCAATATATTATTTGCAATTGTAGTAGGAAAAAACTACAGGGAAGGACTTGTTTAATAAAACAATAAAATATCGATTATCGACTCAAGAAATCCAATAGTAGCAGGAAAAAACTACAGAACACCGATGACTGAGAAGGAGAAATAAAGTGGCAATTCAAGCTAAAAACAGAAGAAAAGAAAAAGGGAAAGGGGGATGTAATGGCCTCTGTATCTTACCATGCTTTTCAAATGTCACCAGCTTTGCTGGCTCCAAACTTCATTACGAAGCTCAGATTAGAGGAATTCCAAAAATGTGCGTAATAGAGTGGCCACAACCTGACACATTCCACTAAATGGTTATTGAGATGCAAATATACTGAGATGCTTCCAATGCAATTTCAGTCTAATTGGGACCAAAATTCAAAAAGACAAAAAACCGTCACGATGGCAGATCCATCTGTTTCAGTCTTTAATATCTGCCATCATGAAAAATATGAAGCATTGGAGCATCCACTATAAGTGCGTGAAGGACTGACTTACTCTTGAGACTTCAAATCCTTATTGTTTTGAATGCATGCATGCCCAAACAAAGAGCACAACCAACCAACATAAGTTATCGAGATGAACATTGAGTAACGATATTAACATAGCAATTGTTCAATTATATCAGAAATAGCACAACAATTATAGGCCATAGCTATTGTCAAAAGCCTTTACAAAAAGTGGCTTCACATTGATCATACCCCAAATGAAGTTTGGAAGACTTTACAAAAATAGGGGTCATAAATAGTGCCTTGACTCCCATCCAACAGAAAAGCTTAGACTCCTCTGCTTTTGGGAGGCTTAAACTTCCTTTCCATGGAAAAAGAGTTTATATTTTCCATCGGTTGAAGACATTGTCCCTCTTGTTGATGGTCTACTTGTAAGCATTGTCCCAAGGGAATTGTGGTGGATTGTTTTAAGCTCCTTTCTCGCTCTCGTCGTGCACGTTGGGCCAATGTAACTTTCGATCTAACATTCTCGGGTACCTTTTGAAAGTAAAAGATTGATAAACGCAACATAGTATCAATGATTTTTAATCTGAATGCTCAAAACTAAATATAATGAACCTTTGTGCATGGTATGTACTAACATGGCATTATATTGTCAAAGTATAGTTCACAAAGACTGCAAAAAACTAAATAAATTCAATATCTTTTTTTTTTTAGTTTGTTCACTGAATATATAAGAAACAATTGAATAAGTATTGAAAGAGTCATACCACGGAATTATCTTGACCCTTGTTTGCATATGTCACCTTCTTTTTTCCCTTACCCATAGAAGTTCCCTTTAGTTTTTCCACAGCTATTGCCTCTGCCCTTCTTTTCTCCTATTGATAAAATTTGGTAACATGCATTAGTAATGTCTAGAAAAAATATGATAGTTAGAATAGTTTTAGTTGGAGGATGTACCTCACAAATACGAATATGCATCTCATCGCGGATTACAACCCCATTTCTATGATGATGAAGATTAACCTATGCATGGAAATTGATTTGAGAGATTAAAAAGGCTACACAAAGATGATAGTGATTAAAGGACAAAGAGTAAAAGTCCATGGTGGGTAGGAACAACTATGCTGGGTAGAAACCTCTCAAGTGTTATCAACCTCTTTGGGGCAACTGGAGTTATGGCCAGTCGAAAGGACCCCAAGATTAACCGAGGTGTTATTAAAAAAAGAAGAGAAAATGGATGACTTTGATAAAACAAAAAAAAAAATTACAATTATTTTACAAACAGTTAATAGAGTATGAAATTTGTAAACTTCAACATTAAGAAATGCACGGAGGGTCCTACCGGGGAATTTTCTTTTCCCTTGTTCGCACATGTAGACTTTTGTTTCCCTTTGCCCATCTCCGCAACTTTTGCTTCGGCATTTCGCTTCTCCTTTTAACAAATAACAAACATGAATTAAGGAATGATACAAAAAATATATACTTGATGGAAGTACTTCACAAAATTATAGTAAGAGCTGTCATGGTTCTCAATATAAATAGATCTCATTCCCTAGGCATACTTGACGAATACGAAGTTCCAACTCGTTTGTGAGAGGTTAAAGCATAAAGGGGGCTTAAATTTAAATTTTAACCAACGAAGATTCATACCAAGGCATTATCTATTTGCTTGTTCGCAACCATTGCCTTATGTTTTCCTTTGCGGTTTGTTTGTTTATCCGCGGCTATTGCTTTGGCCCTTCGCTTTTCCTTTTAGTGAACCTCCATTGGTGGGCGTACTTCACGAATTCGGATGGCGTTGAGTTCCCGCTCATTACGGATCGCAACTCCAACACTGTTTTTTTGGATTTGGAGGAGTTCAACCTATATCATGAAAAGGGATTACAGTTACGATTTTTCTCCATTCCCCGCAACAGAGCAGTACAGGATTATCAATTTTTTTGGTTGGAAGTTGGAACTACCTGGTTCAATCCCCATCTTGAATTCCAAATGCCAATCCAGATTCCGAATTTGTCAATATCTCTATAACAAAGAAGAGGATTCAACTGCCCGTAAAGAACTCAACAGAGCATAAATAAAGAAGAAGATTCAGTATTAACACAAACAGTTCCTTCAACTCTTTGATTTAAGCAACAAAAAAGGGAACGATGGTGGGAATTCAGTAACCCAGTAAGTCCAACCATCGCTCTGAACATATAAAATGGAGGAGGCTTGTCTCTTGGTAAAAAAAAAACTGGTATTAATCAATTCTAATTCTACCATGCATTTTTACGAACACCATGAATGCAATAAAAAAAAATTATGTAAAGAACAGCAACATGGAAAACCATGGGTGTATGAATAACTATGGATAACTATGGGTCTTCAGAAGATTACAATCTCGTGCAAGAAGCGAAAGAGAAAAGTACAATCATATGTGGATGTGTAGACAAAGATCTTACCAGGGGTAACCCATTGGCAAAGCCCTGATTAAAACTACTTAAGCTTCCCGATAATTTCCTTTCAACAGGTAAACTTTGCCTTTCTAGGAAGTAGGAAGCTGCAGCTCTTGGGCAGATGAAAAGTTGATGTTTTTTCTTCTTAGGAAGCTGCTAGCGTGAGAGATGGTGAGTGGATGGGTGAAGCGGAGGAAGGCAGAGGGAGAGAATAGATCGGGGGGAGAGAGAGAGAGAGGGTCACGGGGTGCTGCTAGCGTGAGAGATGGTGAGTGGATGGGGTGAATCGGAGGAAGGCAGAGGGAGAGAATAGATCGGGGAGAGAGAGAGAGAGAGAGAGAGAGAGAGAGAGGGCCTGTGGTTTGGGCGGGATAATGGTGTTGTGAGAAGCAATCTGGGCCATTAATCAAGATTGGACGGCTGAGATTTATGTGAGCTTCAAAATACATAAGTTCAAAAAACCTGAGCTTCCTTATAATAGAGATATATATATCATATTTTCATTGAATCATTTATGCAACGTTGACAATATGTGGCGCGTTAACGTAGTGTCACTGATCTCTTCATGTTCGGCCACGTGTCAAACATATGCCAAGTTACCTAACTTCCCAGTCTGAGGTCCCTCTTCAAGTACATGTAGTCGAGCATCAATGAATTGGTGAGACTACCTGAGTGTTTCGTAAAATTCATTCTCGAGGACCCACACTTGCCCCACACATTTCTTACCAGCTCGTTTGTCAAGCGGATAATGTTTTGGATTGATAAAGAAGAAGACTGGATAAGAGGTGAATATGTTATAAGGGTGATTAGTTAAAAAAGGGTGATAAGCTAAGAAAAAGTTTGTTTGGTAGTTGAAATAGATAGATACAAGTGGTGTGGATAAAGAAATAATGTGAAAATTTACTTACTTGTCCCTTGTAGTGACTAGTAGTACGAAAAGAGTTTGGAATAATTTGAGGGGCAAGGATGTCATTAGACCCACCTGGATAGGCTTATCTTACGGGATGGGGTGAGGTGGGATGGGATCAAGAGTGTTAGCAATCCGAGAGGGATAAGCAATCTGGGTGCAAAACAGAAAGCAAACACCAAACAAGGATGGATCCGGGTTAGCTTATCCAACTCCCTCCTTTATCTCCATCTCTCATCCCCTTGACAAACAGGCTCTACTGATATAATATTGGAGTACCCTTGTTCGATCTAAGAGCTAAGGTTATGGGTCTTCACACTTGTTATTGGTCGGATCAATATAATAATGCCCACTAACTTTTCAAAAAAGAATTTACTTTTAAGGGCAAAATAGAAAATGTACCCATTAACTTTTCAAAACACACACTTATTAAGGGACAACCCAAAAAAGAAAGTTAAACACTATCAAGGGCCGGAGGGAGCATGATCGAAATTCAAAATTCTTTGGAAGAAAAAAAAGGCTTTTTGTGTTATTTTTATATAGAGTTTCTATTATTTGTTTTTTAGTTTTTCAATTCCTCTCGTTGAGATGAACTAATAATTCACAAAAATTTAACGCGAACAAATAGATAAAAAAAAATTGAATAGAGATAAAAAAAAAAAAAATCAACTTAAGCCAAACCAGACTAAATATTTTTTTCATAGTTGATTTTAAAATTGAGTTGTCTTGTGATTCAAATGTAGCAATTCATATGTATTATTTTATTTTTTTTACACTCTGATATATAACTCCCACGATTACTTTTATTCAAAATAACTATTGAATCAAGATGGAAGAAATTTTCCGTAGCTTTTTCTTGGTAGTCAGATGCCTTCAGTTAGCCCAGTGGCCAGCCACGTGTAGTCAGATGCCTTTCAGTTAGCCCAGTTGGGCCACGTGAATAACTGTTTTGTTGGCCACGTACTTCGGCGGTGAGTCCATAAGGCTCCACACACGTCTCAGCCCATTCAAAGAGGTGCGAATTGGACCCCACGCTCGAAGCTTACCTGTTTCCAGCCCGCATCTCTGCGAAAATAGGCCCGGGGACTTTCCTGGGTCTGGCCCAAACAGTGGTTCAGGTCGTGACCCGTTCACGTCGTCCTGTGGTCATGTTAAGAATACTCGTCCACTACTTCATTTATATTTCCAAAGGCTATCAGGTTAATTTTCCGATGTGGGATTAAAATTCGATCTATATCCCCCTTTTGGGTGTTCTGTTTTTTAGTATTATCTAGCCGTGTTGAAGGATCAAACAACTGTGTTGCAACTTGCTAGGCCCAACTTGATTGTTTGATCTTTCGGCACAACTACGACCCAACTTGCCACTAGCTTTCGTTTCAACATGGGTGCCATACTGCCATCTCTTTGATGCCTTTTCGATGCAGTTGCTAGTTATCAGGGAAAGAAAATTGTAAAGTCTTTTTCTTCCTCCGTCCAACTCCTCCTAAAAGTCTCTCAAGGTCTTGTACATACACAATAACGCTCTGCTTTTTCAACAATTGCACTTCATCAAAATGCAAAAGCGGTTAAGATTGTCAATTAAACTCATAGAATTGGCTATATTGGTTAGGTCAACATAAATAAAGGTGAAAAGCCGTCACGGCAAAAGGTGCAAGGCTGTATGAACAATTGTTTGGCAGCTAACAATTGAAGAGAGTTAAGAAACAGTGACCAGGGAAGAGACAAAAACCTGTTTTATAGAATGACATAAATTGGGTCCTACGGGGAAAAACCTGTTTTAGAGTAGGAATGAGCGAAATGAGGTAAGCTCATTATTGGAGAATCGTTTCTTTCCACTCTCTTTTGTCCCATTTTTCGTTTTCCGTTTTTTTTTCATATGGGTCCTCCACATTATCTTTCCTTTGGAAGTGCCATGTACGAATGGTTTAAATTGAATTTGTGAAAAGGAAAAGAAAAGTGAAAGTTAACGGACACCTGTTTTTTAGAAAATTTTCAATGCAATTGTTGTTAACTTGTAACGCGTTAGGCATGATCTCTTACATGGTGCCGGCAGCATCACAAATGGTCCCACCCTCCTTTCAACGCCCTTGTTGACGACGACGGCCGTATCTACACGAGGGGATCGCATGACATGAAGTGTGTGGGGTTACAATACCTAGAGGTTATACGCAAATTGAAGAGCTCCGTATTCGAGCCCACCCGCACCGTCTTCTAGTCTTTCGTCCCCGACGAGGAAATCGGTGGCCATGATGGCGCAGAGAAGTTTGTAGAGTTCGAGATTTTTAACAAGGACAACGTGGAGATTGTTAGGAGTTTTCGTGCTTCTCAATTTGATATGTTCAAGGCTGGCTCGTTCTATTCTAACTTAATGAAAACCTAACTATATTTTCTTTAATTGACAAATATCTATATATGCAAATTAATCATACAGTTTATAGATTTTAAATTTAAAAAAATAATTAACTACTAATTAATATGATGGAAGGAGTAAAAAACATAAATTCTTTTCGCAGCCCTCTCTTCTCTCAGTAATCCAGTACCAACACCAAACTTAAAAACGCAACATAAATTCGTAAACAAAAACTCATGCCACTACCTACCATCATTTGGTACTTCACCAACACCACCACTATCACCATTTACGACCTGATTCAGGGACCTGTAGTGGGGGTGCACTATAAAGATGTGATGCATAATTTGAGACGTCCAAAAGTGTTGTTAATGGTCGAGATTTGCTATAATTATCTTGTAAGTAAGATAAAGATATTTTTTAAAATGGATTTAGGGTCCCTATAGTGCCCCAAGCGCTACACCCCCAGCCTTAATTGTGGGCTCTTTACAATATATATTTGTGATCCAATTTTTTTATTTTTTCATTAGCTATATTTTAAAGGATGCAAATATTATTATCTTTATAAATCTTATCATCCTTATCTACTAGTAAATTGTATGATTAAATACGAAAACGTTCCAAAATTGTAACTGACTCAATGAGTATTATCCTACATCTGTCGGATAGAACGGATATTTTATTCAAATTGAGACTCTATTACGTCCCGACACGTCTTTTCAATTTGGAAATGCTAGGGGAATATGCCTTTCCAATTCGGAATCGAGGACCTGTGATGCAGGCTTCCTATTCAAAACCCGTTTTGTTTCCAACACATGCAAACAAAACTGGCCAAACAAAGGGTCGGCACCACCGGAAATTATATAGCAACGCGTATCGTATCTCTCGATCTCTATAGCATACTTCCAAAATCACTCATTTGTCTCTTCTTTGGTCTAAGACTCTAAAATTGCCTACAATTGAAAAAACGTGCAATCTATTGGAAACTTTTTTTTGTCGATATAATGTCCTGATAAACTGAACTACTCCCTGTGGTTCCTACCACATTTGTGTGAGGTGGGGTAACCCCAAGGACATATCGCTTCCAAAAAAAATTGACCCTGCGACCTTGGAATGATAAGTTCCGCAATTGAGAGACTTTATGCAATTGTTAAGTATAAGTGATAGTGTTTCTATCTTCTCTCTTTTTCTATGGATGATTCTCAAGTGTTTTCTCTTTAACTTTGGATCAAACAGGTAGTGACCAGTGATGTATAGGATCTCCCTGTTTTGAAACAAACACTTACTCGCAGAAAATGGTGGTGCCGGAGGTCTACAAATTGATAATTATCTAGCCCGATATCTTTTTATCCTTAATTGATAATTTTTTTTCGTGTCTGTAATTTTTTTCGAACTCTGTCAGTTCATTACAAGTATAAGAACTTGAAAGTAAATCAACACCATTTGAGAAAAGTTCACGAATGACTAAAAAAAAAATTCCAGGTACGTACTATAAAAGTCATTTGCTTGCTTTGCAAGATGGGTCGTCCACTCAAATAAAAGCATGGTCATGAAACTCATTTTGTGATTTCAGCCGAGTCTTTCATTCACACTAAGATTTACAAGTCATTTCCATTATGATTTACTCCCTCACAACAGGACCCACCACGTACGACAGTCACACCCATCCCATCTATCTTTTAGGTGAAGACATGCATTGCACGTAGCCACGTGCACATTATTTTTGAATTCTGGGCTGAACATTGTTCAAATTCCTGACACTTTATATACCGTTTTTGGTCCGGTACGATACATACCGGCCGGTAAGGGACAAGATTAATAACATTGTTCCAGGGATAAGTAGGGGGACCTACTTAATATTTTCCTCTTTACTTTTGTTGATATGCTAGAAACACAACTATCGGACACAATACCGAAAACAACCTCTCGCATTCGCATTGATCTAGCGTAATAAATGTGTGTGGGACTTACGTGCATTGGCATATTGTAATTTAATGCCCAAAGCGGGAGAAGTGGGAGAACTGAAGATCCATTTATGTAAGGGGCGTTCAGCAGCGTTTTTGTTTCTTATTTTTAGTTCTTACCATACTCTATATCTGAGAGAGAGAGAGAGAGAGAGAGAGAGAGAGAGAGAGAGAGAGAGAGAGAGAGAGAGAGAGAGAGAGAGAGACGTTTAGAGATTCTGAATGACGACAAAGGTTTTTCCAAAAACAACTTACCACCGTTTCCGATGTAAGTCATTTTACGCCATATAAGGGAAAAAAAATTTACGGCAAAAATATTTTACTTGTCATTTATCCAACCAAACATTGGAAAATAGGTAAAATATATTTAAGGAAAATGTTTTACGTCCAAACAAGCCTTAGTTTTAGGGAAAAAAAGAAAAGAAAATAATGTCACAAAACGGTCCGTAATTATTTTAATTGTTGCTTTCATCAAATTGATAAACTAGTAAGGTAGTACTCATTTTATATCGTCGTACTCATTTTTAAAGGAACACTTCCTCTCTCTATCGTTAGTACTCATTGCTTATACATTTAAATATAGGGAAAACTCAAATTTACACCTAAACATCATAGTTCTAAAAAGTAAGTATCAGAGACGTAGCAGTCGCGGTTTTTTAACATATCTGTTGCAGGCATATCGAATGATACGTAGCTGGAAAATCACTAGCAATACATAAAAAACTTGATGGTACACATTTTTTCCCTTATTGGCTTTATTTGTCATAACGAATCTTAGGACATATAAGAAACACATTTTTCTCACTTACAAAGCATCATTCGAATCTTTTTTCCACATATGGAAGTCATGAAATTTTAGTAGTGTTGCATAGGAAAAAACCTTACAATTGCACTGGATAATTTTTCCTCCACAGCCTTTACTCTTTTCTCTGAAAAGGAACACGCGTAATACAGTAAAGGGGAAAAAAAGAAAACACGCGTGTGAAATTCAATCCTGCAGTCCCAGTACCCACCCTCAATTTCAAACACCATTTTCACGCCATTGTTTCGGTTTTCAGCCATCGATTCAAATGGAGAAGATCAATGATGAGTTTGAGAGCTGAAAAGGGAGTAGCAGCTCTGATCCTCTGCCGAACCGGTCCAATACGTCTGAACCGGACAGTGAACCGGGAAGCATACCGATACATACCGGGATGTGTAAGTCAAGTCAACTTCGAAAACCAATTTCCAGTTGTTTTCTTTTCTTTTCTTTTTTTTTTAACGGGAAACCATTTCAAGTTGAAATACTTGTATAAAGAGATCATACCATAACCCAAAGCCACTCACCACTTTTTCCCTCTCTCTCTCTCTCGGTCTAAAAACAAAATGGAGAGTTTGATCATATGGCTCTTCCATTTTCTCTTCTTTTTCTTCCACCATCAATCTGCTTCTTCATCTCCTCACTCTTCATCTCCTTCGACGATTCATTACTGTCCTCTTGACGAGAGATCGTCACTGCTCCAATTTAAGCAAATGTTTACCATCAACAGTTCTGCTTCTCTTTATTATGATCAGTGTGGTGAAAGTGGTTCTCAAAAGATACTGTCTTGGAACGAGACTACGGATTGTTGCTCGTGGGGTGGAGTCACGTGCAATGTGTCCACGGGTCACGTGACCGGGCTCGACCTAAGTTGTAGCAAACTCTATGGCATCATCCATCCCAATACCACTCTTTTCCAACTCTCTCACCTCCAACAACTCAATCTCGCCTTCAACCACTTCAACTTCTCCCCCGTTCCACCCTCTCTCAGCCGCTTTACGAGCTTATCCCATCTCAACCTCTCCTATTCCTTTCTCTCAGGCTCCATCCCATCGGAAGTCGCCAACCTATCCAGACTCGTTTCACTTGATCTCTCTTCTTATGATGTAAGACTAAGACTCGAACCTCACAATTTCAAAACACTGCTCATGAACCTGACCCAACTGGAAAACTTGATGCTCAACGGAGTAAACATATCTTCGGGTTTACCCGATTCCTTGCTGAATTTGTCTTCTTTAACAACCATCGGCCTTGCGGACACCGGATTGCTTGGGGACTTACCGTATCAAATTTTCCAACTTCCAAAGTTGCAAAATCTCGACTTGGGGTATAACTACAACATGACTGGTAATCTACTCAAAGTGAAGTGGGGCTGTAATAGTTCCCTAGAGAAGTTGGTTCTCGCTGGCAACCAATTCTATGGGCCTCTTCCCGAGTCGATTGGAAACCTCACGAGAATCACTAGCCTAGATTTATCGGAAAACGGTTTCACTGGTCGTTCCCCTAGTCAGGTTCATCTACTCTCTCAAGTCTTTGATGGGAAAATAAGAAATTACACACAAACACACTTATTCTTATTGCATAAATTTTTAAAAAAATTACAAATACTCTCACTGACATCTCTCACAAACATCTCACACTTTTACTCTCTCATGTAATAGTTCCCACGTCCCTGCCTCTCTCTCTTTTTTCTTTCTTTTTCCCACACTTTGCAAGATACACATACATATGTATATATAGAATAAGCCAATAAACCACAATCACTCATCCTATACCTACTCTTCACTGCCACACTAATGCACCGACAATTCCCATCTATCTCTTGGGTCTCTCAACTCATGGACACAAACCCCACACAATTAAGATTACTATTCCAACAATCTTAACCAACTAACTTACTTATTTTTTCAGGGCAACAATCGCAATGGTGAAATTCCTGATTTCTTTGCAAAGCTTCTAAAGTTGGAGTATTTAGGACTCCGCACCAATAATTTCGGTGCCGTTCCATTTCCACTTTGGGTGTCCAACCTAACACGACTCATATATTTAGACATTTCGAATACGGCACTTGTGGGGCCCATTCCCACCAATATAACTGGATTTGGAAAGCTACGTATGCTTTTCTTATCCAACAGCTCCCTCAACGGCACACTACCGTCGTGGTTGTTTACCATTCCGTCGTTGCAACAGTTAGACCTTAGCTCTAACCAGTTGACGGGACAAATTCATGAATTCCAACGTGATTCACCGTTGGGGGATATTGACTTGAGCTATAATAAGCTGAGTGGTCCCATTCCGCAATCAATTTCAGGTCTTGTGAATTTGAGGTTCCTCTACCTTCAATCGAATGATCTGAGTGGTGATGTGGAGCTACAAAAATTCTCAAACCTTTGGCATCTTGATCTTTCAAAAAATAATCTCTCCGTAAGAATTGGTAGTAATGCCAATGCTGCCTGGCCTAATCTTTGGTGGTTGGGTTTGTCATCTTGCAATATAACCGAGTTCCCAGATTTCTTACAAAACTCAGTAGAGAATCTTCTCGGAGTACTAGATCTATCCAGCAACAAGATTCATGGAGAGATTCCAAACTTATATTTCTTGGATCTTTCACATAATAAACTCACCGGAGAGATCCCTTCATCGATTTGCAATTTGAGTTCCCTAGGGATTCTTGTTTTGTCTAATAACAACTTCACTGGTGTGATTCCACAATGTTTGGGAAATGTCAGCAATGACCTCGAGGTGTTAGATCTACGGATGAATGGCTTCCACGGGGCTATCCCAACAACATTTACGAATGGCAGTAAGTTGAGGAGTCTCAATTTATATGGAAATCATTTGCAAGGACCAGTTCCGCGATCTTTGGCCAATTGTAGAAGCCTGGAAGTTCTGGATCTCGGAAACAACAATCTAAGTGGTGAATTCCCTCACTGGTTGGAGTCTCTTCCAGATTTGCAAGTTCTTGTCTTGAAATCAAAC
Source organism: Vaccinium vitis-idaea (assembly GCA_963854785.1). NCBI lineage: Eukaryota > Viridiplantae > Streptophyta > Magnoliopsida > Ericales > Ericaceae > Vaccinium > Vaccinium vitis-idaea. The sequence continues at coordinate 5,526,885 of OY978226.1, read as the reverse complement.
GGATTTCATGGTCCTATAGGCACTTTAGGAACTAAGACTCCCTTCCCTAAGCTTCGAATTTTTGACCTTTCGCGCAATAACTTCTCTGGGCTTCTACCGGAAGGATATTTCCTTAATTTCAATGCCATGATGAACGTGCATAAATCGAAGATGTTGGTGCAATACATGGAAGATGAACCTTATCAAGGTGTGATTTATCGAGATTCTGTGGAGTTGGTCCTGAAGGGGTATGTAGTTGAACTAGAACATATCCTCACTGTCTTCACAACAATTGACTTCTCGTGTAATAATTTCAGAGGAGAGATTCCAAATGACATTGGAAAGCTACAAGGGCTTCGGTTGCTGAATCTATCTCAAAATAGCCTTTCCGGTCATCTTCCGTCATTGTTAGGAAATATTACAATGTTGGAATCGTTAGACCTCTCTTCAAACCAACTCACCGGGAAAATTCCAGGGGAACTCACAAGTCTGACATTCCTTGCGGTCTTAAACCTTTCGAAGAACCATTTCGTTGGTCCCATACCGAATGGCAAACAATTTGACACATTTGAGAATAATTCTTACGTTGGAAATTCGGGATTATGTGGATTACCATTGTCAAAGAAATGTGAAGATAGTGAGGCACAAGCTGAGGACGACGACGACGATTTTGCGAGTGGATTTACTTGGAGGATTGTGCTGATGGGGTATGGATGCGGATTTGTGATAGGAGTGACAATGGGATTTGTAATGTTCTTGATTGGAAGACCGAGATGGTTTACAAGAATCGTCAGAGAAGAACCACGCAGGAAGGTGGTAAGGGTAAGACAGATTGGTTGGAGAAGAGGTCATCAAAGTTAGATTCAATTTTCCTGGTAAGTGCTTTGTTGTTTTCATGATTGCCTTACTAGATAAAACATTGATATGTTTCTTTTCATATGTTCATCCATATATAATCTCATCTCTAAATCATTCTTATTTTCTTTTCATATGTTCAAAACGTTCATAGCAAACAAATGAGTTTTAGTTTTGTTTTCAATCAGAATTACACTTACTACAATAACACTAATTAAAAGAATCCAAACATATTTGCAATATTCATGCTTATAATTAATTTAACAGTGGTACTTTTTGTCGTTGTAGTTTTTGAGACCATCTTTATCTTTTTCTTGCAAGATCATTGGATGAGTTGATGCTTAAAAAGTTGGAAGTTCTTTCTCGTTAAGTGTATGGATTTGTTTCGATTTTTGTTAGTAGCATCGAGATATGCGACCAAACGGTAGACTAATCAGCAATGGAGAGACACGGAGTTAAAACTGCTTCTTTGACGGTGTTGAATGTTTTTTTTTCCTCTTAAATATTGCAGGAAGAATTTATAAGTGGGATGGCTACGAGTACTGCACTACCGTCTCGACCTATAGACCACATGTTTCATAGTCTTTAAATAACGTTTCGGACAATAAGGCTAATTGGTCACAACTTTTGGCGAATGTAGCAATAGATGAAGGGAGTTCTGTACATTTAATTATTCGTCTGCTGCTTTATTTGATAGACGTTTTGATGAAAAATATCAAGTCCCTGAGCACCATACTCTTTTGTTCCAAATAGGACCTAAAATCTTGTCTCAATTCAACTACGTTTACTTTTGTTTTAAAAATAAAATAAAATTTGAAGGCCAAAGCATGCATCCCTTATCTTCATAACATAATAAAACCGTGGAAAAATCTAACAGTGGCTGATTTCACTCTTTTCTTAGATAAAATGGTGCTAAATTCTGTTAGATACATTGAAAGGTTCTTATAAACTCATGGCCCAGGGCTAGGTCCTCAAAAAAATAACTGTTGGACCACTTGACGGACGCTTCAAATGCTAAGTCAAATACACTGGTTGTGTTTTTCAGTCAAGTGCAGTTTTTTTTTCTCTCGGAAATCTCCATCATGTTCTCGACGCGTACAACAATATGCCTGAAGCTAGATCCATATTCACTTAATGAACACATTTTGTTGAATTTAACCAAGAAGAAGAAATACATTTTCTGGACTTAACAAGTCATTCAGACATAGATGAAGTTGCAGTACGTAGATGTTAGAATTTTGAACTATAATATAGAGGGTGACTTTTAGACGACTAGAATCAGTACAACCAAATTTTGGGTGGATTAATCTTACCAGAATTACTTGTTCATATTGTTAAGAACAAATGTCCCACATTGCTAAGGAGTGAAATAGGTGATCACTTAATATATGTTGGGACCTCTCCAATCATTGTCAATTGGTTTTGAGATGGATATAAAGTTTCAACATGGTATCAGAGCGGAGCTCATTCCACTCCACTTTAAAAATAAAAAATAAAAATTCACAATCCACACCCAACGATGACGGACCAGCAAAAAGGCTACACGATGATAGTACCCAAAAAGTGGTCACACGTGATAGACCTCAAATGCGGCTGCACGTGAGGGGGGATGTTAAGACTTAAGAACAAGTGTCCCACATTTCTTAAGATTGGAATGGGTGACCACTTAATATATGTCAGGACCTCTCCACTCATTGCCAATTGGTTTGGAGATAGATATAAAGTTTCCACACATATTCGGCATTCAAATCTTTTTCTAATTATTACTCTCATCAAGACGAGTAATGTGATGTTAAAATTTTACCTAAGTGTAGTAAAAATTAAGTGAATAACCAATAGGTCGTGCCAAAATAATGTGAACTTGAGATACACACCTTTTTTCATGATCCAGCGAAGACAATTTGCATGGTCCAAAAAATCTCGAAGTTGGAAGGCCTTATTTCAGCTTGCGTTTGGGCCAACTCTAGTGAGTTGTTTGTTGTACCCTGTTTTGGCCCAGTATGAGTTCAGCTTCGGGTGATGAGAATCTGTAATTTAGGACATTAACAAATTAAAATCTTAATACAACTTTGAACCAAAAAATTGAGTGAGTACGTCAGGTGTCCTTGCTTGCCTGCTTAGTAAATGAGTCTAGCCGAGCTTCACGATAAGCTCATCTTGGTTAGTTTGCAAACCTAAATACAACCATCTATTTCTTTCAAACAAAGTAAATCACGAGTAAACTTTCTTAGCTTGATTCAATTAGGATGCGAGCCAAACCTATACAAACGAGCCAAGTTTCAGAGTGTTGAGCGCGGCTTGTTTAACACACGAGCCTAAAATTCGAGCTGGAGCTCAACTCGATTAGTAAATGAGTCGAGCCAGGCATCACGATGAGTTTAGCTTGGTTGGTTTGCAAGCCTAAATACAACCATCTATTTCTTTTAAAAAAAATAATTCACGGGTAAAGTTTCTTAGCTCGAATTTTTTTTTTTTTTGAACGGCAAATTTTTTTATTAACCTTTGAAGAATTACAAAGATTAAAAGGGAAAGAAGGGGAAAACACCGCTAGGAGGGGAAAACCTCACTAGAAACCCCAAAACAACCCAAAAAGCTAGCAAGATGCCAACCGAACAAAGTACAAGAAACAAACCCAGGAATAATAGAAGTAACAAATGACAATATAAAAAGCAAAATAGAATTAAAGAGATTCCAATATGCTCCTCAGCCTGAACAGGAAGTCATCAATAGAGAAATCCCTATTCCCAGATTTGGATTTCACCCAAAAGGCAATTCTGATCTTCTCAAGCTCGACAGATTTGTCCCAAATAGTGATAGCATTCTCAGGCATTCCTTAGCTTCCAAATTGTCCATATAACTGCCATTGGAATGACATCCCAGATCTTTCTTTTAATTTTCTTCAGCTTCCAGTCCTTCCATCACATGAGAAGATCCTTTGTAGATGATGGAGTTACCCATTTGACCCCCCACCATGAGAGAATATTGGACCACAAAAGCCAAACTGGAACACAATGGAGAAAAAGATGGTCTAAAGTTTCAATGTGGGCTGCACAAAATTTGCAGAAGGTTTCCACCTCATTTTGGATGATGCCAAGACTGAAAAGGTAGTCAGCTGTTTTGACTCTGCCATGAAGAACTAACTAGATGAAGCATTGGACTCTATATGGTGCCAGGTTCTTCCAAATGTGATCAAAAGAAGAGCTAGAATCAATAGAAGTTAGGTTTGCTAGCTCATAGAGGGACTTGACAGAAAAAGATGATGAGTTTTTACCCAACCAGATAAGTCTGTCCTCTGAGCCATCTGAGAGTAAAGCTTCTGAGCCATCTAAAATAGACAGCATTTCATCTAACATTTCCTTCTTCCAATCGAACAATCGTCTTCTGAAATGAGAGTCCCATGCATGAGTGTCTACTCTCCTAGCCAACACCTCATGGATGGACTCCTCCTGATTTCTTACTATGCTGAAAATGGGTGGAAAGGCATCTGCTAATGATTGGTTGCCTAGCCAAGTATCCAGCCAAAACTGGGTTTGCTTGCCATCACCTACTTTGATCTTGGCATTATTCATAAAAAGCCTGTGCATTTCAGGGTTTCTAACCTTTGTTAAAATGATATCTCTCCAAATGATATCATTTTAACAAAGGTTAGAAACATACTATAAACAATAACGTCTCGCCCTATAGACAACATGTTTCATAGTCTTTAGATAACTTGTTGGAACAATAAGGTCAATCGGTCACAGAACTTTTAGCAAAGAATGTAAAAACAGTTTAAGGGAGTTTTGTACATTTATATGTTGTCCAGTCCACTATTTTTTTTTTCTTTTTTTTACAGACATTTTGACTTTAAATGATATATATTGCGTCTTTGAGCTCCACAGACGTTCCAAAAAAGCACGTAAAATGTTGTTTAAATGCAATATTCAGAATTGAAGATCAAAGCATTTATCACAAAAATGAAGGCCAAAAAAGCATGTATATGATCACATATGTTCATAGTTGAACCACGAAAAATCTACGAGGGCGACTGATTTCACTCTTCTCCGAGGGCGAATGATTTCACACTTCTCCCCGATAAAATTTTGATAAATTTCTGTCAGATATATGGAAAGGTCCTTAAAAAATATATAACATCCAAACATTAAGACAAAATACACTAGTTGTGCTTTCAATTAAATGCAATATTTTTTCTCTCTGAAACCTCCGTCATTTTGTCGACTGATTACTAATACAGCAACATGCACTTAATGTCAATGAACACATTTTCCGGAATCTAACCCAGACAAAAAAAAATACAATTCTGGAAACACTTGTTGTTGGCCTGTCGCAGTACACTTCTTTAGGAGTCAATCAATATTTCAAGTTGTAGTATTTATTAGAACTATAAAAACAGAGGATGACTTAGACAACTAGAACCAGTACTACCAAATTTTGGCTGGAGTAATCTCACCCAGAATTACTTGTTTTTATTCTGCATTAAAACCTTTTTCATGGTCCTATAACCGCTTAGACGACTTAAGTTTCGTCTCTAAACTTGAAATCATAGACCTCTCTAGCAAACGAGTTTACTGGGCTTAACTTTCCTCTCTAAACTTGAAATCATAGACCACTCTAGCAAACGAGTTTACTAGGCTTTCGCCCTCGAGATATTCTCAAAAAATCAGTCACTACGGACGAATTACACAAAGCACAGTTACTTAATGCTAACTAATAAGTAAAAAACTAGAACAAATCATAATTGAAGTACCAAAGCCTACCTCAGTGGATGTTTTTCTATTCTTTGTGATCCTCATCCAGTCGACCTGAGCATCATTTCAAAATTACAAACAACAGTGATTGTGAAATGAAAGAGGAGACTAAATGAGGAGTAACTATATTTATATCTGCCTCTTCTATGGATGATTCTTAAGTGTTCAATGAATAGTTTTCACTATAGCTTTGTATCAAACAGGTAGAAACTGGTGAGGTATTGGATCCTCCCTGTTTTGAAACAAACACCTACTCGATCAAATGGTGGTGCCAGTGTTTGGGAGGTCTACAAATTAATAAGTAATTAAGTATCATGTCTGAAATCTTTTTCCCCTTAATTGATAATTTTTTCGTGTCAGTAATTTTCTTTGAACTCTGTCAGTTCATTACGAGTACAGGAACTCGAAAGTAAATCGACCGCATTTGAGAATAGTTCATGAATAACTAAAAGTATCTGGGTACATACTATAAAAGTTCGACGCGGGGGGCCTGTGGTGACCAAGTCACCACAGGCCGTGTAGTGAGACAAAACGACGTCGTTTTGTGTAATTTTCACCCTAACAACTTCTCCCACAAAACTACGTCGTTTTGCTAAATGAAACTCCTATAAAACTACGTCGTTTTGGAACATCTCTTCCAAAAAAATAAAAGTAAACCAACCAACAGATTGCATAAACCTTTAGAACAAAAAAATTTCACCCGGTCGATACATTACAGATTGCATAACTTAGGCAATGCAATGCAAACCTCCCAGCATCAATGATCATTTTTCCAAAGGCCATGGATTGAACATTACGTGATCTTCATGGAAATAAACTACCACTATGCTGCCTTATCATTACTACATTACACCATATTTAGGTGTGAAACCTGGGTATCAAAAAGAATTTCACCTGGGTATGAAAACAAATTTCACCTGGGCATCAATTTTTTTTTTTTTCACGTGTGAATAACATGGGCAATGCATAACAGATTGCATAAACCTTGGTATAAAAAATTCTATTCACAAATTTCATAAGAATTGGCAAAAATCTAACATTAAACAAATCAAATCCGCAATGGTTCCGTTCAACAAAACACATTGACCATTCCACTAAAAATTCACAATTCAAGTCTACTATCTTCCATTTTAATGTAATATTATGAACATTGAGGTTAATAAATAAAAAAAGTAAATTATGACTTTCTTCGCACAAGGATGAATACAAACAGTTCCAAACATTATGCATAGGTAGTCTAAATATAAACAATGTTTAATGTTTAACAATGCTTGTGCTCTAATATAAACAATGCTATAATATACACAATGATTAAACAATGTAAGCAGTGTTTAGCAGACCATAGGACAGTACTCCTGAAATACCGTATTTTTTTAGTCTGTTTACGATCTGGGTAGTGGACGGAATCGGTTTCCGTTGGGCCTTTTTATTGGGGTTATTGGGTTGGGCATTTTCTCGAGCATCTGGTGGATTGTTACTGTTTTCGATATACACTGACCCAAGGACATCGACATCGACATCTCGGATGAGACAGAGAGAGAGAGAGAGAGAGAGAGAGAGAGTACTTGTTTGGAGAAGCTGGGGATGAGTTGGTCGCAGTTCTCGGTGACATCGGTGGGTATGAAGCCACGGGAGCCACTGGCGGCAATGGATCGACAGAGGGTGACGCCACTGGTAGTGCGGCAGTAGCTGTGGAAGCCATGAATGGCTTCGTCGTTGAGCCCTAGAAGACGAAGCGTCTGATGTTTGCTCAATTTTTCGATTTCTTCTTTGTTTTCTGCAAGAGGCATGAAACGACGTCGTTTTTGTAAGAGCCAAAACTATGTCTTTTTAGCTCACTACACAACCCATAGTGACTTGGTCACCACAGGCCCCCCTTGCCAAAGTTATTTCCAACTTTGGCATATATTTTTATATTTTTCTAGTCACTCTCATCGAAACGAGAAATGTGATGCAAAAATTTTATGCAAATCTAGTAAAAATTAAGAGAAGATCAATAACAAAAAAAAAAAAAAAAGGGTACCAAAACGTCAGGAAAAAATTAGGGGAAAGGGCCCTAAATGCGTGTAGAGAAGTTCAATTGTAATTAAGTCCACCCCAAGCACCACGGTATGGATTTTTCTCCTTTGACGAGGGGAAAAAAATATCCTTCTTTCTCTTGACTGACTTTTGTGGCCTTTATTTTCTAAGAATATAAATGTCTGATAAGAAGTTCAATTGTAAGTCTAAGTCCACCCCAACCACCACGGTCTGCATTCTGAAGTTCAATTCGTACCAAAATGTCACGAATGACTAAAAGTATCCGAGTACATACTATAAAAGTTATTTGCTTACTTTGCAGAATGGGTCGTCCACTCAATTAAAAACATGGTCATGAAACACTTTCAGTGACTTGAGGCCAAGTCTTTCATTCACACTGAGGCATCAATCACACGCTAAACTTGGCTAGTGATTGAGCTTTCGTCAAGTCACTACTACAAAAACCTTAAACTATGACAGTAAAAAAGTGTCATTAAACACAAAAGATGACAGTTATCTCTGGAGGTGTCATTAAAAGTCTAAATTTGTGATGATTTAAAAAAACGTCAGCGAAACATATAAGATGACGGTGTAAACCTGTCATCTTTGCAATAAACAATGACCCTGTGCTCCTCAACTTCCCACACGCCTCGTCTTCTATTTAAACGAAACTTCTGTAGAATGGATTCCCAAACTTTGGCAGAGAAAGAGCACAAAATGTAAAGGTGGTTATGAACTCACCATTAGTCCGGCACTAAAACAAATTGGATCAACAACCATTCCCTAGGCTAAAATTCTATCTAACAGGCCAACCAAGTAATAAAAGCCCATCGCGGGATCCCTTATTTAAACAAACTAACTTAGCCCAAGAAACAGGACTGTGGGAGGGCCAAATGGCTTTCCATGCAGTTTTAATTGAATATGCACCATTGCTGGAAGGGAGCCAATTAAGTAACTAAATCCCCAACATGAGAGTTGGGCAGCAAAGATACTGGGTAGAACTCAAGAACTGCATGATTGCTCTGTTCCTCCTCCTTTTCCAGTGCCACTCACTTGGAAAATGGAGGAGGCTTTTGTAAGCAAAGAGCTGCCTACGTTCCGCACAATAGTTTCCCCAAAAATCTTATAAGAAGCAAAGTCCAGAGTTCAATGGTTGCAATTGGGGGATAATAACTCCAGGTTTTTCCAAGAAGTTGACTGCTAATAGAATGAGGAATAAAATTATTTCCATATTTTTTTCAATTTTAGCCCATATTTTTATACTTTTCTGATTACTCTCATCGAGATGAGTAATGTGACGTAATAATTTTACCCAAGTCTAATAAAAATAAAAATAAAAATAAAAATGACCAAAGCATCTGTGCCAAAATAATGTGACCTTGAGGTACGCACCTTTTTTCATGAACATGTGGCGCAATACAAACGATTTGGAGGGAACTTTTGTTTCCACGGGCGGTGAAAATAATTTAAACTCTTTTTCATGATCTTGCAAAGACAATTTACATAACCAAAAAATGTAGAAGTTGGAAAGGCCTTATTTCAGCTTGGGTTTGGCCAACAACTCTAGTGAGTTGTTTTTTGTACCCTGTTTTGGCCCAATTGGAGTTCAACCCTTTTTATTTATTTTTATTTTGGGTAAGTAAAAAAGTACTTATATATTGGTGCATTAAAGTAGAATCTTAATTAACTTCTAACTTTGAAGAATCATACATGAAAAAATTTGAGTCAGTGCGTCAGACTTTGCTTGCCATCATTCAGCTCTCCTCGTGGCCATAAGTACTTGTAACTGGAATAATTACCAATGTTCTACAGAGAATTAGGCATACTGAATACATATGGGAGTGCAATTGAGCAGGGCCGAGCTTTTCGTGCTCGAGCTTTGTTTGTTAATTAAACGAGTCTAAAATTCGAGCTCGAGCTTGATTCAATTAGCAAACACTAAGCAAAGGAGCCAAGCTTTAGAGTATTAAGCTTAGCTCATTTACTACAGGAGCCTAAAACTTGAGCTCGACCTCAGCTCGAATACTAAATGAGTCAAGCCGACCTTTACACCAAATTCAGCTCGGTTGTTTTGCAGACCTAAATACAGCCATCTATTTCTTTCACACAAAATGATCTTTAATTGGCATCATCCACCGGTAAAGTTCCTTTTCAGAATATAAGTTCCATAAATGAATTGTCCAGGACCTGAAAATCAGCAATGTTTCAGAAGATGTTCAAGATTGGCCTTATAGTTTCAGGGCAATAGCTACAATATACACCCATAAAAAAATGTGTACCAAATGTACCTATTGTATGGTCTATATTATGCCACCTCATTGGCAATCGCAACATTTTTTAGTGTTTCGTAGCTTTCCAAAAATATGATTCGTAACATTTTCTATGATTCATAACATTTTGGTGCGTCTCGTAAATTTTATTAATAAAAGATATTAGATTCATAACTTTTATAGGGGTGTATGATACACACCCAAATAGGAGTTATGTATTGTAACTTTTCCAAACAGTCATTATCGGTAATTTTCAATTTTTGGTTCGTTTCGCAGAAGCTAAATTTTTGAAATGATGAATGTTTAAAGACTTATAATGTCCCAACCATATAGAAAGGAATCCCAACCTGAAAATACTCTCATTTACTTGTACTATGAAATTTTAATTTATGCTTTATTCAAGCAAAGGGAATGTATAAACTACAATCCTCCCAGTTCGTCCAAACTCCTATTTTGTAACGTCGCTAGTTACGTGAACAAGTCAAGGTGGAAGGCATTCTGAACCACAACAAGGACTACTTGAGCTCGACTCTTATTGGGGTCGTTGAAAATTCGTTCGACTTGTTCATTATGTGAACAAATCAAGGTGGAAGGCATTCTGAAGCACATTAATTTTCAGAACTATTCCTTCATAATATTATTTACAAAATAAGCTTCGGACTCGAAGCCCTGTTGTGGTAGGACATCGCAGGCCATTGCTGTGAGGCACAAATAAGCCCAGGGCCTCACAAACAAACATACTGATCACACATAGGGTAGAGACATGAACAAAACTTGATTATCTGGAAGTTTTGTTTGAAAATCGTAATAGCCTTTTTAAATTTTCATGATAAAATGTGTTTCGTTCATGCCTATCGATGTCTTATTAGTTTGACTTTATACACTCGCACGACGAACCAAACAATATGAACAGCTTCAATGAATTCTTCGGGCCTAGAATAAAGACCCAGGTCGTGTCACGAAAACCTAATTCAATACTTCATTACTTAAATTGGGTTGAGTCGTGTCATTCACAGCTGCATGGTTGAATCAAATTTCCACAACTTTTGTCTTATGGGGAAGGGACTACAAGACCATCCTTTCTCAATTTTCTTGATTTGTCCGGCAACGGTAATGCATCATGAATTATTTGTTACGCGCCAATATGGCTATTTGCTTAAGGAATCAAATTGACCCAAGTCGTTTCCATGCGCAAGATTTTTCTCCAAGTAATGACAACATGTCTTCTTCTGTCATCTTCAAGTAGAGCAGTTAAACGAAAAAGTTATTCAAGCTCAACTTGCTAAATGGGTTAGATGGAATATGTTAGAGTTTTTTATTTTATTTTAAAAATGAGCTTTTATTTTAGTTTATGCTTTATCCAGGCAAGGGGAATGTGTAATTAGCTAAATAAACTCCCATCCTCCCAGTTAAACCAAACTCGTGTTTTGTAACGTCGCTAGTTATTTATGCACGCAGTCGTTGAAAATTCGTTCCAGTTTGTTTGTTATCTGAACAAATCAAGCCAGAAGGCATTTCGACAACACATTAATTTTCTAAACTTTTCCTTCTTAAGATTATTCTGTGTCCAAAATCAGCTTCGGCCTGGAAGCTCTGTTGTGATTAATTAGGACCTCGCAGGCCTTTGTTTGTGAGGCACAAATAAGCCAATCTCAATTTCATAAAAGCGGTGCCAAACAATCAATACTGATCACACATAGGGTAGAGACATGAACAAAACTTGATTATGTGGAAGTTTTGTTTGAAAATCACAATAGCTTTTAAAATGTTTTCAAGACAAAACATGTTTTGTTCCTGCCTATATCGATGTCCGAGCAGTATGAATTTATACACTCGCACGACAAACCAAGCAAAATGAACGGCTTCAATAAATTCTTCAGACCTAGAGTAGGGCCCTTTTGTGCATCATAGTAGTGTCCCCAATCAATAAAGACCCAAGTCAACTCACAAAAATCTAATTCAATAATTCATTTATTTACTCGGGTTGAGTTCGGTCGTTCACGGCTGCCTGATTGAATCCAATTACAACAAGTTTTGTCTTATGGGGAGACTAGAAAGACCATCCTTTTCAATAGTCATGCACCATGAATTATTAGTTGTGTATCAGTATGGCTTAATGAATCAAAGTGACCGAAGACATTTCCAAGAGCAAGGCTTTTCTCCAAATACAGGACAACATGCATGTCTTCTTCAGTTATCTTCAAGTAGAGGCTGTAAAGCATTTAAACGAACAAGTTATTCAAGCTCAACTTGCTAAATGGGTTAGACCGATCGACTCTATTCGTAAACAAGTCAAGAACGAATCTATTGTAATCTATTATCGATTACAATAGAGGATGACTTAGGCAAAGAGCTAACATTTTGGTGCGTCTCGTAAATTTTATAAAAAAAATTTGTAAATTTTTTAATAAAAGATATTAGATTCATAACTTTTATTGGGGTGTATGATACAAACCCAAATAGGAGTTGTGTATTCTAACTTTTCCAAACAGCCATTATCGGTAATTTTCAATTTTTGGTTCGTTTCGAAGAAGTTCAATTTTTGAAATGATGAATGTTTGAAGACTTATAATGTCCCAACCATATAGAAAGGAATCCATGTAATCTAAAAATACTCTCATTTATTACATACCATGAAATTTTAGTTTATGCTTTTACCAGGAAAGGGGCCGGAAAGTATAAACTACAATCCTCCCAGTTCATCCAAAATCCTGTTTTGTAACGTCACTGGTTACTTATACACGCGGTTGTGAGCAAAACAAAGTCTACTTGAGCTCGACTCTTATTGGGGTCATTGAAAATTTGTTCGAGTTTGTTCGTTACGTGAACAAATCAAGGTGGAAGGCATTATGAAGCACATTAATTTTCATAACTTTTCCTTCATAATATTATTCCAGGTTACAAAGTAAACTTTGGACTGGAAGCCCGGTTGTGATGAGGACATCGCAGGCCTTTGCTGTGAGGCACAAATAAGCCCATCTCAAATTCATAATAGCCGTGCAAACAATCATACTGATCACGCATAGGGTAGACACATGAACAAAACTTGATTATCTGGAATTTTTGTTTGAAAATCGTAATAGCCTTTTTAAATTTTCAAGACAAAATGTGTTTTGTTCATGCCTATATCGATGTCTTATTAGTTTGACTTTATACACTCGCACGACGAACCAAACAATATGAACAGCTTCAATGAATTCTTCGGGCCTAGAATAAAGACCCAGGTCGTGTCACAAAAACTTAATTCAATACTTCATTACTTAAATTGGATTGAGTCCGGTCGTTCACAGCTGCCTGGTTGAATCAAATTTCCACGACTTTTGTCTCATGGGGAAGGGACTAGAGGACCATCCTTTCTCAATTTTCTTGATTTATTTGTTACGCATCAGTATGGCTATATGCTTAAGGAATCAAATTCACCCAAGTCATTTCCATGAGCAAGATTTTTCTTTAAAGAACAATGATACATGTACAACAAAAGTCTCCAACAAGTCTCCAACACACTCACATAGTGTGTGGATCCCACACAAAATTCACACTCAAGTGTGTGTGGAATCCACACACTATGTGAGTGTGTTGGAGACTTGTTGGAGCTAGTTGTTGTACACATATCATTTTTGTTCTCCAAATAAGGACAACATGTCTTCTTCTATCATCTTCAAGTAGAGCAATTAAATGAAAAAGTTATTCAAGCTCAACTTGCTAAATGTGTTAGATGGACTATGTTAGAGTTTTTCAAAATATATTAATAAACTTTTATTTTAGTTTATGCTTTATCCAGGCAAGGGGAATGTGTAATTAGCTAAATAAACTACCATCCTCCTAGTTCAACCAAACTCCTGTTTTGTAACGTCGCTAGTTACTTATTACACGTGGTTGTGAAGCAAAACAAAAACTACTTGAGCTCGACTCCTATTTGGGTCGTTGAAAATTCGTTCCAATTTGTTTGTTATCTGAACGAATCAAGCCGGAACGCATTACGACAACACATTAATTTTCTAAACTTTTCCTTCTTAAGATTATTTTGATTTCTATGTTCAAAATAAGCTTAAGACTGGAAGCCCTGTTGTAATTAATTAGGACGTCGCAGGCCTTTGTTGTGGGGCACAAATAAGCCAATCTCAAATTCATAAAAGTGGTCCAAACAATCAATACTGATCACACAAAGGGTAGAGACATGAACGAAACTTGATTATTTGGAAGATTTGTTTGAAAATCATAATAGCCTTTAAAATGTTTTCAAGACAAAACATGTTTCATCCATGCGTATATCGATGTCCGAGCAGTGTGACTTTATACACTCACACGACAAGCCTATCAAAATGAACAGCTTCAATAAATTCTTCAGTTCTAGAGTAGGGCCCTTTTGTGTATCATAGCAGTGTCCCCAATCAATAAAGACCCAGGTCAACTCACAAAAACCCAATTCAATAATTTATATATTGACTCGGGTTGAGTCCCGTCGTTCACGGCTGCCTGATTGAATCCAATTAACACAAGTTTTGTCTTATGGGGAGACTAGAAAGACCATCCTTCTCAATAGTCATGTACCATGAATTATTAGTTACGTATCAGTATGGCTTAATCAATATTCAAAGTGACCGAAGACGTTTCCAAGAGCAAGACTTTTCTCCAAATACAGGACAACATGTCTTCTTCAGTTATCTTCAAGTAGAGCATTTAAACGAACAAGTTATTCAAGCTCAACTTGCAAAATGGGTTAGAATTAATAATCTTTGAACGACGAAAAGGGCGGCTCAAGTCTTAGGCCATTTCAAACTTTCAAATTTTGCAGGTCTCACTTTTTAGTTCTTATGTATGTATATATAATTATATGCATAAAAATATTTATATATCAGATTGTCAATTGCTCTTTTGATACTACTCTATTTCATTTTGATAACAGAACTAGTTATTATGTTCTTCCTCATAGAAATTCAAAAGTCTCTCAAATTTTTTCTTAAAATTCTTCGATCAATTGAAAAACACTATAACCGTCTAGAGTAAAAGTAAGAGACAGAGAAAAGAGACATGTATATTCTGAAATCATGTTAAAAGTATCCAACTCGAAATCACTTTAAAATTACTAATTCATAATTGACCGAAGTCTACAATTCATACTCCTTCACTGAGTGTTCTACGTACACTACAAGAAAAATTGGACGCTTTGCTGTGGTCACTAATTAACGCCTTGGTAGCACATACATACAACCAAATAGAGTTGCAAACGAATTGAGCTGCTCGCTTGCGTGCAGCTCGTGGCTCAGCTCGATCAGTTTGTTTATAGAAGCATGTTTAGTAAATGAACATGGCTTAGCTCCTTAAGAACTTGGCTCGTTTATTACTCTACAAAGCTCGGCTCAGCTCGACTCAAATCGTTTGCACCTTACTGACGCAAACTGGCTTTGCATAGTTGACTACACAGTATCAATATTGTTTTGCTTAAACAGCTACCAATATTACCTTTCCAAAAGAGACAAAAACACTACCATTATTACTTCACTATTTTCGCTTTTGCCCAGCAAAGAATGCTATCTACACAAAGACTTGAGTACTTAGGAGTCGTCTTGCTGGACCACGGTCGTGTCCATTTTCCAGGATCCTATGATCCAGTTCGGTCCAATTTGAGCTTTTATAGACCCAAGGTGGCTTCACAATGTTGATCAAATCCGTTAATTTTGTAGAACTAGTCAACTACATTAATCGCAATAAAATTCAGCTTCATCGACCATCTATTGCTGCATGAACAGAACAGATTTGTTCTGGCAGTTAAGTTCCAAATATTTATTTCCAATAGTTTTTTTGAGAACAAATCTGTTCTATTCAATCAATGTTTGATCGAGCTAATTTTTTAAGTGAATATTAATTGTATTTGACAGGATCTAAAATAAATAGTTCCGGTTGTCGTCGTGGGCCCATCTTGATCTTACAAAAGTCCAAACTGGACCTCACTAGCTCTGAGAAAAACTAGACAGGATCTTGGTCCCCTCTTGGCATCCTTTTTTTTCTGCCATGTCTTATACGTTTGGAGAAAACAAGGCAATTGAAGTTGAAATGTGGACTCTTTCTACACGGCAATTGTGAAGGACTATTTTGAAATGTGGACTCTTTCTACAGGGCATTTGTGAAGTGTAGGGCACGTCAAGGGAAATGAAGGGGGCAGAAGAAAAAAGTGAGTAGAATAATATTTCCCACATTACTGGACATGCTAACGCGAAGAGATAGCAAAGACTGAAAAAACAACACCAAATTTTTTTTGTTGAGAATGTTCAGGTGACCACCCTTATAAGAGGGTGGAGCCGCCTCTAGTCCTGTAACAACTTAGATAACTAAAGTCTCCTCTTAAACTTGGAATAAGAGGCTCGCATACTTGATTTTCGTTACTGGTGGTGCTAGTGATTGGGAGGTCTACAGATTATTACTAATAATTATCATGTCCGAAATCTTTTTGTCCTTAATTGATTATGTTTTTAACGTCAGTAACTTTCTTTGAACTATGCAGCTCATTATGAGTATAGGAACTCAAAAGTAAATCCATCGCATTTGAAAAAAGTTCGCGAATGACTAAAAGTATCCAGGTACATACAATAAAAGAATTTGCTTGCTTTGCAGGATTGGTCATTCACTAAATTAAAAATATGGTCATGAAACACTTTTTGTGACTTAAGGCCAAGTTTATCATTCACACTGAGACATCAATCACCCACTAAACTTGTCTAGTGATTGAGATTTCCAAGTCATGCCAATCCCCATAATAATTCTCACTAGGATTTGTTCCCTCACAACAGCACCCACCGCGACCACCAGTCCATGTAATGTAGAGTGGGTCCTGTCCACATTCCTTGATCGATTGGACCATACATGGCCCAAGCGGCACAAATAAGTCACGCGGGAAAAACGTTGGCGAAATGGGCCAGAGTCCGCCTTTGGAAGCGAACCGATTGGACCATACACAGCTCGTTCCGGCGATGATCAATGATGGATTTTGGCCGTTCGATGTCGTCTAGGCCTTCAAACGGGCAATTTTGCCGTTTTAGGAAATAATAGATTTGCTAATAACTTTTAGTAGGAAATTCAGTTTTTATTGCCGTCTGTTTTGGCAACCTTATATACCTTTCTTGTTTTTAATTCTGCTAGTTATTTCCGAATTTATATTTTTGGTAATTTTCGTAATTTCTTTGATTTTGGCTTGATTAGCAAGTCAAATCTTTTTGTTATTTGTTTCCTAGTTGGATTATGGTTTCTTAGCACTATAAGTATCATTGTAAGTCTAATGACAGAATTCGGTTGTTTATGAATTAAGAAAATCGAGTTTTAACTCAATATCGTTTGTTCAAAGAGGGAGTACCTCTGGCTCAAACATTATTCGTGTTTTCTACTTGCAAGTAATTTCGTAAAAGGAGGCTACCCTGCATCACCATGACAGCCACACCCATCCAATCTATCTTTTGGAAAACTAGTGTTAAGCGACGTGCGTTGCACGTATGTATTTTTTATTTTTTTTGGAACTCCTGGCGGAATTAGGAGTATTATCATGGGCTTCCTATAGCCCCCATTTTTGGTCTATAATAAGTCAGTGGACTCTAGGAATGAGCATGGATCGAATTGGTTTAATTTTACGGTCATCTAAGAACCAAAACAGTATCTGCGGATTATAAATTTTGAGAATCAAACGAACCCTTGAAACTCATACGTATGGATTATGAATGTTTCTCACCCTAGTGGACTCCTAAATCCTAACAATCTGCTTTGGGGAGTCTGGTTGTGGATGACATTAGCTAGGCATGCTTATTCTCTTGGAGGAATTTGAATGGTACAGATACCAATAGGCTTTTTGTTAATTAGGGACAGGAATCTCAGTCCACGTATTTTTGGTCCTTCGTGACTACTTTTTTTATAGTAATTTTGTTTGTTTATGATTGCGGCACTAAAATAGAAAATGCTCTGTTTGTTTTTATTTACTGATTTTTTTGGTATTATCACTTTTCTTCGAGATCTGTCAATTCATGTCGAGTATAGGAATTCTGAAATTAAATCGACCAGAAATTAGTAATTATTCCTATTTCCCGGGGGAGCGTGAACGTATCTGTTTCAACGAAAGATCCGGGTCACATTACGAGTACAGGAACTCGGAAAGTAAGTTGACCAATAACTAGTAATTATTTCTATTCAACTTTGAGAAAAGTTCACGAATGACTAAAAGTATCCTACTAATTACTGGATGATTATTTTCAATTAATCCTACTAATTACTGGATGATTCACTATTGGTCAAAGAATTATTAGATTGATCATTATTGAAGAATCTTTTCTTTCCACACTCTCTTTCTCTTTTCCTTTTAGATGGGTCCTCCATTATCTTTCCTTTGGCAAAATGAAATAAACCTTTGAGAAAAATGACTCCTGAAAGAAAAAGTAAAGACAAAAAGCATTTCTTTTCTTCCCCAGTATCCCCTCTCTAGAGTTTTCTTTAATACTCCAAGGTTCCTTAATATTTCTTTTCTTTTTGCTTCAACTAGGAACGGAAACAAACCAAAGAGATTTTTTTTTTCTTCCTTCGTAACGATCAAACTAACGGGTAGACTCGAGCACTATGCATTTTTGTAAATTGAAAGGAGCGAATGCCATGCTCAAGCAGGGCCGGCCATGCTGTTTGGGTTGCCCAACCCCGCCTTGGTCGCCCACTTACTATAAAATCATACAAAATAAAAAGATATACAAGTAAAAAAAAATCAAGGTTACATTGTGCTTTTAGCTTAAAGTATATTTAAATGTAACCCCGGTTATAATGCTTTAGGATTAACACGATCCAATTCAAGAAATCAACTTTTTTCTATCAGGTTTGCTACAGGCACTATCACTTGTGCCAATAATTGGAAAAACTCTCTCATATGGGATATATGGGACCTATCACTCATATGTCGGTCCCACGTATCTATGCATATGAGAGACTTTATGCAATTGTTAGTATAAGTGATAGCGTTTCTATCTTTTCTCTTTTTCTATGGGATGATTCTTAAGTGTTTTCGCTTTAACTTTGGACCAAACAGGTAGTGACTAGTGAGGTATAAAATCTCCCTGTTTTGAAACACACACTTACTCGCTGAAAATGGTGGTGCCGGAGGTCTACAAATTAATAATTATCTAGCCCGAAATCTTTTTATCCTTAATTAGTAATTTTTTTCGAACCCTGTCAGTTCATTACAAGTATAGGAACTTGAAAGTAAATCAACAGTATTTGAGAAAAGTTCACGAATGACTAAAAGTATCCGGGTACGTACTATAAAAGTCATTTGCTTGCTTTACAGGATGGGTCGGCCACTCAAATAAAAGCATGGTCATGAAACACATTTTGTGATTTGAGGCCAAGTCTTTCATTCACACTGAGATTTCCAAGTCATTTCCATTATGATTTAGGGGGTGTTTGGGAGCCTACTTTTCAACTTTTCATTTTTAATTTTTTGATTTTTTTGCCTTTTGGATTATGATTAGAATATGTTTTGAATTTGGAAGGAGTGTTTGAAAGAAATGCGCAGAATGCATTTTGCAAGTGGAGAATGTGAAAATTAGCTCAATACCTCTTTTTTACTTCTCTTCTCTAAAGTGAAAAACCAAGAACTCATTCTCCAAAAATGTGTTTTGGGGGACAGCTCCCAAACATCCAAAATGTGATAAGTAGAAATGGAAAATGCAAAAAATGAGTGGCCAAACACCCTCTTACTCCCTCACAACAGCACCCACCACGTACGACAGTCACACCCATCCCATCTATCTTTTAGGCGAAGACATGCATTGCACGTAGCCACGTGCACATTATTTTTGAATTCTGGGCTGAACATTGTTCAAATTCCTGACACTTTATATACCGTTTTTGGTCCGGTACGATACATACCGGCCGGTAAGAGACAAGATTAATTAATAACATTGTTCCAAGGATAAGTAGGGGGACCTACTTAATATTTTCCTCTTTATTTTTGGAGATATGCTAGAAACACAACTATAGGACACAATACCAAACACAACCCCTCGCATTCGCATTGATCTAGCGTAATAAATGTGTGGGACCTACGTGCATTGGCATATGGTCATTTGATGCCCAAAGCGGGAGAAGTGGGAGAACTTTAGATCCATTTATGTAAGGGGCGTTCGGCAGCGTTTTTGTTTCTTATTTTTAGTTCTTACCATATTCTATATCTGAGAGAGAGAGAGAGAGAGAGAGAGAGAGAGAGAGAGAGAGAGAGAGAGAGAGAGAGAGAGACGTTTAGAGATTCTGAACGACGACAAAAGTTTTTCCAAAAACAACTTACCACCGTTTCCGATGTAAGTCATTTTACGCCATATAAGGGAAAAAAAAATTACAGCAACAAATATTTTACTTGTCATTTATCCAACCAAACATCGGAAAATAGGTAAAATATATTTAAGGAAAATGTTTTACATCCAAACAAACGGAGCCTTAGTTTTTAGGGAAAACAAAAAAACAGAAAATAATAATGTCACAAAACGGTCCGTAATTATTTTAATTGTTGCTTTCCGTCAAATTGATAAACTAGTAAGGTAGTACTCATTTTATATCGTCGTACTCATTTTATAAAGGAACACTTCCTCTCTCTATCGTTAGTACTCATTGCTTATACATTTAAATATGGGGAAAACTCAAATTTACACCCAGACTTTCAGCCAAAAATCTCATAAATACCTAAACATCATAGTTCTAAAAAGTAGTATCAGAGACGTAACAGTCGCGGTTTTTTAACATACCTGTTGCAGACATATCGAATGATACGTAGCTGGAAAATCACTAGCAATACATAAAAAACTTGATGGTACACATTTTTTCCCTTATTGGCTTTATTTGTCATAACCAATCTTAGGACATATAAGAAACACATTTTTCTCACTTACAAAGCATCATTCGAATCTTTTTCCACATATGGAAGTCATGAAATTTTAGTAGTGTTGCATAGGAAACAACCTTACAATTGCACTGAATAATTTTTCCCCCACAGCCTTTACTCTTTTCTCTGAAAAGGAACACGCGTAATACAGTAAAGGGGAAAAAAAGAAAACACGCGTGTGAAATTCAATCCTGCAGTCCCAGTACCCACCCTCAATTTCAAACACCATTTTCACGCCATTGTTTCGGCGCCGTGCATAATCATCATCGGTTTTCAGCCATCGATTCAAATGGAGAAGATCAATGATGAGTTTGAGAGCTGAAAAGGGAGTAGCAGCTCTGATCCTCTGCCGAACCGGTCCAATACGTCTGAACCGGACAGTGAACCGGGAAGCACACCGATACATACCGGGATGTGTAAGTCAAGTCAAGTCAACTTCGAAAACCAATTTCCAGTTGTTTTCTTTTTTTTTTTTTTTTTTTTTTTTTTAACAGGAAACCATTTCAAGTTGAAATACTTGTATAAAGAGATCATACCACAACCCAAAGCCACTCACCACTTTTTCCCTCTCTCTCTCGGTCTAAAAACAAAATGGAGAGTTTGATCATATGGCTCTTCCATTTTCTCGTCTTTTTCTTCCACTATCAAAATGCTTGTTCATCCCCTCACTCTTCATCTCGTTCAGAGAATCATTCATGTCCATTCGACGAGAGATCTTCATTGCTGCAATTTAAGCAAATATTTACCATCAACAGTTCTGCTTCTTCCTGGTGTGATGAAGTTGGTTCTCCTTCATACCCAAAGACACTGTCTTGGAACGAGGCTACGGATTGTTGCTCGTGGGACGGGGTCACATGCGATGTGTCCACGGGTCACGTGACCGGGCTCGACCTAAGTTGTAGCAAACTCTATGGCACCATCCATCCCAATACCACTCTTTTCCAACTCTCTCACCTCCAACAGCTCAATCTCGCCTTCAACGACTTCAACTTATCCCACATTTCACCCTCTTTCAGCCACTTTACGAGCTTATCCCATCTCAACCTCTCCGGTTCCTCTCTCTCAGGCTCAATCCCATCAGAAATTGCCCACCTATCCAAACTCGTGTCACTCGATCTCTCCTATAACTCTCTCTCAGGCTCAATCCCATCAGAAATTGCCCACCTATCCAAACTCGTGTCACTCGATCTCTCCTATAACTCTCTCTCAGGCTCAATCCCATCAGAAATTGCCCACCTATCCAAACTCGTGTCACTCGATCTCTCCTATAACTCTCTCTCAGGCTCAATCCCATCAGAAATTGCCCACCTATCCAAACTCGTGTCACTCCATCTCTCTCCCCATCGTAGATCAATACTAAGACTCGAACCACACAATTTTGAAATGCTGCTCAAGAACCTAACCCAACTGCAAGACCTGGTGCTCTTCCAAGTAAATATATCTTCAAGGTCACCTCATTCCTTGCTGAATTTGTCTTCTTTAGCAACCATCGACCTTAGGGGGACCGGATTGCTCGGGGAATTTCCATATGAAATTTTCCAGCTTCCAAAGTTGCAAAAACTCTACTTGGGTGATAACTACAACATGACCGGTAATCTACTCAAAGTGAAGTGGGGCTGTAATAGTTCCCTAGAGGAGTTAGTTCTCTCTGGCGCACTTATGTCTGGAAAACTCCCTGATTCAATTGGCTATCTTCGGTTTTTAAATTACCTGGATCTTGCTGACAACCAATTCTCTGGGCCTCTTCCTGAGTCGCTTGGGAACCTCACGAGGATCACTATCCTAATCTTATCCGAAAACGGTTTCACTAGTCGTTTCCCTGGTCAGGTCCGTCTACTCTCTCAAATCTTTGATGGGACAATAAGAAATTACACACAAACACAATTAATCTTATTGCATAAAAATTTTACAAAATTACATATACTCTCACTTACATCTCGCACTTTTACTCTGTCATGCACAGATACACACGTTCCTCTTTCTCTTTCCATTTTCTTTTTCCCACACTTTGCAAGATACACATACATATGTATATATAGAATAAGCTAATAAATCACAATCACTAATCCTATACCTACTCTTCACTGCCACACTACTGCACCGACAATTCCAGCCCTTTTCCTTCAATAATTAGAGCCCTCTCGACTCCCATCTATCGATTTGGTCTCTCAACTCATAGACACAAACCCCACACAATTAAGAATACTATTCCAACAATCTTAACCAACTAACTGACTTATTTGTTCAGGGCAACAATCGCAATGGTGAAATTCCGGATTTCTTTGCAAAGCTTCTAAAGTTGGAGTATTTAATACTCGGCTCCAATAACTTCGCCGGTCCATTTCCAAGTTGGGTGGCTAACCTAACACAACTCTTTCAATTGGACATTTCGAATACTGCACTTACGGGGCCTATTCCCTCCAACATAACTGGATTTCGAAAGCTAGATGTGCTCTCCTTATCCAACAGCTCCCTCAATGGCACACTACCGTCGTGGTTGTTTACTATTCCGTCGTTGATAGAGTTACACCTTGATTCTAACCAGTTGACTGGACAAATTCCTGAATTCGGAAGTGATTCACCATTGTTCGCCATTTACTTGAGCTATAATAAACTACACGGTCCCATTCCGCAATCAATTTCAAGTCTTGTGAACTTGAGCCGCCTCGACCTTCAATCGAATAATCTTAGTGGTGATGTGGAGCTACAAATATTCTCAAACCTTTGGGATCTTTGTCTTTCAAAAAATAATCTCTCTGTAAGAATTGGTAGTAATGCCAATGCTTCCTGGCCCAATCTTTCGTCGTTACGTTTGTCATCATGCAATATAACCGAGTTCCCTGATTTCTTACAAAACTCAAAGAATCTCGGAGTATTAGATCTATCCAACAACAAGATTCATGGTCAGATTCCGAAGTGGATAGAAAGGGCTTCCTTCATTTTTTTGGATCTTTCCCATAATAATCTCACTGGAGAGATCCCTTCATCGATTTGCAATGTGAGTTCCCTAGTGATTCTTGTTTTGTCTAATAACAACTTTACTGGGGTGATTCCACAGTGTTTGGGAAATGTCAACAAAGGTCTCGAGGTGTTAGATCTACGGATGAATGGCTTCCATGGGGCTATCCCAACAACATTTGCAAACGGCAATAAGTTGAGGAGTCTCAACTTGTATGGAAATCATTTGCAAGGACCAGTGCCGAGATCTTTGGCCAATTGTAAGACCATGGAAGTTCTAGATATCGGGAACAACAATCTAAATGGTGCATTCCCTCACTGGCTGGAGTCTCTTCCAGAATTGCAAGTTCTTGTCTTGAAATCAAATAGACTTCATGGTCCTATAGGCACTTCAAGAACCGAAACTCCCTTCCCTAAGCTTCGAATTTTAGACCTTTCTCACAATAACTTCACTGGGCTTCTACCAGAACGATATTTCCTCAATTTCAAAGCCATGATGAATGCGGATGAATCGACAATGTCGTTGCAATACATGGGAGATGGCATTTATCGAGATTCTGTGGAGTTGGTTCTGAAGGGGGTTGAAATACTTGAATATATCCTCACTGTCTTCACAACGATTGATTTCTCGTGTAACAATTTCAGAGGAGAGATTCCAAATGACATTGGAAAGCTAAAAGGACTTCGGTTGCTAAATTTATCTCAAAATTGCCTTTTCGGTCATCTTCCATCATTGTTAGGAAATATTACATTGTTGGAATCGTTAGACCTCTCTTCAAACCTACTCACGGGGCAAATTCCAGGGGAACTCAAAAGTTTAACATTTCTCGCGGTGTTAAACCTTTCGAAGAACCATCTAGTTGGTCCCATACCTCAAGGCAACCAATTTAATACATTTTCGAATGATTCTTACATTGGAAATTCGGGGTTATGTGGATTACCATTGTCAAAGAAATGTGGAGATAGGGAGGCACAAGAACAACCGATATCCCAAGATGGTGATGATGATGAAGATGACGACTTTACGGCTGGATTTACTTGGAGGATCGTGCTAATTGGGTATGGATGTGGATTTTTAATTGGAGCGACTATGGGATTTGCTATGTTCTTGATTGGCAGACCGAGATGGTTTACGAGAATCTTGGGAGAAGAACCACGCAGGAAGGTGGTAAGGATAAGCCAGATTGGTTGGAGAAGAAGTCATCAAAGTTAGATGCAATTTTCCTGGTAAGTGCTTTGATGTTTTGATGATTGTCTTACTATATAGCCTACATCATACAATCATACATATGTAGTGTTTTGAACATATGTTGATCCATAATCTTGTCGCTGAATCATTCTTATTATTAAAGGGATCAAATTGTGCAGAGCAAACAAATGAGTTTTAATTTTCTTTTCAATCAGAATGATGCTTACTACAAATTACAATAACTTTGATTGGATACCAAACATATTTGCATTATTTTTCATGTCAAAATTTATTAATTTGACAGTCGTTGTTTGTAGGTACTCATTTCCCTAGTAGTTTTTTAGACCATCTTTATCTGTTTCGTTATTTGTTGGTGGCATTGAGTTATGTGAGCAGACGGTAGAGACAAATCAACAATAGATAGACAAACAATTGGAACTGCTTCTCTAATATCGTGTTTTTTTTTTTCCCTCTGTTAATTTTGCAGGAAAAATTTATAAGTGGGATGGCTACAACGAGTACTACAATATCGTCTTGCCCTATAGACCACATGTTTCATAGTCTTTAGATAAGTTGTCAGAACGATAAGGCCATTCGGTCACAGAATTTAAGCAAAGAATGTAACTACAGTTTAAGAGAGTTTTGTGCATTTAAATGTGTGTGTGTTTTTTTTACAGACTATTTGATGATATATATCAGGACGTTGAGCCCCATACTGCTGTCCCAAAGAGCACCTAAAATCTTGTTTCAATGCAATAGTTAGAATTGAAGGCCAAAGCATGTATCACATGACATATATTCAGAATCGAACCCCGAAATTCAGAATTGAATCACGAAAAATCTAACAGTGACTGAATTTCACTCATTTCCCCTGATAAAATTTAGACAAATTCTGTTAGATATATGTCAAGGTCCATAAAAAATAATATTCAAACGTTAAGACAAAATACACTTGCTATTCTATGTGAAATCATACCTTAAGTTTCCTCTCGTAAAATTGATATCGCCCGCGACATATTCTAAAAAACGAGTTTACTAGGCTTTCGCCTGCGACATATTCTAAAAAATTCAGTCCCTACGGATGAATTACGCAAAAAACAATTACTTAATGCCTGACTAATAAGTAAAAAACTGGAACAAAGCATAATTTAAGTACCAAAGCTTACCTCTGTTGATGTTTTTCTATTCTACTAGCTAGTGTTACACTTCGTGCGATGCACGAAATCGCGTGCTTGTGTTATATGTACATCCCAGCAATTTTAGCAGCAAGATGGTATGGTAGGTCACAAATTCAGAGAAATTTGCGCCTACTTCTAATTTCCGAAAACATTCGAAAGGCTCGGTTGCAACATCCCCTACCACATCCACCCTTTATTAAAGATTCTTCTACAATGGTTTATAAACCTGAAAAGAGTAAACAGTCATCAACATATGCATCAAAAATTTCATAAATCTACTATTATACAAATTAAAATAATTAGGTTAGCTGAGTTAATTAGGTGTCGCAAAAGTCTTGTTCTTTGGCATCATTCTCAAAATTTCAAAGTTTGAATCCAAGTGTCCTTATCTCAATCAAGTCTACAATACAAAATGGTAATACAGAGCCTTAGAAGATATTCAAATACCAATACTTATTACTTCCAATCATCTAAAGATTACAAAGCCTCTCAATTACTACTTGTGATTTTGAAATTCTCTATTTACCTATATCAGTGTAGCACCGGATTCTAACGAGTCCAACCCCCAAAGGTGATGTGTGATTCACCAATCCAGCCACATTCTGCAAGTCCTTTTAACAGATTCTTACTTACTTGAGATTTATGGCTCTCTCTTTTGCGGCGAAACCGGTGAGAAGATAGAGAGACCAACATTGGATTTGGATAGCCGATTCTTTGGCCTTTTCGTTCTCCATTTTCATTCCTTCAACTCCTCTAGTAAAAAAATCATAATGGTAATTCAACATTTTACTCTTATCCTTGACACCTACATAATTAACATAAACCACTTCAAGACATTTGGAAGCCAAAACCATTGACTAAGTTAACCAACGCTACTTCAATTCTGCAACTATTATGCAACCACAAAATAAGAAGCGCATTGCATTTTATAGAACATGCAGACTAAGCGATAAGACAGAAGAAAATGAGGAATGAGGAGTTTGAGTTGTCAAGATGATCTATTTAAAAAAAGACATTTTCAAATACGGAATGAATTCTTCAAACAACTCAAACAACTGTGATCTAATATAAGGGAGCTACTCAGAAGATAAGCACCCATTTCTTCAAGCTTAGTTAATGCAAAATGTTAGACCTTTTTCTTTAAGCTTTCGACATTCCACGAGTTCCAATTTTCATAAAAACATAAAAACAAGGAAACTTAAAGCACGAAGACAACATATTGGAAACTAAATGTCTCACCATGTCCCAACTGTATTTCATAAAAACATATTGGTTCCCTACCCTAAAAATAAGAACAAGGAAACTAAAAGCTATTCAAACTTGAAAGCTGGAAACACCATATTTTGTCCAGATTTTCATTAGCCCCTACGGATCTCGGCATGCAATTCGCTCACTATTCGCTCATGGATCTTGACACACACACAACACATGACACATATGCAATGTTTGAATCAATTTATTGATTACAAACATGTGTGATGACTACTGTTTTGCAACTTTAATTGAGCGAAAGAGCAAGAGAAGGCATGGGCAGGGAAAAAAAAAAACACGATGACATCATGCGTTTTACATTCCACAACCAGTACACTTCTTTGAGGAATTACATCAAACAACTTGTAGTCATGAGCCTCATTCCTTGTTTTACCAAACCAATGTGAGCAACAAAACCAACGTAATCAAATCTCCACAGATTGTTCTATGGAAAATAACAAACAATACTCAAACCAACAAATGAAGAGAGAAAATCACACTTCGCACATCGCTAGCCAAAATGGCTGAAATTGGTGAAGGTGGCCATTGACATTCAAGAAGCAAAAACTACAAAGTTACTGTTTTATCCATGTACAAAATGCCACAAGTAATTTCCTCCCTCATCATATTTCTCTACACCCAATTTGCAGAACAGATGCATTTTTTCCAGAATCCCAAAATACAAAAAATAAAAAACATTTTACAAAGGTACGCAATTACCTGGAACACATGCAATTAACAGAACTCGTGATGGATGCAAGCAATTAACCCGGAAAGACGACGAATTTTTTCCGAGAGAGAATCTCAAGATCGAATTGGGGAAACAATTTGAGCAAGAAAAAGGTAAACATTGCAAAACCGAGACTGGAGCGGCAAAACCCCCATCTCAAGACGACGAATAGTTTTCACTATAGCTTTGTATCAAACTGGAT
This sequence comes from Vaccinium vitis-idaea, assembly GCA_963854785.1. Taxonomy (NCBI): domain Eukaryota; kingdom Viridiplantae; phylum Streptophyta; class Magnoliopsida; order Ericales; family Ericaceae; genus Vaccinium; species Vaccinium vitis-idaea. The sequence continues at coordinate 5,498,609 of OY978226.1, read as the reverse complement.
CCTTCCTGTTTTGAAACAAAAACTTACTCGCTGAAAATGGTGGTGCTAGTGATTGGGAGGTCTACAAATTAATAATTATCACTAGCGTTGAACCCGTGCTATGCACGGGCGAGATTACATAAACGCACAATGTATGTACATGGCATATTAAGTAGTAGGTGGACTCAAATCATAACCGCATAAAAAATATCTGATATAAGATAATGGTATCATATGAACATTAAACAAAATTGATAATATCCTAATGGTAAAAACATTAAGTAAACTGATGAGGTAAATATAAGCAATAAATTTGAAGAAAAAAACAACTCAATCTGTATGCTAACAATTAAATCAACGCAACTCTTGCTACGACAATAACGGATACTGTAAATGAGTTATAATGACAATCTCATACTTATAAAAACTATTGAAGCACTGAACACTAAATAACATTGACCTATTTACAAAATGGATAGCATGAAACTCCCGAACGCAGTAGAGTGTTCATCAAATTTCAATTTTCGCTTCCCTCCCTACAATTGCAAGAGGCAAAAAGAAAAAAAAAAAAAAATCGTTTTGTAAGTGTAGTATTGAATTGCTAAAAAAACTGGTGAATTGGCATGTATGAATAGTTAAAATCCATAAATGGAATGACAAATAAATTCTCGTAATAAACGGAGCCGGAACCAATACTTCTTCCTAATTTTTTTATCCGAAGCCGAACTTGATCCTCAAAAAAGAAGATAGTGGGAAGCTTTTAAGCGTTACGGACTTGGTGACTCCGGCTCCGGCGGTGCAACAATTACCTGAAAAAGTGAAAATAATGTTGAATTAGATTAGGAAAATTTCGAAAAAATTGGAGAAATTAGGAAGAAATCTGGTCGCAAGAGAGGAGACGGAGAGATCTAGAGAGTAAACTACTGTACCCATTCTTCTTCTCTTCTTCTTCTTCAGTCTCACAAACGCATTCCGACACAAACCCATTACGAAAGGAGAAACAGAAAATGAAGTGGGGATTTGACTTTTTACGTGGTGGAGGAGAGAGTGGAGCAGTTAAGTGTTTAGCGAATGGGTAGTTTTTTTTCTCGCAAACCTGCTGGGAAGTGGGAACGTGGGTGTGAATACCATGTGATTTAATTAAATTGGAAAAGGGAAAAAGAGTTAAATAGAAAATTGGTTGAGCATGAGGGGATGACAGCCACGTGTAGGGAGAGAGACAGGAAAACCTACTTTTAAGGAGAGTGTAGAATTTGGGGTTTGGACTTTGGAGGTTTTGAGAGCCCCAACTACATTGCTATAGTATATTTAAAGATGTCTGAAATCTTTTTGTGTTACGCCCTGACTTTTCTTTCCCTAATAATAATTGTTTGCTTAAGAATTTCCTTTTATGGTGGGTTCCTAGTTAATTATTTTTGGTGTGCACTAAAAAAATTATTGGCGCTATAATAATTTTTCGGTCAATAAGAATATATTTTGGTTATATACTAGTAATAAACTAGTTAGATAAATGTATCTATTTTCATTTGTTACTTACGTTATTCTCACTAACTACTTACCTAAAATTTAGGGCGTGTGATTAGTGGTTGTAGAGTTTCACTTAGTTATATATTTATAAGTTGATTAGGGTTATCATTAAGAGAACTTTTTGAGAGACAGCCGCAGCAGTCGAAGTTGAGGGGTTTTGAGTGGTTTCTTCGGAGGTGAGTTTTGTATTTGGTCTATCCTTTTTCTTTCGTTCCTTTTTCTTTTATTCTCTGGAATATGGGTTTGAAAGGACTAAATTCTTGGTCGAGTGATTTATAAAGTGCAGCCGAGTGATTAGTGGTGCAGGTCGTGATTTATGGCGTTTTGTGTAAGTACATATGGAACTGAGAATCAGATAGTGCATGTGTGTGAGATTGGACCGAGTGAAGGAAATCCTTCCCTCATATGGCAATTACAATAGTTGATTTTGTCATTGTTTTGAAGACTTGAAGGGTATTGTTTTTAGAGACTTTAGAAATTTCTTTTAGGATTTGTTGTACATGATTTTGGAGACAGGTGTTTTACAAGTACGAATGCTTCTGTTAAAGGGATAGTTAATTTATTCAATGAAAATAGAGTTCTCGAAGGATAATTTTTGGGTACTGATGGTTAGTCTTAATTGGCATTTGGTTAGGTTTGGGGTTTAATGGTATATAGCATTTTAATTTATACAGTTTCTATCCGAATTAGTTAGTCATTTCATTCGTCTTATTTTATATACAGGTTAGTCTCTTTTTGGGCTCTTCGTGTTGCTTTACTTTTCGACTCAGGTGAGTGGTTAAGTATGTTACATATTTCTGAAACTCCCCGTGTCCCATAATTTATTCTTTTAGAAAATTCTTTATTGTTTAATTGGAATACATGATGGTTTATATTTGTTTCCTAAAATTGGCATATGGTGGATTTTGTTGGAACCATTTATTGTTCTGAAATTATCTTTTTGGTGAGAACTTGATGGATGTTATTGGGAACATTTATTATTGGAAGTCCAGGGAAATTAATCCTCTGTGTGCGGGTGACTCTGGCCATTAGGGAAGAGACCGTGTTCTGGCCGGTGACCCTAATGCTCAACGGCTGACTTTCGCCGGATCGTTCTTAGGGAAAAGTTCCACGGGCTGCCTACTCGTGGTGACTCTAAGTTTCGATATTGGATCCAATTTTTGAGAGATTTGTTCACTGGCACTTGGTACTATTTGGTATTGGTTGTGGTTCCCCATTGTTGTTGGATATCGTATTGTGATCACCATTAAGATTGGTTTTTGGTAAAATGATTTATTGGTATAACTTGTTGTTTTGATGCACACCTCGTATGCCAAATTATGTTTAAATGGTAATCTATTTTCGTCTCAACTTTAGAACTTTATGTACTATATGTGCTTTGCCATTCACTGAGCTTGTCAGCTGACGGATTTAATCCAACATCATTTTCAGGCAAATCGAGTCAATAGGTGAGGACTCTGGCGGCATCTTGGGATTCATTGTGTTGACCTCCATAGGATATTGCATTTAGTGCTAGAATTTTATTTATTCGCTTCCGCATATTGCTGAACCTTTTTGGTAAAAATAATTATTGGATTCATTTTATCAATGATGCATAATTCTATTGTTTGGTTCATGGGATGGTTGTTCCCATGCTTTGGTTGAGACATATTGGTTTTGTTTTGTTTTGTTTAATGATAAAGAATGGTCATTTCGTGTTTGCCGAACTTATTATTATTATTATTATTTTTTTCATTATTTTAGGCTTCGGTTCCATAGGTTGACCCTGTGGTTCACGGCCGGTCATTTCCCATTTTGGGGTTTGACATTTTGTCCTTAATTGATAATTTTTTTCATGTAAGTAATTTTCTTTTAATTCTGTTAGTTCATTACGAGTATAGGAATTCGAAAGTAAATCGACCGCATTTGAGAATAGTTCACTAATAACTCTAGAAGTATCGGGTACATATTATAAAAGTTATTTGTTTGCTTTGCAGGATGAGTTGTCCACTAAATTAAAGACATGGTTATGAAACACTTTTTGGAACTTAAGGCCAAGCCTTTCATTCACATTGCCACTAAACTTGGCTAGTGATCAAGATTTCTGCTCTAACTTTTTCTTAACTTTTTTGTCACGGTATTTTTTGTGTTTTTTTTTTCCTTAACTCGTACTAGTTTGGGTCAAATTCTTACATCACATTGTTTGCCTTGATGAGATAAATTGAAAAAATATAAAAATAAATATCAAAGTTTATATAAGAGGTCGACAGTCTTTCACTATTTTTCGTCGTCTTATGTACTTTGTCCAACTTTGGCATATTTTTTTATACTTTTCTAGTCACTTTCATCGAGACGAGAAATGTGTTGTAAAATTTTTATCCAAATCTAGTAAAAATTAAGAGAAGAAAAATTAAAAAAACCGTACCAAAATGTCAGGAAAAAATTAGGGGAAAGGGCCCTAAATGCGTGTATAGAAGTTCAATTGTAATTAGAGAAAACATTCTTTCCACCGCCGGCGGAAACAAATGTTTCCTCCAAATCAATCACAGAGGTCTGGTGTAATAGTACACAATCACGTGGACTGCTATGATTGATTTGTTTCCACCGTCGGCGGATATAAAGTATTCTCTTGTAATTAAGTCCACCCCAAGCACCACGGTATGGATTTTTCTCCTTTCACGAGGGAAAAAAATATCCTTCTTCCACTTGACTGACTTTTGTGGCCTTTATTTTCTAAGAATATAAATGCCTGATAAGAAGTTCAATTGTAAGTCTAAGTCCACCCCAACCACCATGGTATGCATTTTGAAGTTCAATTCGTACCAAAATGTCATGAATGACTAAAATTATCCGGGTACATACTATAAAAGTAATTTGCTTGCTTTGCACTCCTTGGTCGTTCACTCAATTAAAAACATGGTCACAAAACATTTTTTGTCACTTGAGGCCAAGTCTTTCATTAACATGAGGCATCAATCACACGCTAAAACTTGGCTACTGATTGAGATTTCCAAGTCAAGCCAATCCCCCATAATCATTCTCATTAGTGATTGAGATTTCCAAGTCAAACCAATACCCCCCACAACGACCAGTCCACGATCGAATTGCTCATTAAACAGTGAGCTAAGACTACTCGTCTACTCCTATCTATAGGGAAAAAAAAAAATACTTCTGTCCTAAAAAAATTATTCAATCCGCAAAACAAAAAAATAAAAATAATAATGTGTTTTGATAAAAAAAAAATTAAAGTATTATTCGCAAGCTAGTTACTAGATACCATTGGGTTCCTTGAATTTGTACAAAAATATGTGGAATTATTTTGATAATACTACAGTAAAAAATAATTCCACATATTTTTTGCATAAATTCTCGTTTTGTGAACCACACAATCTTTTTAAGACGGGAGAAGTATCTAGTTTTCTTTTCCCAATACATGACAAGTATTTCATGAGAAACGAAATCAATAGCATAATTTTTTCTACTCTTTTGCTTTCAAAATCGTATAACCTATGGCGCAACACCAAGCCGTTCTTCCACTTTATCTTCTCTATTTTCTTTACTTCTGTCCTGTATATTTCAAACCTAGCTGAATCATGTGTAGGCCACAAATACAAGTTAATGTGTGATATAAAGGTTAATTAAGTTGTACCCTAGTCTACCCCAAACAACATGTGACATCCTATTCCTATCTACCTCCCTCATCTGTGGGCTACCAAATTACAGGTAAAAACGCGTGAGTACCTATATAGACTTATAGGTATCCCTTTGTGGAAGATCATACACATATTAGAACGATCATGTCTCACTAATAAACACTAATTAGGAAGTGTCATGCCTCTTGGAGATACCCCATGTTTCACATCCCTTCCTAATAATCACAATAAATTATACAGCCAGAGAAGATTTATTGAATGAACCTTGAATTAAAAAAGGACACAAAGTCACGCCAAATTCACTTCAGCTACATATTTCGGAAAATGAGAAAATCAAAGTTATCCACTAGGAAATAATAGCTTTCTGTTAAGCACACTTCAATAAGGTTGAACCATGCCCTCCGCCAGTGAGGATTGATATAAAGATGTAGAAGAATTCCGAGCAAGACTGTTACATACGAAGCAACAAAGCTCCAATAGAAAGCATCCAAGTCTAACAAGCTATCTTCTTCTTGCCAATTCTTCGGGAAATTTGGCACCGGTGCCCCAATATTATTGCAACTGTTATGTAATGGGTGTCCACAGAGAAGAGGATTCCCTTCATAAACACTTTCGTAAAAAGTGTCAAATTGATTCCCTCGAGGAATTTCACCTGATAAGTTGTGCGCCACGCTGAAGACTTGCAAGAAGTTCATTTCAACTAGTTGATAGGGGATTTTCCCTTTCAAGTTGTTGTAAGAAAGATCCAAACTCTCTAAATGGCTCATGTTTGAGAATGTTGCTGGAATTGATCCGGTAAATTTGTTGTGAGACAAGTTCAGAGCATGGATGTGGCTCAATTTCCCAATTTCTGGTGGGATTTCACCAGTAAATTGGTTCGAAGAGAGATCAGTTCCTGACAAGTAGAAGAGGATTTTAGCGCTGTAGGAATAGGAATTCCACTTGGTTGTAAACGTCACAACCTATTTTAAATCAAATTCTCCGTAGTCCTTATGAGTATCATACAACCAGAAATCCTTTCCTGTTTGGGATAACATTGTGCTATTCATGAACGACAAGAACGATTTCACCCTAATGTCTTCGACCGCTTCAACATGTAATAACATGTCATTGGTTTCTAGATGATTTATCTTGCCCAAGCAAGGGGGTAAAGAACCATGAGAAATATCAAGCACTGTCAAACGGTGTAACTGGCACAATTAGATTTCAAGAGAAGAATGGTCAATGAAGAAAGGTAGTTCTCGCCTAGGTCTAATGCTATTCGTGATATAATCTTGTATTGTTGTTTGAAGTGAAATTACCTATTGTTCAAAAAGATAGGAGGAGTACATGTAATGGGCTTGGATACAAGAGTACAGGGCCATAATCTAATCATTCGGTCATTTCGGCCTAGGATAAAATGGGCCTTTCGGTTAAGAGAGAATTACCGGCCGCTCCACATTTTGGAGCTGATGCACGGCAAACTCCAGCTGACTTTTCCAAAAGCACCACCCGCTCCAAAGTTCTTTGTCCAATCAAATGCACGCCTTACTCCCGCTCCACAAATTCTGTCCAAATTATCCCTCCTTCAATCCCTCCATCACACACACACACGTGTATAGTGTCTTAACAAATGTTTTAGCAAGTGTTACACGTAGATAATCAACTCTGAATGCGGAATGAAACGGATTCCAACTCCATGTACAGTCAAAATTCTAAAATGTACTGTCTAAATTTTAAATGTACAGTCAAAATTCTAAAATGTACGGTCTAAATTTTGAATGTACGGTCAAAATTCCAAAATGTACGGTCTAAATTTTAAATGTACGGTCTAAATTCTAAAATGTACATTCTAAATGTACAGTCTAAATTCTAAATATACGGTCTAAATTCTAAAATTTACATTCTAAATGTACGGTCTAAATTCTGAATATACATTCTAAATTCTAAATGTACGGTTTAAATTCTAAAATGTATATTCTAAATTTAGGACCTAAACTTTAGGGTACCCTATGAAAGTGCCTAAACCTTAGGGTACCCTATGAAAGTGCCTAACATCCTAGGGTACTCTATGAAAGTGTCTAAACTACTAAAAACCCTGTAATAGAAAAGTGCACCCTAAGTGTCTAAGCCCCAGAAAAGAGTGATTGGCCTTAATGGAGTTAGTGGTAATTAAAAAGAATGATTGGAGTTAGTGGTAATAAATATTTATTTTTTGTATTAGCCCGTAATAAAACCTTCGGTTAATTTATTTCATCTTGGGTTGGGGCCTACTCTAATGATTTGTTTATGGCCCAATTGGAGTTCAACTTTGGGGCTTGAGTATCTGTAATTTTAGGATCTGAACAAATTTGAATCTTAAAATTAACTTCAACTTCGTAGGATCACATACATGAAAGCACAACAATAGAATTAGTGTTTGAACACTAATATAACAATATATATAACAATTATATCTACTAATGATACAAAGAAATTGAGTCAGTGCATCAGGTGACCTTGATATAAGCACTTGTAACTGGAATAACTTTTTGATAATTCAGGTGTTCGGCCCACACCTTGACTAATATTAAGGGCTCAATCCCACTGTCCAACTTGCGGGGAGGCCAATTAAAGATGGAGCAAAGCTCCATATAGACTGGCTTTTGAAGTGTTGATGGAATAGTTATCAATATTTTACAAACAATTAGGCATATTGAATACAAGTATAAAACAGTAATTATCGCGTAATTTTCAACTTTCGGTTTGTCTAATTTGAAGAAGCTAAATTGTTGAAATGGAAAATTTTTGTAGACTAATTATAATGTCCCCAACCATAGAAAAAGGAATCCCCGTGGCCTGAAAATACTCTCATTCACTTGTCCATAACATGAAACTTGAGTTTAAGCTTTATCCAGGCAAGGGGAATGTGTAATCTGCTAAATAAACTGCCATCCTCTTAGTTCAACCAAACTCCTATTTTATTACGTCGCTAGTTACATATACACGCGTTGTGAAGCAAAACAAAGACTATTCATGCTCGACTCCTATTTGGGTCGTCGAAAATTCGGTCGAGTTTTGTTCGTTATCTGAACATATCAAGCTGGAATGCATTATGAAGCAAATTAATTTTCTAAAACTTTCCTTCATGAGATTATTCTGTGCACAATATAAGCTTCGGACTGAACCCTGTTGAGATTAGGACATCGCAGGCCTTTGCTTTGATGCACAAATGAGCCCATCTCAAATTCATCAAAGCGGTTCAAAGAATTATACTGATTATACATAGGGTAGAAACATGAACGAAACTTGATTATTTGGAATTTTTGTAGCCTTTAAATTTTTTCATTCATATATTGACATCTGATCAGTGTGACTTTATACTCTTGCACGACAGACCAAACAAAATGAATAGCTTCAATAAAATCTTCGAGCGTAGAGTAAGGCCCATTTGTGCATCATAATAGTGCCCCCACTCAATAAAGATCCAGTTCAACTCACAAAAACCTAATTCAATATTTCATTTCTTGACTCGGGTTGAGTCTGTCGTTCACGGCTGCCCCAAAACAACCCAAAAGGCTAGCAAGATGCCAACCGAACAAAGTACAAGAAACAAACCCAGGAATAATAGAAGTAACAAATGACAATATAAAAAGCAAAACAGAATTAAAGAGATTCCAATATGCTCCTCAGCCTGAACAAGAAGTCATCAATAGAGAAATCCCTATTCCCAGATCTGGATTTCACCCAAAAGGCAATTCTGATCTTCACTAGCTCGGTAGATTTGTCCCAATCAGTGGTAGCATTCTCAAATACACAGGCATTCCTTAGCTTCCAAATTGTCCATATAACTGCCATTGGAATGACATCCCATATCTTTCTTTTAATTTTCTTCAGCTTCCAGTCCTTCCACCACATGAGAAGATCCTTTGTAGATGATGTTGTTACCCATTTGACCCCCCACCATGAGAGAACATTGGACCACAAAAGCCAAACTGGAACACAATGGAGAAAAAGATGGTCTAAAGTTTCAATGTGGGCTGCACAAAATTTGCAGAAGGTTTCCTCATTTTGGATGATGCCAAGACTGAAAAGGTAGTCAGCTGTTTTGACTCTGCCACGAAGAACTAACCAGATGAAGCATTGGACTCTATATGGTGCCAGGTTCTTCCAAATGTGATCAAAAGAAGAGCAAGAATCAATAGAAGTTGGGTTTGCTAACTCATAGAGGGACTTGACAGAAAAAGATGATGAGTTTTTACCCAACCAGATAAGTCTGTCCTCTGAGCCATCTGAGAGTAAAGCTTCTGAGAAAATAGACAGCATTTCATCTAGCATTTCCTTCTCCCAATCGAACAATCGTCTTCTGAAATGAAAGTCCCATATGCATGAGTGTCTACTCTCCTAGCCTACACCTCATGGATGGACGACTCCTGATTTCTTACTATGCTGAAAATGGGTCGAAAGGCATCTGCTAATGATTGGTTGCCTAGCCAAGTATCCAGCCAAAACTGGGTTTGCTTGCCATCACCTACTTTGATTTTGGCATTATTCATAAAAAGGCTGTGCATTTCAGGGTTTCTAACCTTTGTTAAAATGATATCTCTCCAAATGATATCATTTTAACATAGGTTAGAAACATACTATAAACAATACAGTCTCGCCCTATAGACAACATGTTTCATAGTCTTTACTCTTTAGATAACTTGTTGGAATAATAAGGTCAATCAGTCACAGAACTTTTAGCAAAGAATGTAACAGTTTAAGGGAGTTTTGCACATTTATATGTTGTCCACTATTTTTTTTTCTTTTTTTTACAGACGTTTTGATGATATATATTGTGTCTTTGAGCTCCACACACATTCCGAAAAAGCACGTAAGATGTTGTTTCAATGCAATATTCAGAATTGAAGATCAAAGCATTTATCACAAAAATGAAGGCCAAAGCATGTATATGATCACATATGTTCATAGTTGAACCACGAAAAATCTAAGAGGGCGACTGATTTCACTCTTCTCCGAGGGCGATTGATTTCACTCTTCTCCCTGATAAAATTTTGATAAATTTCTGTTAGATATATGGAAAGGTCCTTAAAAAATATATAACATTCAAACATTAAGACAAAATACACTAGTTGTGCTTTCGATTAAATGCAATAGTTTTTCTCTCTGAAACCTTCGTCATTTCGTCGACAGATTACTAATACAGCAACATGCACTTAATGAACACATTTTCCGGAATTTAACCCAGACAAACAAAAAAAATACAATTCTGGAAATACTTGTTGTTGGCCTGTCGCAGTACGCTTCTTTAGGAGTCAATCAATATTTCAAGTTGTAGTATTTATTAGAACTATAAAAATAGAGGATGACTTAGACAACTAGAACCAGTACTACCAAATTTTGGCTGGAGTAATGTCACCCAGAATTACTTGTTTTTATTCTGCATTCAAACCTTTTTCATGGTCCTATAACCGCTTAGACGACTTGAGTTTCGTCTCTAAACTTGAAATCATAGACCTCTCTAGCAAACGAGTTTACTGGGCTTAACTTTCGTCTCTATACTTGAAATCATAGACCTCTCAAGCAAACCAGTTTACTAGGCTTTCGCCCTCGAGATATTCTCAAAAAATCAGTCACTACGGACGAATTACACAAAGCACAGTTACTTAATGCTAACTAATAAGTAAAAAACTGGAACAAAGCATAATTGAAGTACCAAAGCCTACCTCAGTTGATGTTATTCTATTCTTTGTGATCCTCATCCAGTCGACCTGAGCATCATTTCAAAATTACAAACAACAATGATTGTGAAATGAAAGAGGAGACTAAATGAGGAGTAACTATATTTATATCTGCCTCTTCTATGGATGATTCTTAAGTGTTCAATGAATAGTTTTCACTATAGCTTTGTATCAAACAGGTAGTGACTAGTGAGGTATTGGATCCTCCCTGTTTTGAAACAAACACCTACTTGATCAAAATGGTGGTGCCAGTGTTTGGGAGGTCTACAAATTAATAAGTATCATGTCCGAAATCTTTTTCCCCTTAATTGATAATTTTTTTTGTGTCAGTAATTTTCTTTGAACTTTGTCAGTTCATTACGAGTACAGGAACTCGAAAGTAAATCGACCACATTTGAGAATAGTTCATGAATAACTAAAAGTATCTGGGTACATACTATAAAAGTTCGACACGGGGGGGCCTGTGGTGACCAAGTCACTACAGGCCATGTAGTGAGACAAAACGACATCGTTTTGTGTAGTTTTCACCCTAACAACTTCTCCCACAAAACTACGTCGTTTTGCTAAATGAAACTCCTATAAAACTACATCGTTTTGGTACATCTCTTCCAAAACAATAAAAGTAAACCAACCAACAGATTGCATAAACCTTTAGAACAAAAAAAGTTTCACCTGGGCGATACATTACAGATTGCATAACTTGGGCAATGCAATGCAAACCTCCCAGCATCAATGATCATTTTTTCAAAGGCCATGGATTGAACATTACGTGATCTTCATGGAAATAAACTACCACTATGCTGCCTTATCATTACAACATTACACCATATTTAGGTGTGATACCTGGGTATCAAAAAGAATTTCACCTGGGTATCAAAAAAATTTCACCTGGGCATCAAAATTTTTTTTTTTTCACATGTGAATAACATGGGCAATGCATAACAGATTGCATAAACCTGGGTATAAAAAATTCTATTCAAAAATTTCATAAGAATTGGCAAAAATCTAACATTAAACAAATCAAATCCGCATTGGTTCCGTTCAACAAAACACATTGGCCATTCCACTAAAACATTCACAATTCAAGTCTACTATCTTCCATTTTAATGTAATATTATGAACATTGAGGTTAATAAATAAAAAAAGTAAATTACGACTTTCTTCGCACAAGGATGAATACAAACAGTTCCAAACATTATGCATAGGGAGTCTAAATATAAACAATGTTTAATGTTTAACAATGCTTGTGCTCTAATATAAACAATGCTATAATATACACAATGATTAAACAATGTAAGCAGTGTTTAGCAGACCATAGGACAGTACTCCTGAAATACCGTATTTTTTTAGTCTGTTTATGATCTGGGTAGTGGACGGAATCGGTTTTCGTTGGGCCTTTTTATTGGGGTTATTGGGTTGGGCATTTTCTCGAGCATCTGGTGGGTTGTTACCGTTTTCGATATACACTGACCCAAGGACATCGACATTGACATCTCGGACGAGAGAGAGAGAGAGAGAGAGAGAGTACTTGTTTGGAGAAGCCGGGGATGTGTTGATCGCAGTTCTCGGTGACATCGGTGGAGATGAAGCCATGGGAGCCACCGGCGGCAATGGATCGACAGAGGGTGACGCCACTGGTAGTGCGGCAGTAGCTGTGGAAGCCATGAATGGCTTAGTCGTTGAGCCCTAGAAGACGAAGCGTCTGATGTTTGCTCAATTTTTCGATTTCTTTTTTGTTTTCTGCAAGAGGCATGAAACGACGTCGTTTTCGTAAGAGCCAAAACTACGTCTTTTTGGCTCACTGCACAGCCTATAGCCTATAGCGACTTGGTCACCACAGGGAATCCGGGGGGCCTGCTGTCCGTGGGGGTCGGCAGGCCCTGCCAACCCCATCCGCGCCGTCCATTTTGCGCATCAACGGTTCGGATTGCATCGGCTCGGATACACTTTGGAGAGGTGAGATTTGAGCCGTTGATGCGTGAAATGATCGGCGCGGATGGGGTTGGCAGGCCCTGTCGACCCCAAGGGGCAGCAGAGCCCCCCAATTCCACCACAGGCCCCTTGCCAAAGTTATTTCCAACTTTGACATATATTTTTATATTTTTCTAGTCACTCTCATCGAGACGAGAAATGTGATGCAAAAATTTTATGCAAATCTAGTAAAAATTAAGAGAAGATCAATAACAAAAAAAAAAAGGGGTACCAAAACGTCAGGAAAAAATTATGGGAAAGGATCCTAAACGCGTGTATAGAAGTTCAACTGTAATTAAGTCCACCCCAAGCACCATGGTATGGATTTTTCTCCTTTGACGAGGGGAAAAAAATATCCTTCTTCCTCTTGACTGACTTTTGTGGCCTGTATTTTCTGAGAATATAAATGTCTGATAAGAAGTTCAATTGTAAGTCTAAGTCCACCCCAACCACCACGGTGTGCAATCTAAAGTTCAATTCCTACCAAAATGTCACAAATGACTGAAAGTATCCAAGTACATACTATAAAAGTTATTTGCTTACTTTGCAGAATGGGTCGTCCGCTCAATTAAAAACATGGTCATGAAACACTTTCAGTGACTTGAGGCCAAGTCTTTCATTCACACTGAGGCATCAATCACACGCTAAACTTGGCTAGGGATTGAGATTTCGTCAAGCCACTACTACAAAAACCTTAAACTATGACAGTCAAAAAGTGTCATTAAACGCAAAAGATGACAGTTATCTTTGGAGGTGTCATTAAAAGTCTAGATTTGTGATGACAGTAAAAAAACGTCAACGAAACATATAAGATGACGGTGTAAACCTGTAATCTTTGCAATAAACTATGACCATGTGCTCCTCAACTTCCCACACGCCTCGTCTTGTATTTAAACAAAACTTTTGTAGAATGGATTCCCAAACTTTGGCAGAGAAAGAGCACTGAAAGAAAAAGTGGTTATGAACTCACGATCAGTCTGGTACTAACAAAAACAGGATCAACAACCATTCCCCAGGTTAAAATTCTATCTTTGGTAGATAATCTAACAAGCCAACCAAAGTAATAAAAGCCCAGCGCGGGATCCCTTATTTAAATGAAACTAACTTAGCCCAAGAAACAAGACTGGAATATGCACCATTGCTAGAAGGGAGCCAATTAAGTAATTGAATCCCCAACATGAGAGTTGGGCAGCAAAGATACTGGGTAGAACTCAAGAACTGCATGGTTGCTCTGTTCCTCCTCCTTTTCCAGTGCCACTCACTTGGAAAATGGAGGAGACTTTGTAAGCAAAGAGCTGCCTACGTTCCGCACAATAGTTTCCCCAAAAATCTTATAAGAAGCAAAGTCCAGAGTTCAATGGTTGCAATTGGGGGATAATAACACCAGGTTTTTCCAAGAAGTTGACTGCAAATAGAATGAGGAATAAAATTCTTTCCATTTGTGATGAACAAGGTAATAGACTTGAGGATCCCACTGATATTAAGGAGGAGGTTTGTCTTTTTATTTATAAGAAACTGCTGGTCCCATGATTTTTTGGGAAATCATGAAAAAAAATACATGGCATGTCTTTTTCCTAACTTTTTGGCATGGTACTTTTGTTTTTCCCCCTCTAATTTTGATTAGTTTTGGGTCAAATTGAAGAGATGAATTGGAAAAGTATAAAATTATAAACCAAAGTTGAAAAAAGTAAACAGTAACAAAAACAGGGATAAAGAAACCTAATGCAGACCCCATTGAGGATAATTGCAAGCCTATGTAAGCAGTAGTCAAAGGTATAAAAGGGAAGAAGAAGAGGAAAAACATTGATGAAATTCATGCTGGACTACTCAAACTTTGGGTTGCAACTATAAAAGTTACTACACTATGCTGCTGCTATACTGCTATTGCTCTTGGTAGCTAAATGCCAATGCTCTTTGTTTGTTCATGGATGCTGCAAATTTTGGTTGGCTTTTGACTGGGCGACGATCTCATCACAACTGGTCTTATTTTGGGCGAAGATCTCATCACACCTGGTCTTATTTTGTCGATGGGCTGCCGTCTGCGGATGTTGCTGCTGGGACAATATTTTCCTTTGTGGTGTATAAAGCATAGGGGTTGTTTCTTTTTGGGTTGGTTTTATGTTCCGTTTTTGGTTGGCTTCTGGTCAACCATGATCCACAAGAAAGGTGGCAAAATTCGATTTTTGTGTTTTGATGCCTATTGCCTCGGCCCCTTTTAATCTTTGTAATGTGTTTCCAAAAATTAATAAAATTCTTTCTTGGCCGCTAAAAAAAAAAAACAATGATAGTCATTTCAGTATTTCACCATCTTACATGTATTTTTTTCAATTTTAGCCCATATTTTTATACTTTTCTGATTACTCTCATCGAGATGAGTAATGTGACATAATAATTTTACCCAAGTCTAATAAAAATAAAAATGACCAAAGCGTCTGTACCAAAATAATGTGACCTTGAGGTACGCACCTTTTTTTCATGAACATGTGGCGCAATACAATCGATTTGGGGGAACTTTTGTTTCCACAGGCGGTGAAAATAATTTAAACTTTTTTTCATGATCTTGCAAAGGCAATTCACATGACCAAAAAAACTAGAAGTTGGAAAGGCCTTATTTCAGCTTGGGTTTGGGCCACAACTCTAGTGAGTTGTTTTTTGTACCCTGTTTTGGCCCAATTGGAGTTCAACCCCTTTTTTTTTTTTTTGGGTAAGTAAAAAAGTACTTATATATTGGTGCATTAAAGTAGAATCTTAATTAACTTCTAACTTTGAAGAATCATACATGAAAAAATTTGAGTCAGTGCGTCAGACCTTGCTTGCCATCATTCAGCTACTCCTCGTGGCCATAAGTACTTGTAACTGGAATAATTACCATAACTGGAATAATCACCAATGTTCTATAGAGAATTAGGCAAACTGAATACAAATGGGAGTGCAATTGAGCCGAGCCGAGCCGAGCTTTTCGTGCTCGAGCTTTGTTTGTTAATTAAACGAGTCTAAAATTCGAGCTCGAGCTTGATTCAATTAGCAAACACGAAGCAAAGGAGCCAAGCTTTAGAGTATTAAGCTTAGCTCATTTACTACAGGAGCCTAAAACTCGAGCTCGACCTCAGCTCGGTTGTTTTGCAGACCTAAATACAGCCATCTATTTCTTTCACACAAAATGATCTTTAATTGGCATCATCCAATGGTAAAGTTCCTTTTCAGAATATAAGTTCCAAAAATGAATTGTCCAGGACCTGAAAATCAGCAATGTTTCAGAAGATGTTCAAGACCTTATAGTTTCAGGGGAATAGCTACAATATACACCCATAAAAGATGTGTACCAAATGTACCTATTGTATGGTCTATATTATGCCACCTCATTGGCAATCGCAATATTTTTTAGTGTTTCGTAGCTTTTCAAAAATATGATTCGTAACATTTTCTATGATTCATAACATTTTGGTGCGTCTCGTAAATTTTATAAAAAAAATTGTAAATTTTATTAATAAAAGATATTATATTCATAACTTTTATAGGAGTGTATGATACACACCCAACTAGGAGTTATGTATTGTAACTTTTCCAAACAGTCATTATCGATAATTTTCAATTTTTGGTTCATTTCGCAGAAGCTAAATTTTTTAAATGATGAATGTTTAAAGACTTATAATGTCCCAACCATATAGAAAGGAATCCCTACCTGAAAATACTCTCATTTACTTGTACTATGAAATTTTAATTTATGCTTTATCCAAGCAAAGGGAATGTATAAACTACAATCCTCCCAGTTCGTCCAAACTCCTGTTTTGTAACGTCGCTAGTTACGTGAACAAGTCAAGGTGGAAGGCATTCTGAAGCACAACAAAGACTACTTGAGCTCGACTCTTATTGGGGTCGTTGAAAATTCGTTCGACTTTGTTCGTTATGTGAACAAATCAAGGTGGAAGGCATTCTGAAGCACAACAAAGACTACTTGAGCTCGACTCTTATTGGGGTCGTTGAAAATTCGTTCGACTTTGTTCGTTATGTGAACAAATCAAGGTGGAAGGCATTCTGAAGCACATTAATTTTCAGAACTTTTCCTTCATAATATTATTGCATGTTACAAAATATGCTTCGGACTGGAAGCCCTGTTGTGGTAGGACATCGCAGGCCTTTGCTGTGAGGCACAAATAAGCCCATAGCCTTACAAACAAACATACTGATCACACATAGGGTAGAGACATGAACAAAACTTGATTATCTGGAAGTTTTGTTTGAAAATCGTAATAGCCTTTTTAAATTTTCATGACAAAATGTGTTTCGTTCATGCCTATTTCGATGTCTTATTAGTTTCACTTTATACACTCACACGACGAACCAAACAATATGAACAGCTTCAATGAATTCTTCGGGCCTAGAATAAAGACCCAGGTCGTGTCACGAAAACCTAATTCAATACAATTCATTACTTAAATTGGGTTGAGCCATGTCATTCACAGCTGCATGGTTGAATCAAATTTCTACAACTTTTGTCTTATGGGGAAGGGACTAAAAGACCATCCTTTCTCAAATTTCTTGGTTTGTCCGGCAATGGTAATGCATCATGAATTATTTGTTACACATCAGTATGGCTATTTGCTTAAGGAATCAAATTGACCCAAAGTCGTTTCCATGAGCAAGTTTTTCTCCAAGTAATGACAACATGTCTTCTTCTGTCATCTTCAAGTAGAGAAGTTAAACGAAAAAGTTATTCAAGTTCAACTTGCTAAATGGGTTAGATGGAATATGTTAGAGTTTTTTTTTTTTTAAAATAAGCTTTTATTTTAGTTTATGCTTATCCAGGCAAGGGGAATGTGTAATTAGCTAAATAAACTCCCATCCTCCCAGTTCAACCAAACTCGTGTTTTGTAACGTCGCTAGTTATTTATGCACGTTGTCGTTCAAAATTCGTTCCAGTTTGTTTGTTATCTGAACAAATCTAGCCAGAAGGCATTACGACAACACATTAATTTTCTAAACTTTTCCTTCTTAAGATTATTCTGTGTCTAAAATAAGCTTCGGACTGGAAGCTCTGTTGTGATTAATTAGGACCTCGCAGGCCTTTGTTTGTGAGGCACAAATAAGCCAATCTCAATTTCATAAAAACGGTGCCAAACAATCAATACTGATCACACATAGTGTAGAGACATGAACAGAACTTGATTATGTGGAAGTTTTGTTTGAAAATCACAATAGCCTTTAAAATGTTTTCAAGACAAAACATGTTTTGTTCGTGCCTATATTGATGTCCGAGCAGTGTGAATTTATACACTCGCACGACAAACCAAGCAAAATGAACGGCTTCAATAAATTCTTCAGGCCTAGAGTAGGGCCCTTTTGTGCATCATACTAGTGTCCCCAATCAATAAAGACCCAGGTCAACTCACAAAAACCTAATTCAATAATTCATTTATTTACTCGGGTTGAGTCCGGTCGTTCACGGCTACCTGATTGAATCCAATTACCACAAGTTTTGTTTTATGGGGAGACTAGAAAGACCATCCTTCTCAATAGTCATGCACCATGAATTATTAGTTGTGTATATCAGTAAGGCTTAAGGAATCAAAGTGACCGAAGACATTTCAAAGAGCAAGACTTTTCTCCAAATATAGGACAACATGCATGTCTTCTTCAGTTGTCTTCAAGTAGGGGCTGTAGAGCATTTAAACGAACAAGTTATTCAAGCTCAACTTGGTAAATGGGTTAGACTGATCGACTCTATTCGTAAACAAGTCAAGAACGAATCTATTGTAATCTATTATCGATTACAATCGAGGATGACTTAGGCAAAGAGCTAACATTTTGGTGCGTCTCATAAATTTTATAAAAAAAATTGTAAATTTTTTAATAAAAGATATTAGATTCATAACTTTTATTGGGGTGCATGATACAAACCCAAATAGGAGTTGTGTATTCTAATTTTTTTAAATAGACATTTTCGGTAATTTTCAATTTTTGGTTCGTTTCGAAGAAGTTAAATTTTTGAAATGATGAATGTTTGAAGGCTTATAATGTCCCAACCATATAGAAAGGAATCCATGTAACCTAAAAATACTCTCATTTATTACATACCATGAAATTTTAGTTTATGCTTTTTCCAGGCAAGGGGCCGGAATGTATAAACTACAATCCTCCCAGTTCATCCAAACTCCTGTTTTGTAACGTCGCTGGTTACTGATACACGCGGTTGTGAGCAAAACAAAGTCTACTTGAGCTCGACTCTTATTGGGGTCGTTGAAAATTTGTTCGAGTTTGTTCGTTACGTGAACAAATCAAGGTGGAAGGCATTATGAATCACATTAATTTTCAAAACTTTTCCTTCATAATATTATTCCAGGTTACAAAGTAAGCTTCAAACTTGAAGCCCGGTTGTGATGAGGACATCGCAGGCCTTTGCTGTGAGGCACAAACAAGCCCATCTCAAATTCATAATATCCATGCAAACAATCATACTGATCACGCATAGGGTAGAGACATGAACCAAACTTGATTATCTGGAAGTTTTGTTTGAAAATCGTAATAGCCTTTTTAAATTTTCAAGACAAAAAGTGTTTTGTTCATGCCTATATCGATGTCTTATTAGTTTGACTTTATACACTCGCACAACGAACCAAACAATATGAACAGCTTCAATGAATTCTTCGGGCCTAGAATAAAGACCCAGGTCGTGTTACAAAAACCTAAGTCAATACTTCATTACTTAAATTAGGTTGAGTCCGGTTGTTCACAGCTGCCTGGTTGAATCAAATTTCCACGACTTTTGTCTTATGGGGAAGGGACTAGAGGACCATCCTTTCTCAATTTTCTTGCTTTATTTGTTACGCATCAGTATGGCTATATGCTTAAGGAATCAAATTCACCCAAGTCGTTTCCATGAGCAAGATTTTTCTCCAAATAAGGACATCATGTCTTCTTCTGTCATCTTCAAGTAGAGCAGCTAAACGAAAAAGTTATTCAAGCTCAACTTGCTTAATGGGTTAGATGGAATCTGTTAGAGTTTTTCAAAATATATTAATAAACTTTTATTTTAGTTTATGCTTTATCCAGGCAAGGGGAATGTGTAATTAGCTAAATAAACTACCATCCTCCCAGTTCAACCAAACTCCTGTTTTGTAACGTCGCTAGTTACTTATTACACGCGGTTGTGAAGCAAAACAAAAACTACTTGAGCTCGACTCCTATTTGGGTCGTTGAAATTTCGTTCCAGTTTGTTTGTTATTTGAACGAATCAAGCCGGAACGCATTACGACAACACATAATTTTCTAAACTTTTCCTTAAGATTATTCTGATTTCTATGTTCAAAATAAGCTTCGGACTGGAAGCTCCGTTGTGATTAATTAGGACGTCGCAGGCCTTTGTTGTGAGGCACAAATAAGCCAATCTCAAAATTATAAAAGTGGTCCAAACAATCAATACAGATCACACAAAGGGTAGAGACATGAACGAAACTTGATTATTTGGAAGATTTGTTTGAAAATCATAATAGCCTTTAAAATGTTTTCAAGACAAAACAAGTTTCGTCCATGCCTATATCGATGTCCAAGCAGTGTGACTTTATACACTCACACGACAAACCAATCAAAATGAACAGCTTCAATAAATTCTTCAGGCCTAGAGTAGGGCCCTTTTGTGCATCATAATAGTGTCCCCAATCAATAAAGACCCAGGTCAACTCACAAAAACCTAATTCAATAATTTATATATTGACTCGGGTTGAGTCCGGTCGTTCACGGCTGCCTGATTGAATCCAATTACCACAAGTTTTGTCTTATGGGGAGACTAGAAAGACCATCCTTCTCAATAGTCATGTACCATGAATTATTAGTTACGTTAAGGAATATTCAAAGTGACCGAAGACGTTTCCAAGAGCAGGACTTTTCTCCAAATACTGGACAACATGTCTTCTTCAGTTATCTTCAAGTAGAGCATTGAAACGAACAAGTTATTCAAGCTCAACTTGCAAAATGGGTTAGAATTAATAATCTTTGAACGACGAAAAGGGCGGCTCAAGACTAAGGCCATTTCAAACTTTCAAATTTTGCAGGTCTCACTTTTTAGTTCTTATGTATGTATATATAATTATAGAGTCTTGCTCACGTGTGCCCAATAGGCACATCTTAAGTACACAAACAAACAAAAATAACACACACTCCAATACACCTTTTTTACACTTTTCAATACACTTTCACATATCCCTATACACTTTTCACATATTTCAATACACTTTTTCAACCTTAACGTGTGCTTATTGGGCACACGTTAGCATTTTCCATAATTATATGCATAAAAATATTTATATATCAGATTGTCAATTGCTCTTTCGATACTACTCTATTTCATTTGATAACAGAACTAGTTATTATGTTCTTCCTCATAGAAATTCAAAAGTCTCTCAAATTTTTTCTTAAAATTCTTCGATCAATTGAAAAACACTATAAGAGACATGTATATTTTGAAATCATGTTAAAAGTATCCAACTCGAAATCACTTTAAAATTACTAATTCATAATTGACCGAAGTCTACAATTCATACTCCTTCACTGAGTGTTCAACGTACACTACAAGGAAAATTGGACGCTTTGTTGTGGTCACTAATTAACGCCTTGGTAGCACATACATACAACCAAATAGAGTTGCAAACGAATTGAGCTGCTCACTTGCGTGCATCTCGTGGCTCAGCTCGATCAGTTTGTTTATAGAATCATGTTTAGTAAATGAACATGGCTTAGCTCCTTAAGAGCTTGGCTCGTTTATTACTCTACAAAGCTTGGCTCAGCTCGATTCAAATTGTTTGCACCTTACTGACGTAAACTGGCTTCGCATAGTTAACTACACAGTATCAATATTGTTTTGCTTAAACAACTACCAATATTACCTTTCCAAAAGAGACAAAAACACTACCATTATTACTTTACTATAATCGCTTTTGCACAGCAAAGAATGCTATCTACACAAAGACTTGAGTACTTAGGGAGTCGTCTTGCCGGACCACGGTCGTGTCCATTTTCCGGGATCCTATGATCCAGTTCGGTCCAATTTGAGCTTTTATAGACCCAAGGTGGCTTCACAATGTTGATCAAATCGGTTAATTTTGTAGAACTAGTCAACTACATTAATCGCAATAAAATTCAGCTTCATCGACCATCTATTGCTGCATGAACAGAACAAATTTGTTCTGGCAGTTAAGTTCCAAATATTTATTTCCAATAGCTTTTTCGAGAACAAATCTGTTCTATTCAATCAATGTTTGATTGAGCTAATTTTTTAAGTGAATATTGTATTTGACAGCATCTAAAATAAATAGTTCTGGTTGTCCTCGTGGGCCCATCTTGATCTTACAAAAGCCCAAACTGGACCTCACTAGCTCTGAACTAGACAGGATCTTGGTCCCCTCTTGGCATCCTTTTTTTTCTGCCATGTCTTATACGTTTGGAGAAAACAAGGCAATTGAAGTTGAAATGTGGACTCTTTCTACACGGCAATTGTGAAGGACTATTTTGAAATGTGGACTCTTTCTACAGGGCAATTGTGAAGTGTAGGGCACGTCAATGGAAATGAAGGGGGTAGAAGAAAAAAGTGAGTAGAATAATATTTCCCATATTACTGGACATGCTAACGCGAAGAGATAGAAAAGACTGAAAAAACAACACCAATTTTTTTTTTTGTTAAGGATGTTCAGGTGACCACCCTTATAAAAGGGTGGAGTCGCCTCTGGTCCTGTAACAACTTAGATAACTAAAGTCTCCTCTTAAACTTGGAATAAGAGGCTCGCATACTTGATTTTCGTTACTGGTGGTGCTAGTGATTGGGAGGTCTATAGATTATTACTAATAATTATCATGTCCTAAATTGATTATGTTTTTCACGTCAGTAACTTTCTTTGAACTATGCAGTTCAATATGAGTATAGGAACTCAAAAGTAAATCGATCGCATTTGAAAAAAGTTCGTGAATGACTAAAAGTATCCGGGTACATACAATAAAAGTAATTTGCTTGCTTTGCAGGATATATTGGTCATTCACTCAATTAAAAACATGGTCATGAAACACTTTTTGTGACTTAAGGCCAAGTCTTTCATTCACGCTGAGGTATCAATCACCCACTAAACTTGTTTAGTGATTGAGATTTCCAAGTCAAGCCAATCCCCATAATCATTCTCATTAGGATTTGTTCCCTCACAGCAGCACCCACCACGACCACCAGTCCATTACAGCCACACCCATCCAATCTATCTTTTGGAAAAGTAGTGTTAAGCGACATGCATTGCATGTAGCCAAGTACGTTATTTTTTGGAACTCCGGATGGAACTAGGAGTATCCTCATGGGCTTCCTATAGCCCCCATTTTTGGTCTATAATAATCCAGTGGACTCTAGGAATGAGCATGGATCGAATTGGTTCAATTTTATGCTCATCTAAGAACCAAACCAGTATCTGCAGATTATGAATTTTGAGAATCAAACTAACCCATGAAACTCTTACCCACGGATTATGAATGTTTCTCACCCCTAGTGGACTCCTAAATCTTAACAATCTGATTATTTTCTTGGAGGAATTTTTTTTGTTTTTTTGCTTCTTGTTAAGTGCCTGTGTTCCTAGTTTGCTAGGACTCTGTTGCTATAACTCAATGGGGACTCGCAAAAATTTTTAAAGTAATTTTGTTTGTTTATGCTTGCGGCACTAAAAATGGAAAATGCTCTTTTTGTTTTTAGGGGGAGTTAATTAGGGGTCCTGTACAAAAAATATCATTATGATTTCATCCTATGAGATTTGAATACTTATGATTCCATCCTGATATTCAAATAAACCCCAAAATGCCCTTTCTCTCTCCAATTTTCCTAATATTTCTCTCTCCTAATCCTTCTCTCTCTCTCTCTCTCTCTCTCTCTCACACACACACACACACACACACACACACCTAAAATCTTAAAAAAATATGAAAAAATTATTATGACAACGAACACATAAAAAGATGATAAAATAAGTAACCATATTAGACTATGTAAAAAACGTGATAAACTAATGAACCATCTTAGACAGTATAACAAAATGATAAATTAAAAACAATAAATACAGAAAACATGATAGATTAATAAACCATGTTCACTGGACGAATCACTAACATGGTAAACAAATTAACCACTAACGAGAACTATAACACGAACATGAAAAGTGGGAGAAGACATAACAAAATATGGTAATTTATTTTTCACAATCCCTTTTCTAAGGACATGGAATCATGGTTTATTGATTTACAATGTTTACCGTACTGAATCATCCAATATGAGAAACCAATAAACCATGTTCATTGTATAAAAAATAACGAGTAACATCATGGTAAATTACTAACCTTCAAATTAGAAAATTATCAAAAAACATGGTAAATTAATTACCCAACATTATTTGATTAACCCAGAAACCCAGATTCATGAGAAAAGAAGACTCAAAGATAAATTGAATAACTCACAAATATATCTATACATATTATAACTGTATGTATATAAACCAAAGAAAAAAAAGAGCCACACTTAGATCTAGACAAAAACCAGAGAAAGGCGTTGAAGTTATGTCTTCTTCTGCCAATGGTCTATGCTCCTGACCCAAGATGGTTGAGATCTGTATAGTTTGATCACTGGCTCAAAACCCGACGTCGTCGTTGTCGCCTCACGAGGTTGCGTGGTCGCCGTCACCAACGATCCCGAAGTTGGTTGATGATTCGTGGTCACCGTCGTCAATAAACGAGGTCGGAGGTGGAGGGGGGAAGAGAGGAGAGAGAGATGGTGGGCGGCTATTTTCCTGAAGATGGAAAACAACAGGGTTTCTAAAATATGGCAGTAGGTTAGTGTAGAAATTATGGTAGTGGAAACTAATAAAAGGAAACTTGGGATTATATAAGCCTAATTAAAATGATTCGGTTATTTCCTTTACTGAGATTTGCCTACCATTAAGGAATTGCCTACCATTAAAATTCAAGTGTTTGCCTTCCATTCGGTTAGAGAAAGATAAAGGAATTGCCTACCATTAAGGAAAACATGTATCCGGAAATTTTGGAACTATAATTATACTACTAAAATACATTGAAGGGGCAAAATAGTCCAATTTCAAATTTCGAGATGGAATCATAAAGATTCAAATCTCATAGGATGAGATCATAACGATAATATTAGTATAGGATGCCTAATTAAATTTCTCTTGTTTTTATTTACTGACTTTTTTGGTATTGTCACTTTTCTTCGAACTCTGTTAGTTCATTACAAGTATAGGAACTCCGAAAGTAAATCAACCAGAAATTAGTAATTATTCCTATTTCCCGGGGAGGCATGAACGTATCTATTTCAACGAGGGACCTGGGTCACATTACGAGCATAGGAATTCCGAAAGTAAGTCGACTAGTAATTAGTAGTAATAATTCCCATTCAACTTTGAGAGAAGTTCCCGAATGACTAAAAGTATCCTACTAATTACTGGATAATTATTTTCCATTAATCCTACTAATTACTGGATGGGTCACTATTGGTCTTAACAATTATTGGATTGATCATTATTGAAGAATCTTTTCTTTCCACACTCTCTTTTCTCTTGGAAAGACCCCAAACGCGTGATGAAAGTATCTTTTTCCAAATTGACTTGACTTGGAAATCTGAATCATTGTTTACATTGCCTTTGCAGACGTTGTAGACTCAAAATATTCTATATAAAGGGCGAGCTAGAGTACTCCCATCATTGCCATAATATCACCCCAATCCACTTCTCACTTTTTCTCTCTTTCTCAATCTGTTGTTTCTTTTCATTTTAGCAGAGGATGGGGGCATTACCCTGGCTATTTCAATTCCTTCTCTATTTCGCACAATACCACCTTGCTTTTTCCTCCTCCTCATCATCTCTCTCGTCTTTTTCTTCTTCTCCGCACCCTCTGTGTCGTCATGACCAGAGGTCCGCACTGCTGCAATTTAAGCATATTTTTACTATAGACAGCGATGCTTCTTCAGGCTGTATTGATATGTCCGGTATTCCTTCATATCCAAAAACGACTTCTTGGAATGAGGGTGATGCTACTGATTGTTGTTCTTGGGATGGGGTCACTTGCAATAAGTTCACAGGTCACGTGATTGGGCTTGACCTCAGTTGTAGCCAGCTCTATGGCACAATCCCTCCTAATAGCAGCCTTTCCCAGCTCTCTCACCTGCAACTTCTCAATCTGGCTCACAATGACATCAACGCCTCTCCCATTCCATATGCATTGGGCAGCTTTGCAAGTTTGACACATCTAAATCTATCCGATTCTGTTTTTTCAGGTTCAATCCCATCTCAAATCTCCCACCTCTCCAAACTGATTTCACTTGATCTTTCTTATTCTTATTTTGATTTGAGACTTGAACCTCTCCATTTCAAAATTCTCCTAAAAAACCTGACCCGGTTACAAGAACTCATCCTTGGTGGGGTAAATATCTCTTCTGCTTTACCATATTCCGTGACGAATTTGACTTCTTTAACAGCTCTAGACCTGTCATGGACCGGATTGCGGGGAAACTTACCTGATAACATTTTCCACCTTCCAAACTTGGAGAGGCTCATTATATCTGGCAACGATGGCCTTGATGTCAATTTACCAAAATTAAATTGGCATAATGGTAGTTCCCTGAGGGAGTTGGGTCTTTCTTTTACCAAATTGTCTGAAGAACTACCTGATTCAATTGGTAACCTCACGTCTCTGAACTCCTTGACTCTTTCTGCGACTAATTTTTCTGGAAAACTATCTGATTCAATTGGCCATCTCAAGTCTTTGAAATCCTTGTCTCTCTCCGGGCCGAGTTTATCTGGAAAAATACCTAATTCAATTTTTAATATCAAGTCTTTGAATTACTTGATTTTCTCCGACTGCGAATTACGGGGTTCCATTCCTAAATCTCTAGGGAACCTTACTCAGCTTCGTGAACTAGATTTATCGTACAATAGTTTTGACGGTGAAGTTCCATCTACTCTCTCAAATCTTAAGCAACTCACTAGCTTGGATCTTTCCTGCAACAACCTTGAAGGAAGAATTCCCGATTTTTTGGCTGAGCTCCCAATGCTGCAGAGGTTAGATCTATGGTCTAACAATTTCATTGGAGGATTTCCACTCTGGGTTGCAAACATGAAACCACTTGTTTATCTGGATATATCTAGTAATCATCTCAAAGGTCCCCTCCCCTTCAATTTAAGTGGTCTTCAAAACCTACGAGAGCTCTACCTACATAATAACTCTCTTAGTGGGATCATACCTCCATGGTTATTTACTCTTCCGTCGTTGGAATACTTAGGCCTGAGTTCCAATCTTTTCGCTGGCCAAATTCCCAAGTTCCAGCATAATCTACCATTGCTCGGCATTTCCTTGAGTGATAATAAACTACATGGCCCCATTCCACAGTCAATCTACACTCTTGTAAATCTGACCATGCTCTATCTTTATTCTAATGATCTGAGTGGTGGTGTGGATCTGCAAAAACTAAAAAATCTCGAGACCCTTGTTCTTTCCAACACTAACCTATCTGTAATCACTACAAGCGATGCCAATAATACATTTCCTAACCTTAGGAGAATCTATATGTCATCTTGCAACATCGAGGTGTTTCCTGATTTCTTAAGAACCTCAGAGAAACTTGAAAGGCTAGATCTTTCAAACAATAGAATTCATGGGCAGATTCCAAACTGGGTTGGGTTCATCGGGAAGGCATCACTTTCCTATTTAAACCTTTCTCACAACTTTCTAACAAACATTAAGGAACTTCCGTGGGAGCGACTACGAATTCTTGATCTTCATTCCAATTTGCTTCAAGGACAACTTCCTATTCCACCCCCATACATACAATACTTTTTCATCTCAAACAATAACCTTAGTGGAGGGATTCCTTCGTTGATTTGCAATGCGAGTTCCGTTCAAATTCTTGATTTGTCTCACAACAAATTAAGCGGTGCGGTACCACAATGTTTGAGAAATTTTAGTAGTGATCTCTCGGTGTTAGATCTGCGCTCCAATGGATTTAAGGGAACACTTCCCTTCGTATTTTCGAAGGTAAACAACTTGCAAAGTCTTGAGTTGAATGGAAATCAATTCGAAGGACCACTACCTAGATCTTTGATGAATTGTACAAGCTTGGAGGTCCTGAATGTCGGCAACAACAAGATAAATGACACATTTCCAAATTGGTTGGGGACTCTTCCAGAGTTGCAGGTTCTTGTCTTACGATCCAACCGATTTCATGGTCCGATAAACGCTTCAATGACTAAATTTCCCTTTCCTAAGCTTCGAATTGTTGACCTCTCCTACAATGGGTTCACTGGCTATTTGCCTAACTTATATTTCGAACATTTCCAAGCTATGAAGAACAGTACCATGCCTGACAAGCAATACATGAGTGATAAAAGTGATTATTATCATGATTCTCTCGTAATTACAATGAAGGGGTTTGAGCTTGAATGGGTGAGAATTTTGACTATCTTCGCGGCAATCGATTTTTCATCCAACAATTTCAGTGGAGAGATTCCCAATGTCGTTGGAAAGCTCAATTCCCTCAAAGTGCTTAATTTTTCTCATAATTGCCTTACGGGACATATTCCAGAATCTTTGGGAGACTTGACAAACCTTGAATCATTAGACATCTCTTCTAACCGGCTCACCGGGAGAATTCCAAGGCAATTAACAAGTTTGACGTTTCTCGCGGTCATGAACCTTTCGTGGAACCGTCTCGATGGACCCATACCCCACGGTCCACAATTTAATACATTTGATAATGGTTCATATGTTGGGAACCCAGGATTATGCGGGTTTCCATTGCCGAAAGAATGTGAAGAGAATCAGACGAAAAT
This sequence comes from Vaccinium vitis-idaea, assembly GCA_963854785.1. Lineage (NCBI taxonomy): Eukaryota > Viridiplantae > Streptophyta > Magnoliopsida > Ericales > Ericaceae > Vaccinium > Vaccinium vitis-idaea. The sequence goes on along the minus strand of OY978226.1, from coordinate 5,469,950 downwards.
ACAGCCACCGGTGTTGCAACAGCAGGAAGATGATCAATATTTTGATGGATATTTTTGGAAAATTGTGGTGATTGGGTACGGGTGTGGAATGACACTGGGACTATTTCTGGGATCTCTCATGTTCTTAATTGGTAGACCTAAATTCTTTGTGAGACTTGCTGAAAAAGAAGTGCCCAAGAAGGTGGTGAGATTGAGAAGAATGGTTACTGACACAGTGGGAAGAAGAAAATAACAAACATTGGTAGCATTTTCAGGTATGAGCTGCTACTCTTATATTTCACCATTGCTGAATTAGAGTTTATTGTCTGAATTAGTATTTGTAACCTCGTATGTAGCATGTTGTCTGTTGCAACATTTTTCAAATCATAAACCAATTACTTTTTTATTTTTTCAGTACAACGGAAGTTCATAAACAAATTACACATGTGAACACAAGTGAACTGGGAACGATTTCACTGAAATTGCCCCACGTAAATATTTCTGGGACCTCGTGGGCCTACTACGGTATTACCTATATATTTATAGTAGGTTCTCTTTAAAGGAGAAAAAGGAGAAAAAGCAGTCATACTCATATGTATGTGTGGCTCTTTTTGCTTTTTTTTTTTTTTTTTGGTAGTGGTTATGGGTTTTTTTTCTTTGTAGAGTACAAAATTTATCACTACGCGCTTAGATGATGATTTTTGAATTCCACATTCTCCCGTTCCTTTTTTATTTTTTTGTGTCAAACGATAGCAGATGGTATTATAATTCCACGAAATCCAGAAATTACATCAAGAGCAGGACTCATCCCTAGACAAGGGATGCAAAAGCCACGATGGCGGGGTACCTATCCAAAGACTAGAACCCACACCAATAGAACCACTTCTTGCCAAATCATGAGCTACCAAATTACAAAAACGACGAGCAAAAGAAAAGGAACAAACTTGAAAACTTCTGCCCAAAGTCTTGATGTCATGAACCAAAACTTTCCAGCTCCTGATTCGTTGAAATATCCCAATTGATCATTTTCACCACTTCTTGAATTATGAATTATGAAAACTTGACAAAACTTCCAATCATTCTCCCGTTCAATTTGAATTATGCATTTGGTCAAAATCAATTATAGAACACTCAAGATTAAAAAAAAATCCACAATCTATGATCTCCCAAGCAAACCCTTACTTTAAATCCCATACAAAAGTTATCATTATAGCATCCAATATGTTTTGTTGCATGTGCTATTCAAAACTGTTTCCTCCATTTTGCCTTATGTTGATCAAATTCCTGTTTCTATAGTCTTTTTCATAGACTTGCTATCATGTATACATTATAGGCGCTATGTTAACAAGATTTTTGGGCCTGTTTGATTGCTCGGATTAGATATGTGATTGCATTACAAATTTTGTAAACTTGTAGTCTGACATTTTATTGCAACCATTAGTGGAGGAATTACATCCTTTCTAACACTTATATCTCACGAAATATCATAATGCAATTGTTGGATGGTGGCTATTAGTAAACCAAATGGGCCTTAAGTCTATAGAATTAGTTGGCTTTCGTAATTTAACTAACATGTTTTTCTCTCTCTCTCTAATATTCCCATTGCAGTACTGAAAGATGGAGAAAACTCTTGTTGCTACTTGAGATAATAATGGAGTAATGGATGAGAAGATGAGGAAGAAAATGATGAGTTAGGGCTACATTTCGTATTACAATAACGTATAAAGTAGAGTCGGTGTTGGTTTATGTGACTTGCTCGTGGTTGTTTAGGATTTTGTATGTTTGATTGTGTTGCATCGATCCTTATGGTCTGATGTTGTTTGTGGTTTGCTTTCTTTCATCCTTTCTCATAGTATTGTACGTAGTTATTGTAACGCTACTACACTGTGGTCTTGAACAATTTAGCAGAATGGATTCCTTTGTATGCAATATGCTTTTTGTAGAGTTTTGTAAGTAGATTTTAATTTTGGTAAACACGTTTTGGAGTGAAGATAAAGGGTAAAAAATTCTCCAGGGATCGGGGTGAAGATGTCTTGAGAGATAGGTTCTTAGGCCCAAGCCCAGCCCGTGAACACTTTGGGTTGGGTAGCCCGTACACTTAACGACTCAGGTCCGGTGGGCTGATGGAGAACTCAGGATTGTGTGGGTTTTCATTGTCGAAGGAATGTAAAGATAACCAAACCACACGTTTTACAACACAGAGACCATTTTCAAGATCTCTCATGTTATTAATTGCTAGACCTTGACTCTTGTTTTTTTCTTTTGATGGGCTGGTAGACCTTAACTATTTATGATGAGTAGTGTAAGCTGGGTAAGGCACAAAATAAAATTTTTTCATGAGTTTTTCCTTTAATAGATTGAATATCTATAGATGCAATATTAATCTCATTCGATATATATGAATTTTTCGCATTATATATATTGACACCTCAAATAAAAAAACTCATGCCACTACCTACCATCATTGGGTACTTCACTACACCACCACCACCACCACCACCACCACTATCACCAACTACGGCCTGATTTAGGAACCTGTAGTGGGGGTGCACTATAGAGATGTGATGCGCAATTTAGGACGTCCAAAAGTGCTATCAATGGTCGAGATTTGCTATAATTATCCCACGTGTAAAGATAAAGATATTTTTAGAAAAGGATTTGGGGTCCATATAGTGCCCCAAGGCGCTACACCCCCACCCTTAATTGTGGGCCCTCTATACTTCATATTTGTGATCTGAGTTTTTTTTTTTTTTTTCATGAACGCTAAGTATATCACCAGGTTAAAAGTCTCTTCGACCGGACATTGGCAAAAGCATGATTGAGACTCATTTGTCCTATAGTTCATTCTCTATAACATAATGGCCATCCATTTGTGTAGTAAATGATATCCATCCATATGGCTATCAATATCTAATTTATTCGACCTTTCGCGTGAATGATCTACTCAAGATTTTCGACAAAATAAACGGTTCAGATCAAATATACAAATTCTATAGCGCCCAAATTGAGGGCACTATGGGAACTCCAAGACATAGTTCGTTTTGGATTTTGAGATCGGTTCTCTCAATGATTACTCAATCATTACTCGTATCTCCCTCCAATTATTATCCCTATTTTCAAATATTATTTTCATTTCTCACTCTTTCTCTCTCCAATAATTACCACATATTTTCAATTATTACCCTCATTTCTCCCTCCAATCATTACCCAAAAACCAAAACCCAAAATAAAAACCAAACAAGGTCCAAATCTTAAAATATGAACCATTGATTGTAGAGGTAGGCAATTCGGATTGCGCACTACACTCTTTTAGTGCACCCCTACACTATAGGTCCCGGGTGGCCACCCTCTCCCACCCTTTCCCCTATTAATGCTCGACAAATTTTGAAGTTTGAACCGCCACATATTTATCCAATTGAAAAACCTTAATTTAGGCCTAAGCAGTCCATCCGAATGCTCCAAAGATGTCTGGAGACATAACTCCAAACACTGGAAAGATGTCTGGAAATTTAAATTTCACATAAATTCAAAGATGTCTAGCGCTATGTTAGAAAAATGATGTCTGGAGACATAACTCCAAACACTGGAAAGATGTCTGGAAATTTAAATTTCACATAAATTCAAAGATGTCTAGCGCTATGTTAGAAAAATGTAATGGTGGAGAACCTATATTATAAAACAGAACGATTTTTGTCAAATTGCGGAGGCATACAAACAAATTAATTAATATCTACGGCCATCCAATCTTATTTTTCATGTTAAGATTGTAGCCGTCAAATCATTCATATTTTAAAAGATGCAGATAATATTCTCCTAATAAATCTTGCCATCCTTATCTACTAACTTCTCTCATAAAATAAGAAAACGTCTCAAAATCGTAACTAAGGCCTTGTTTGATAACACAGATTCAGCACTTAAAACTGAATCAATTAAGTAATAAGTCATTAAGTAGGTTTGATAACCACATTTTATGTTACTTAACAGATTAAGTACCACTTAAAATGTAGGCTAAAAAATTGATAAAAATTAAGTAGTTTTGAGCTACTTAATTCTGGCTGAATTCCTATGTGCTTACAATCAACCATCACACCTCCGCCGCTGCTGTCACCACCACCACCATTACACCACCACCACCATCACAACCACCACCACCACTGCCATGCCGCCGCCACCACCACAACCACCACCATTGCACTGCCGCCACCGCCATGCCGCTACCACCACAACCACCACCATTACATCGCCACTGCCGCCATGTCGCTACCACCACAACTACCACCACCACCATTGCCACACTGCCACCACCACCACCACCCCACAACCACCACCATTGCACCGGTGGCTACCACCACCACCACCACCATTGCACTGCCGCCATGCTGCTACCACCACACCGCCGCCACCACCACTACCACACCGCCACCACCACCACAAGCACCACCACCACCACACCACAAGCACCACCACCACCACACCACAACCACCACCGTTGCACCGGTGGCTACCACCACCACCATTGCACTGCCGCCATGCCGCTACCACCACACCGCCACCACTACCACCACCACACCACAACCACCACCATTGCACCGGTGGCTATCACCACAACCACCACCATTGCACCGGTGGCTTCCACCACAACCACCACCACCACCACCACCATTGCACTGTCGCCATGCTGCTACCACCACAACTACCACCACCATCACTGCCACACCGCCACCACCACTATCACCGTTACCCATATACCACCACTACTATTGCCATTCCACCGCCATCACTTCACCACCACCACTAGCATTCCACCCTGCCCACCACAACCACTACCACGCCATAACCATCACACTACCACCACTACACCACCAACATTGCACCACTATTACTCTACTGCCACCACAACTCACCATCATTCCACCACCACCATTACTCCACTGCCACCGCCACCTCGCCACCACCCTCACCACCTCCTAATCACCACTCCACCACTACCACAAATACATGATGACCATTAATAAAATTAAGAGACAATTGAAACCCAAAAAAAAAAAAAATTTTAATTCAGTGCTTAATTTGTTTTATCAAACAGCTTTTCAGCTTAAAAAATTAAGCATTCAGTTTTCAGTACTTAATTTTCAGCTTTCAGCTTTCAGTTTTCAGTTTTATCAAACATAGCCTAACTCTGTGTATTATCTTACAGGTCGGGTAGATCAATCGGGTTGAACGGATATTTTACTCAACTTGAGACTCTATTACGTTCCAACATGTTTATTCACATACTAGAGATGCCAAAAATTCCAGGGGAATATGCCTTTCCAATTCGAAATTGACATGTGATGCAGCCTTTCCTATTCAAAACCCGTTTTTGTTTTGCAACGACATTTCCAGCACAAGCAAACAGAACTGGCCAACCAAGGGTCGGCACCACCGGACATTCGATAGCAACGCGTACCGCGGTTCCCTCTCTCTCTGTAGCATACTTCCAAAACCACACATCTCTCTCTTCTTTAGTCTAAATACGAACAATGGAATAAACGTGCAGTCCATTGGAAACTTTTTTTTTGGTAATAAATGACTTGGGGTTGCTGATGTGCAGCCCCCAGCACAGCAGCGTACTGTGCACCCCGTGGCGCGGCCGCACCGGAATTTTTTTCGACGATCGGAGATGTTCACCACGTAGATCTCGTCGAGTACTACAAATCTACCAAAAATCAACTCGATCCGATATCGTTAAGTGTCTTATCGGAACACAAATACCTCGAAAAAAAATGGAACACAAATGAACACAAACACTGGAACAAAACCATTGAACCTATGTTTTTCAAGTTATTTGTGTTCCGATGAGGCACTTAACCATATCCGATCGAGTTGATTTTTGGTACACTCGTAGTACTCGACGAGATCTATGCGGTGAACGTCTCCGATCGTCGAAAAAGTTCCGGCGCGGCCGCACACAGGGTGCACAGTACGCTACTGTGCAGGGGGCTGCACAACAGCAACCCCAAGTCCGGTAATAAAATGTCCTGATTAACTGAACTAATCTCAACAGTTCAGCTCGTTCCACTCATTTGCGTACTTGGGATGATCCCGAAGACAAATCGTTGTCGAGGATAATTGACCCTGCAACTTTAAAATAGTAAGTCCGGCCGAAACAATTCGATTAACCATTATGACAACTCCTTTGGACTGTCCGTCTATTCGAGACTTGGAACACGAAGCAGCCTTTCCTTAATATATCAGTCGGTTTCTCCCGCATCTTTTGCTTACTTGGAGTTATTATTTGATAATGCTATTAATTTAAGGGGGCATTTGGGAGCCTCATTTTCAACTTTTTATTTTTAACTTTTTGGATTATGGTCATAATGTATTTTGGATTTGGTATGAATGTTATGGAGAAATGTGTAGAACACATTTTAAAACTGGAGTAGTGTTTGAAAGATATATGCAGAATACATTTTGTAGGTCTTTTTTGTTAATCAAAATGGAAAAAGTGAAAAATGAGAAGTCAAAAGATCCTTTCAACCTATTTTTCATTTCTGCTCTGGATTGTTCATTTTGCAAAACTCATTCTCAGAGAATTGAGTTTGAGGGCATTTCTCCCAAATAGCCAAAAAAAATATGAGAATGGGAAAATGGGAAAATGGGAAAAAGTGGCTCCCAAACGGGTACGAGGCTTTTGATCTTCCCACTAGTTTCCTACGTTCACATTCTTTCTTAACGTGTAGAACTTGCCGTGCTATTGTACTGCGGCCTTATTTATGAGGATTAAAGTCGTTTTCATTTTGCAAGTCTTGAAATGTTTATAAACCCAGTAAAAAGTCATGCTCATCAAAAAGGATACAGAATTCAAAAGATCTCATTAAGAACTTTTAATTTTGTAAAAATAAGTTCAAAAGAAATATTTTCGAAGATACATTTTTTTTGGATTTGAAAATAGCACAAAATTCCACGTGCGACCAAATTAATTTATGTATAGAGAAATTATACTTATATGATAAATGAACGGTCAAGCTCGATCAAATTACGACCTTTCATTTATCTACTGTCGGATATGATTCGACCAAGTATTTATCATTGGCTAATCAACATGACATTTTGCTAGGCCAATAAAAATATTAGTACCTACAAATAAATGACTTAAATAGTCCAATGAAATCGCAAAGAATCTTATTTTATATCAGATAACTATAAATAAAATTCTCACGTGAGAGAATCATAAGTTAGCGGTTGTGAGCAATCCTCATTATTTTTCTATCGACTTGATTTTTCTCTAGGACAATAAATGTATCATCTAGGAAAAAAAATGGCTTAAATACTCGAATGAAATCGTGAAAAATCTTATTTCACATTACATAACTATGAAAGAAATCTTCACAATAGAGAATCTTAATTTAGCGGTTGGGAACGATACTCCTCATTTTTCTTAAGAGTCCGTTTAGGAGCTCATTATTGAATTCTGAATTTTGCATTAACAGATTTTGGTTGTTGTGGAGCTGAATTGTAAAATGCACTATGACATATTGCATTCTCTAAAACACACAGTAGATGCACAATTAATCAGCCTCGAAAGTACTTTTGCATCCTTGGTAAAAAAAATCTCATCCTAATCTATTGTGATTATTACAATCTTAAGGACTATTCTGTTGCAAAATCTATTCTGCAAATATCCCTCAAACACTATTATAAATTAATAATCTATTTCCCTCGTAATCCAAATTAAAAATTTCAATTCGCAATCTAAAATGCAAAATCAATAGGCTTGGCTATGAATCTAGGCTGACGGTATTTGTTGCATAATAAAGTCGTTAGTGTAACTAGATTCTACAGTAAAAAGCAAAAGGAATGCCCCAAACCAAACTGAAATCACTGTCCCAAGTGTACCATGCAACCTTGTACTATTTCCAACCATTTACATAGCGATAATTTATCCGGTAAGATTATTACTGTATCTTTTAGGTGATGTGAGACAAGAAATGACCTACATAACATAACTCGTCATAATTTTTTCTCTCCATTTTTGTTCATCTTTCTGAATTTTTATTAGAATGACGTTAAGTTTTTTAATACTCCATCATCCATGTCGACGAGAGCAGTCTAAAGTATACTAAACAACCAAACGCTATCAATCATCGCTTTGTGCACGTGCTTTTAGTCCTTGCTTCCTTGAAAAATAAAATGGATTTCTTACACGCTTTAACACTCGCGTGAGACGCTCGCTTTCACTCTCCTGCTCACGCACACACATATTGATATTTTTGGGCTAATCCCCACACAACGCGTCAACGGTAAAAGTAAAACTACCACGTATACAATCTTATCCATTTCCCCTCTTTTTAAACCCACTTAACCAGTCCTGTTAACTACGCCTCACTCCCTAAACCCCCTTCCCATCTCTCTCTCTCTCTCTCTCTCTCTCTCTCTCTCTATCTGCAATCTGCACAAGCACGAAGAAATGGCCATCAGTCTTGTATCTTTCCGACCGATCGGAGTACGCCCATACGCCACCACCGGCAACCGAAAACCCCAACAGAAAATCCCGTCGTCCTCCAACTGGTGGACCCCGCTCTTCAGCTGGTCCTCCGAACCCGACTACATGGAGCCCGATTACGGACTCAGGCTCGATCTGGAGGCGAAATCGGGTCCGGATCGCGGTCCGACGACGTCGACCCGATCTCGGTTCGCGCCGGGAACCTTCACCGACGAGAAGGCGAAACGGCTCCGGTTGATGACGACCGACACGGCGGGGTTTCACGACGCCGTGTACCACTCTACCATCGCCTCCCGCCTCGCTTCGGAGTTCTCCGACCGGTCCGATGCCTGATTGATTTCTGCCGCCGGCGATTCTCGCGCTCCTCCTCTTGTTTTTATTTTTTTTTTCAACCGTTTAAAGTAATTATTAGTTGTAGAAAATTAGACGGTGGCGATTGACGTGCAATGGTGTGGTATAGTTACGTAGTGTATGTACGGTAAGAATGTACGTATATGATTTCCTATGATAAATTGTATATGTATGCTGTTTATTTTGGGTTAATCTCCTTCCCTTTATTTTATCCTCCTAAGTCCATACCAAAATCGATAATTGCGATAGCGAGCATGAAAGTGTGTTTGAAACAGACAACATACTAAAATACGCAATAGCGAGAATTGAGAACGTAAGCACAGTGCGAGGATTGAGAGTGGGAAGCGGGATCCCACAGTGCACATCATAGCCATCCATCTCGGAAGTTAATGGTCCAGATTCACTGAAACTTTCTTATTGTGTAAGAGTACATTTTGACCGGTAAAAAAACATCTACGAATCTGAACTATTAAAAACATTTTTGGACGACTGAGATGTTGCATTGCACGGTAGTGCGCTGTAGGCCCCCGCTTCCTTGAGAGTGGATGCGCGGGGCATTTTGAAGAATAATGTGACTAAAAAATTGGATACTGGAACAGTTCGTATAATTGTATGAAATAATAGATAATTTAAAGTTTTTAAATGCAAATTTGTCATGCAATTATTGATATTGCTCCTATTTAGTTGACTGTTCTGGAAAAAAAAAATACACGGAATTAATAGAGGTATGGAGAGGAGTTTAACTCGTTTATTTATTTTATGCTTGTTTTCTCTAATACTCTAACTGTGATTAGTGGATGACTAAGTGGCGATTGATTTGATCTAAGAAGAACCTGATAATGGAGATTAAAAAACAATACTGTATAAGAAAAGCTTTCCGGTTTTTTCTAATACTATAATTGTAATTATTGTATGATTAATAGCTTCTTTTTTTTTTTTTGAGAAGTGGGAAGAAAATCACTAGATAAAGCTCGGAGCACAAACATAACCATAAGAGGTACATAAAGGACTGCAATATAAACAGAAATACACCGACACTAAACAAGAAAACAAGAGCTAATCGACACTAGTAATATTAGAAAGCTGATGTGAGAATCCAACACCGTTGTCCGGGTGAGGAACAAAAAAGTCCAGAGCATGTTTTGCTATAATATGAGCTTGTTGGACCATTTGGCACACAACTTTTGAGATGGTTAATAGCGATTGATTTGATATAAAGTGAACACTAAAAATAGTGAATAAGAAAACCCACAAATCGAGTTTGAAAATATCCGGTGAATAGCTTAATCCTTCGGGGGGAAGGATGTGAATGGACGGATTTAGAGGTTGTTCTAATTGCTTAAATCAGTTTTACGTTAATCTATTTTGAGAGAATGATCTCTCTTGTAAAATAAAATAAATCAGTTTTGAATTTTAGTTAGGAATGGAAACAAGGCTGTAGATGATATAAATCCTTTGATTTTGTTTTTGTTACTACTTATTTTATCCAAGTATAGATCCTATTTTCATTGAATCATTTATGCGACGTTGACAAATGACAATATGTGGTGCGTTAACGTGGTGTCACTGATCTCTTCATGTTCGGCCACGTGTCAAACATATGCCAAGTTACCTAACCTCCCAGTCTGAGGTCCCTCTTCTTCGTACATGCAGCCGAGCATCAATGAATTGGTGAAACTACGTGAGTGTTTCGTGAAACAACAATGATACATGTACAACAAAAGTTTCCAACAAGTCTCCAACACACTCACATGGTGTGTGGAGCCAACACACACTTCACACTCGCCCCACACACTTCTTACCAGCTCGTTTGTCAAGCGGATAAAATTTTGGATTGATAAGGAAGAAGACTAGATAAGAGGTGGATATGTTATAAGGGAGATTAGTTAAAAGGGGTGATAAGCTAAGAATAAGTTTGTTTGGTAGTTGAAATAGATAGATACAGGTGGGTGAATAAATAAATAATGTGAAAATTTACTTACTTGTCCCTTGTAGTGACTAGTAGTACGAAAAGAGTTTGGAATAATTTGAGGGACAAGGATGTCATTAGACCCACCTAGATAGGCTTATCTTACGGGATGGGGTGAGGTGGGATGGGATCAAGAGTGTTAGCAATCTGAGAGGGATAAGCAATCTGGGTGCAAAATAGAAAGCAAACACCAAATAAGGATGGATCCGGGTTAGCTTATCCAACTCCCTCCTTTATCTCCATCTCTCGTCCCCTTGACAAACAAGCTCTACTGATATAATATTGGAGTACCCTTGTTCGATCTAGGAGCTAAGGTTATGGGTCCTCACACTTGTTACTGGTCGGATCAATATAATAATACCCACTAATTTTTCAAAAAAGAATTTATTTTTAAGAGCAAAATAGAAAATGTATCCACTAACTTTTCAAAACACACACTTATTATGGGACAACCCAAAATAAAAAGTTAAACACTATCAAGGGGTGGAGGAGCATGATCGAAATTCAAAATTCTTCGGAAGAAAAAAAAGGCTTTTTGTGTTATTTTTATATAGAGTTTATATTATTGCTTTTTTAGTTTTTCAATTTCTCTCGTCGATATGAACTAATAATGCACAAAAATTTAACGCGAACAAATAGATAAAAAAAAATTGAATAGAGATAAAAAAAAATAAAATCAACTTAAGCCAAACCAAACTAAATATTTTTTTCATAGCTGATTTTAAAATTGAGTTGTCTTGTGATTCAAATGTAGCAATTCGTATGTATTATTATTATTATTTTTTACACTCTGATATATAACTCCCACAATTACTTTTATTCAAAATAACTATTGAATCAAGATAGAAGACAAAATAACTATTGAATCAAGATAGAAGAAATTTTCCGTAGCTTTTTCTTGGTAAATGAACAGCTAAATTTTAGTTTTCCTATATAATTCCTTTGTCAAATGCCAAAATTTTAAAAAGATTCCTATATAATTTCTTTGTCAGATCCCAAAATTTAAAAGGAATGACCACAAGATCATAAGCCCCGTTCAGTTAGCCCAGTTGGGTCACGTGAATAACTGTTTTGTCGGCCACGTACTTCGGCGGTGAGTCCATAAGGCTCCACACATGTCTCAGCCCATTCACAGAGGTGCAAATTGGACCCCACGCTCGAAGCTTACCTGTTTCCAGGCCCGCATCTCTGCGAAAATAGGCCCGGGGACTTTCCTGGGTCTAGCCCAAATAGTGGTTCAGGTTGTGACCCGTTCACGTCGTCCTGTGGTCATGTTAGGTATACTCGTCCACTACTTCATATATATTCCAAAGGTTATCAGGTTAATTTTCCGATGTGGGATTAAAATTCGATCTATATCCCCCTTTTTGGATGTTCTGTTTTTTATTATCTAGTCGTCAGGGTTTGCCCAAGGTTCTCCGAAGCCTGGCTCTTGATAGACAATTACTTATCAAGCTTTTGAAAATGTTTTTCAGCATTTTCGTTTCAATCTATATTGTGGCTATTCCACTTGAATCCCTGAATAAATACATTTAGTTTTCAATATCTCTAATTTTACCCGAGACAACATCCATTCATCACAAGCATTAAGAGTTCTAAAGATCAAAGCTTCCAAAGTCCTTCAGAATTCAAGTCCAACATCAAGCAAGACGGTTCTTCAGACTTGGAACATGTTCTACAAACAGTAGAGAGAATGTCATGTAAACCCATTTGTGCATGATGACTGGTTTGCCCATTTGTGCGTAATGACTGGTTCATCAGAGCCATGTCAGAGACCAGTTTATTTTCTGTTTTTTTCGATTTGTAACCTAAAACTTTGACTGCTGTTTAAGTTTTATCTATTCCGAAGAACCAAAACAAAAATAAAAAAATAAAAAATCAAGAGCTCTAAAGATCAAAACTTCCAAGCCCTTCATAATTCTTCAAGTCCAACATCAAGCAAGACTTAGACCATGTTCTACTCACAGTAGAGAGAATGACATGTACACCACATACAAGCATAGAATTGGACGACCCCCCTCACACCTAACACCACTAACTTTACTGCTGGAGTTTAAGCACTGCAAATGCACAAAATACGGTCTATGAGGCCTCAAGTTCTCTAATCCAGTAACATGACCAGCTCAAACAACCCGCAAGTTCCTCAAATAGAAGCACCCATGTGTTCATCACAACGGCAAACAAGAAAGGAACCATTATGCAGTGCTTCAAGTTCGGTATCTTGTTTCGCAGAGCTACCTTTATATGGCTGACAGATGCATAAGAACTAAGAAGACATGCAAGAACATAGAGGAGAAAACTCACAAGAAAATAGAACTAAAGCCACCTCCAAATACTGGATAAATCTCATGCTTAAGAAAAATTATGAGAGCATGAATGCATGATCATGGAATGGGCTGCTATAACAAAGGCCTCGGAAATCCTAACATAAAGAAGCATGCGGTATCCCCATTGATTACCGGAAATTTCAGCAAACGCACCACAAACAAATAGCGTCTCAAGTACTAATGCTGCATCAGAAGTAATCTACAATTCTTGTCACCCATGATAATGGTTCAGTGATACAACTTTTTAGTACACCACAAAGAACACTCAACCACTTCTTCACCAAATCTGAAGTGTCCTGTGGTCTATTCATCATGTTATAGATGACTATCATCGAGTCCCAAACATAATTTGACCACAGGCACCTGGCGCACCGCATTATTAGACACCAGTTGCACAAGTTTACAATCGAAACATAGCACCCGACATCTCTGTAACTAAGACCATTGTTCACACTACATCTATCTTTTGTCCAAAAAAGCCAATTTCATCTCTATTCCCGCACACAGCTAGGCCAGTACAAGACCGTACTAATAGGAATAACACGCCGAGCTATTTCACATTTGAGTACAATCATTCAGCAGACGCTCCAATTCCTGGTGAAATAGAGTAGTTGAAGTAGCAAATTTTCTATGCCTACGAGGTATTGAGGGGCTTCACAAAAAGGTCAACGGAGGAAGAATCTCACTATTCAAGGAATACGGCTGGAGTCACAGTCGTGTTGAAGGATCAAACAACTGTGTTGCAACTTTCTAGGCCCAACTTGATTGTTTGATCTTTCGGCACAACTACGACCCCAGGTATATTAACTACACAATCTACTTGCCACTAGCTTTTGTTTGTACATGGGTGCCATACTGCCATCCCTTTGACGCCTTTTCAATACAGTTACTACTTATCAGGAAAAGGAAATTGTAAAGTCTTTTTCTTCCTCCGTCCAACTCCCCCTAAAAGTCTCTCAAGGCCTTGTGCACTTCATCAAAATGCAAAAGCGGTTAAGATTGTCAATAAAAATCATAGAACTGGCTATGTTGGTTAGGTCAACATAAATAAAGGTGAAAAGCCGTCACGGCAAAAGGTGCAAGGCTGTATGGACAATTGTTTGGTAGCTCACAATTGAAGAAAGTTAAGAAACAGTGACCAGGGATGAACAAATGGTATAGAATGACATAAATTGGGTCCTAAGGGGAAAAACCTGTTTTAGAGTAAGAATGACCAAATGAGGTAAGCTCCCTTGCACAAAGGATGATAGAGTACGAATGCAAAGCTATAGACCAGAACCCTAGAGTGATGTCAAAATAGAGCATAACTTCAGTTTCCATTGATAATGTGGCCTCTCATTGTCTTGGACCTTGGTTGCTAAATGTAGCATCATGCATTAGATGTAGGAACTAGCATCTCTCAGCTTCGCTTAAGAGGGGATCAAGGGTTGTGGTGTATAAGTTTTTACAGACTCGTAAACCACCGAACCAATGAACATGCTCTCACAAAAAATTTACCTTGGTTCATCAGCAAAAACCTCTACGTTCACCAATAATACAATGCTAACACCATTAACGCTGAGAAACTTACCATTACTTATAAAGCTGCAAAGAAAGGCTACATTAATGGCAGACATATTCTTCTAATCATGTTGACCCTAAAGACAAGTATTTTACCAAGTATGGACAACCTATGAGGTTCTGGAACCCCCTTGTACACAAGTAGCAAAGATTTCTGTCAGGCTCCCTTACAAAACAAAAGATTGTGCAGATTTTGAATATATGCCGCACCGCTACTTCATCCAGATGTGCAAACAAATAGAAGCTTTCCTGAATAGGTTGACGACTTAACAAAAGCGGTTGAATCACTGGATCATTATCTCATTTAAAAGTAACAACAAAAATCACAGTTACCGTTTGCAAAAAGAAAATGAATGAGAAATATAATAAGTCCCAGCATGTATCAAGCTGCATATGGTCTCTAAACTGTTTTGAGTGCAGCTGTATCGATATCTCAACCCCCCACATCAGCAAGCTCATTTGCTCTCGATGTCATATAGATCAGATCTAAACATATACATCAAGGAAACTACGAATATTGTAAGAACAATTGAATACAAGTTTTGTCGAGCAAATTATAAATGCTTAGACACCAAAAGAGAGACTATCTTCCATCTCAAATGCATATCATTCAAATGGATTCTTTAAAATTGGCATATGTACTGAATCTTAGATGACCACGGAATTTGAAGTGACTATCCTAAGATATGCCTAAATTTGTGACTATCCTAAGATATGCCTTTTAGAACTAAGATAGTACAAATGTAACTTGGGTTATGATCCTTTTCTGATACCTAGAAAACAAAATGCGGAAATATTGCTGTTTGTGTCAGATACAACCCTTGCAGGAGAAATTCTTCTTTTGTTCTTGGACATTATTTTTCTTGAGCTCCAACAAAGAGCTCTTGGGATTTTAACTCTAGATATCTAAGTTCGAGCATGGGTGGAGAAGTAGCATTATGACCCTCCACTCAAAATCCCGGATTCAGCATGTTCTTTTTTTGTTCTCTTCTTGCAAAGTACTTATCTCCTTTTCCTCCTGAATCTTATGAACCCTTTTTATCTGTTTTCCTATTAGCTTCTTTCAGCTGTCAAGAAAGTTTCTGAAATTTGTATGTATGTTTAGAACTGTTGTTTTTGCCTTTTTGGATGATCCTAACATGCTTAAGAAAAGCTTGAAAAACAAGCCCTATATTTGTCTGAGACTAATTGCTTTATGCGTTAACTTTTTCACTAGTCACAAGCAATGCACCTTATAGATCCACAGGGAATATCTGAAGTGACTATCCTAAGATAAATTCTTTACCAAAAGCCCACTACCCAAACTTAGAAATCACAACCCCTTTAGAACAACAGACTTTCTTCCACATAACCAAGTGACCTGTTATGCTTTCTTAAATTAGTTTACAAATCTCTGCACACCATATTTCCCTCTTTTTTCTTAGTTCACATGTGGGCTTTTAAATGGTCGATGACTATGCATGATTGTGCTTATTTTCCCAACAAATATTGTATGAGAGTAAAAAATCATTTCCCACCTCTAATCAGGCTTATATTTTCAAGGCCAGAAATGTCAGCATGTGTATATAGTTGGGTTTTTAATTACTCTAATTTTAACATGGAAGAATAGTTCTTGTCAACAATCACTGAAGTAATGCCAAAAAAATATAAGGTCTCTACTGTACATGAACTGTGCTATGGTATGACTCAAAAAACTGCAAAATTTTGTTAAAACTCCCATCACAATGCATCTAAACTCATCAATCAATGCTTTTGTTCCAAAATATATTTTCATTGTATTACTTTCGTTTGATTAAATTAAAATGGTCTGCTGACTGCTGCCATGGTCCTCTGGAAACATTTAACCTTGAAACAACTCATGAATATGTTATATGTGTAACTAGTGTCAGATCACAATCACAATCACAAGCATAAATCAAGAAAAAGTAGCGAAAGAATCAAACAGCATTTAAATGAAAAAGAAAAATGAACAAAAGGATACACCAAGTAAATCCCATGAGCCAATGCCCCAGCCAACACAGCAGTGAACAACCGGTCCCTCAAAACCGGGTTACGCCGCAGTTGAATTCGAACTGAAATTTTAGAACTTACAATTAGATAAAATTACAAGGAACCCACATAATGAAATCAGGAAAAGTTGTGAAATTCGGGGGAAAAAAGGACTACTTACTTAGAGGAAGAACAGGAGCGTAAATTAGGGGAACAAGAAATTTGAATTGGATTCCTCTGTTCTGTCTTCTCATAGCAGCTTGCCTATGAAAAACAAAATTGAAGCATCCAACCTTATAAGTGACAATTTAATCTTGAATTTATTTCCCCAATAAAAAACTTTATAGGTAACAAGAGAGAGGAAGGGGAAGGGATCTGAGCAAAGCATGCATGCATGAATGTATGAAGAGATATCGTTGTACGTATATGTATGTAATTGATTTACTGGGTACTTACTGGTTGGCGGAATCGGAAGGCGAGGCCATTGATAAACCTTGAGAGAGAGAGAGAGAGAGAGAGAGAGAGAGAGAATTTTTGTGCGATTCCGCCTGTGAATTTGATATACAGGTCAATTGTGATGGTCGGGAAATTTACCTAGTATTGTGTATTTAATCCGACCTCCCTGAAGTTTTTCATAATTTCAGAGTCCCCTATTAGGAATGGACATAGCTAGTTGGCTACCATAAAATTGCATATTATAAAATCTTTAGAAATGCTTGAAGCATTTCAATATGACCATTTGTCCATTTCTAATTCTAGGATGGAGAATTGGATATATATGTGGTGAGAATTAGGGGTTCAATGCATGATGGAAAGACTGGGAAGGTAGTCCCTTTTTTCTGTAATGTGTCTCGGTGAGGCCGGGAAAATATTATCATAATGGGCATCTATTATTTTAGAAAATTCTTCGAGTACTTTATTTTTATTTAAAATTTATAAAAAAAATTTGAATATATTATAATCACATGATCAAGAATGATTTGCCTTAAATACATTCTTTGAACGGAAAGTTAAAAGTAATGCATTTTTTAAGAAAATTTTCAACGTTTTTTTATTAATTTACTAAATTCATAAAAAAATTACTCGTGTGTTTAATTATACATATATAAATTATACGTGTGTTTAATTCTGACATAAATGTTTTACTCCCTTCGTCCCAAAATGATATTCCAGTTCGCTAAAACGGAAAGTTAAAAGTAATGCATTTTTTAAGAAAATTTTCAACGTTTTTTTATTAATTTACTAAATTCATAAAAAAATTACTCGTATAAATTTTCTATAAAATTATACTTATTTTTAACTTATCTATTGCAAATAAGACTATTAATTACACTTACCTTCCTGAAGTTTTTTAGTGTTCCTCCAGGGATCCTTCCAGGAACAATAGTCGCGTCTACATAAATCTACCCCTCTCTCTCTCTCTCTCTCGCCGCCTCTGCCTTCACACTCTCTAGACTACAACGCGAACTCTCAGAACGCCGCAGAGGACCTACTAATCAAATCGAAATGGTAAAACCTTCTGCCCCCCAAATCTCTCCTCTCTCGTTCCTGTTTTCCCTCTCAGATCTCATCGATTCGTCTTTCCTTAAACCTTGATTTGAACTCATACTCTGGAACTGAATGAATCAGTCATTTATTTTTCTTGAAAAAAATACTTCATTTCTTATAGGGTTTGTACTTTTGCAGCTGATTTTTCATTTTTTGGCTTTTTGCTTTTGTGTCTGTAGGCTTTGCCAAACCAGCAGACAGTTGATTACCCAAGCTTCAAGCTTGTCATTGTTGGCGATGGAGGAACTGGTATTTGATTTATTTGTAACTTCTTTTAAGTTTGAATTTGTTTTGCTATTGAAAAAATTGGTTCACAATTATATTTCTAAGCTTGAGGATATGGACATTCTTGGGGTAAGGACCTAAGTCATACAATGCGCGTGAGCGCGAGGGTGAAAAGAACCTTTCAAAAATATAAGAAATTACTAAACTTTGCAAGGGCAAGGACTCATGGTGCGAGCGGAGGGCCATAGCAAAGGATTATGTGACTTTGGTTTGGACAAGCCTAGCCTTAATCCTGTCAAAATAACTGTCATAACCATTTGCCTGAACTTATCTCAAGAGTCATAGTCAACCCAGACGGGAAGTTAGTATAGAAAACATTAAGCGATTACTCATTTCATACCCAACCAACTTGGGATTTATCATATCTAGCACCCTTTAATGTGCATTCGCTTTTGAAGTCTATAACGTGTAGTCTTTTTTGGGGGCCGCGTGCAGTCTTTTTGTTGGGTCTCGTTCTTTCATGTGTGGATTTTAAGCTTATAAATTGTGAGGAGCGGATAAGCCCCGATTTGAAACCATGTGGAAACTTTGGATCCAACCTAAAAGTTTGAACATTCACGTGAAGCAGTTCTAATATCAAGTGATCATCCATTCAATTAGCTACCGATGTTATATTATCTATTATAAAATTTAGGGCCTCTTCTTTTCTTTTGTTGATGCATTTGGTTGTTATTGCTTTGCTGAATGTTGTTGAATGTTGCAGGGAAAACAACTTTTGTGAAGAGACATCTAACTGGTGAATTTGAGAAGAAGTATGAACGTAAGTGTCTCAAATAAAAAATTGATATTTTGTGTGTATCGTTGCTCAATTGTTTGTGTATGGTTACTTTGCGAAGAGACATCTAACTGGTGAATTTGAGAAGAAGTATGAATGTTAGTGTCTCAAATAAAAAAACTGATATTTTGTGCGTAAAGTTGCTCAATGGTTTGTGTATGGTTACTTTGTATGTTTGTGGAAAAGGATTTGGAGTCTAATTGCTATGAGAATTGGTCTTTTTGTATTGGTGTGCTTCATTTTTCAGATTATTTTCAGTTGCATGCAGGCTTTTACTTCCATCTGTTAATAATACAGATCTTTTTGTGGTTGTTTGAAACAGCTACCATTGGTGTGGAAGTCCACCCTTTAGACTTCTTCACAAATTGTGGGAAAATCCGATTTTATTGCTGGGATACCGCTGGGCAAGAGAAATTTGGTGGTCTTAGAGATGGTTACTAGTAAGTTTTGCTCACCAGTGATAGCTTTTTTCTGAATTTTGACACAGTTTTTTTTGCTTTGCTGTTTCGTACGGAGTTGGCCACTGCATTATGGTGGCGTACAGTTTTGGGTGTCAATGCTTTTATGGACAAAAATCATCCTTTTTCCACACCCTCTGGAGGTCATTAGTAATTTGAGTCATCTTTCATATTATTCATTTGTTGTGGAGTTTGGGATGATGTTAGAAGATTCATTCCCCATATGATACATCAACTATTGTGCATATACTGATTTAATGTTACAAAAGCAACGTATTTTATGCTGCATTTTGAGTTGTCCTATGTTTTACGGAGGACTATGATAATCTTATTGGGTTGTCTCTCTAGAGGCTGTTCTTTCTGTAGCTGAAAGAAAGCATAAAGAATATTGTAAACCCTACTTAGTGTAGTTTAATTCAGCAAATATTTCCTTTATAGTTGTAAAGTTTCGCATTTTGCTGAGGATTTTGTGCTGTATTTTATACTGTTTTTTTTATTTCCTTTGTGGAAATTTGAGTTTGTTTATGCTGAATTTGGGTTTCTACTTTCAGCATTCATGGGCAATGTGCAATCATCATGTTTGATGTTACTGCTCGGCTGACATACAAGAATGTTCCCACATGGCACCGAGATTTGTGCAGGTTCACTTAACAAACACTTGAAACTTTTACTCTCTCTTGTGAGCTTGTGTTGTTTTTTTTTTCCCTTCTTTTATGACATTCATCGTATTTTGGTTTTTGACATAATTTTTGTGGCCATTTAGGGTCTGTGAGAATATTCCCATTGTTCTTTGTGGAAACAAGGTTGATGTGAAGAATAGGCAGGTCAAGGCGAAGCAGGTTACATTCCACAGGAAGAAGAATCTGCAGTACTATGAAATCTCTGCCAAGAGTAACTACAACTTCGAAAAGCCTTTCTTGTACCTTGCTAGAAAGCTTGCAGGGTAATGAGAATAACAGCATTTTGTTTTCTTTCTTCTTTTTTCTTTCTATGTGCACGAATTACATGCTCTATGCTGAAATTTGGTTTTTGCTTTGTGATGTTAGGGACCCCAATCTCCATTTTGTGGAATCTCCTGCACTTGCTCCTCCAGAAGTGCATATCGATTTGGCTGCACAGCACCAGTAAGTCATCTTATTTCAGAACATGTTTATTTTTGTAATCCCAGATAAAAATGTTTCTTCTGGGTTTGTATTCCAGTTATCGCAGTCACGAAATGAAAGAACGAAAATAAGTTAGTGGACTTAATTCTTGAATATTTTAATGTTAAACTTGGTAGTTGAGTACTTGAGTTGGCAATGAGAGCCCAGGAATGAAAGATAAATGAATAAAAAGTGATTGTGTTTGGGTCTAATTAACTGACAGAAATTGTACTTCCATTTTGGAATCTTTCTGTTGCATTTAAACATTGGCATTACTATAAGTGGTCAATTTATGTTTTTTTTCTTTTTTTTACCGCTAAATTTACAGGCATGAAGCTGAGCTTGCCGCAGCAGCTAGTCAGCCCCTTCCTGATGATGATGATGACGCATTCGAATAGAGAGCTTGAAACAATGGAGATGCTCTTGGCATTTTGCAATCCAATTATGTTTCTGTGCTCCTGTTGCTTTTTTATGATATGATATCTTCCAGAAATCACTATATTGAAGTAGACCATGATCCATGCTAGATATGTTCTGGACCATTGATTAGGTTTACGGTTGTAGTTGTAGAATTCTTTAGGCTGCTCTATGGTCTTGCCTTTGTATGTTGAGGTGACAATCCATGGCTGCTGCCTAAAAGCTTGTGTCACCTATCTCTCTCTTTCAGCATTGCTTGCCCGCAAGTCATCTGTTTTGACGGCATATTTTTTTGCTGTATTAAACTGTTTGGCAGAGGTTGTATTAGACTTATTCAAGAACCATCTTAAGTATCATCCATTTGATTTTGTAAATCGTGCATCTCGTCTTTTGGTCTTCTGGATCTGAGAAGCATGAGAAGCTTTCAAGTCAATGTACCTCTAGTTAAGGCTTATTAAAAGGCGAAGTTTTTTGCATTCTGGGAAGTGTTTTCTTGTTCTGCATCATTTGCAGGTTTCAAATATGTTAGGAAAACAGATTGGCTTTGGTGACAGTATGGACCTTTACTCGGGTTTGTTCGTACCAGATCAGGCTAAAAAGATTGTGTTTGGGCAGGGATTGGGCTTGGTTTCTTCCAACACAAAACGAGTTGCCAGCCCAAGTGTGAAAGATAGAACATGGTGCAACATGCCTGTACTTCTCAAAGTTAGGGCTGGGCCTTTTAAATTTTCCTTTGGGCCGCGACGTCCCATCGATTTTCTCAGGTATGAGATATGTGGTATGCAATGCTAGATGGGCTTTTCCATTCTAACGGGCTATGAAACTTTTTGTTTGGGCTTTGGGCAGGCCTGCTCTAGCATGGCCCAGCTATCTAGCTGGCCATGTCAACCCTAAACGCAGATATGCCAAAGCTGTCCCAATGAACAAGGGGAGCACAAAACATCGGACATCTCTCGCACTTTTGTGTCGGGATTTGTGCACGTAAATCTCGTAGCATTGCTCGTAAGTGTTTGTTTCAATTGCGTATATTTTTTTTGGTACATATTTCAATTGCGTATATCCAATAAGGGGAATGCAGAATAAGCAATTATTTGGCAACTCATTGCTTATTTTCTTACTCATTGTGGTTGCGAATTGAAATGCAATAAACAGGTTACTAGAAATATGCGGCCTAGCTCAAGCGGTAATACAAATCGCTTAGTTCATGTCTGGAGTTTGACTTCTCCGGAGGACTTCTACCACCACACATTCACGTGTGGCCTATGTACTTAGTCCTTGGTCCCCATGTAAATGTGTGGTGGTAAAAGGCTCTTGAAACATCACGTGGCGGTGCTCCAAGAGCAAGTAATAATTTTTTTTCCTCACATGTAATGTATGGTATTCTTGTCTTTCTGATTGGGGGACAAAAAAACAAAAAACAATTTATTGCTTAATAGTAGGAAAATAAAACAAGAAAAAACAATGGGCCCCACAGTCATTGAATAGAAAATTGTGCAGTGACTTCAAATCCCTGTGCTACTGTTCATCGTTTGGCTGTCAAAACCTGCTGCATATAACTGGCACAAACACTATCATAATTGAAAGCCAATATTGTTCCATGTTTCCAAACCTAAATTGTCTCATTTAGATCATGTGACTTCCAAACCTCTTGGATCTATGCATAAATGGCACAGACACTAAAATTGAATTCCAATGTACCATTCCCAATTTCTCTCACTTGGATCATGTGACTTCCAATTGTAACTCCATTTTCCCAACTTATGGGATTGTCCAACTTCAACGATTGGTTGTTCTCGTTATCCCCACGAAAAATAGTCTTTCAAAAACACGACCACATTGTGTGTCTCACTAACACTGGCCAGCCATGCACGTGTTCACCTTGTCAAAGAAAGGGGATTAGGTGAGTATATAACTATTCATTACTAGTTTGGCACACTACGTGACTGGGTTCCCGGACGACCGAATACTACGCACAGCAAAAAGAAAGATCACGTGACTTCCACATGGCAAACTCAGCTGTAGCATTTCATGCCCATCCTGCTTATAGTACTTGGCCAAGGTGGCATTGGAGTAGTCCCTGTCGATGTCGGTTCAAACCACACACATTGCCCATTTAGTGGTCTCTGCTTGCTAGCTAGGTGCACTAGTAATGCCCCGTTAGGGCATCCACATCATTCCAGCCAAGTGGCCAACACTCAACAGTCGACGAGCCAAAACTCAATCTCGAGCTCGACTCGGTTGTCAACGAGGTAAGCCAAGCTTTGAAGTGTTGTGCTTGGCTCGATTACTAAACGAGCTAAGGTGAGCCGAGCCTCAAGTTGCTCATGAGCATCTTGGTTCATTTGGCAGCCCTAGTGGGTTCTATTGTGAATTTTTTCTATGTGAATTGATGCAAAGTGGCCTGACCTTGAAGAGGTTTTTGCTCATAAAAATGGAAAAAAGAATACCAAAGGGTTCGAATTCTCTCCAATCCAAGGTTTAAACTGGATCAGTTAAAAATAAAAAAAAAGTTTTAAACTGGATGGGACCATCCAAAACTGGACCGGTAAGAGCCTTTGAGCCAATCTAAACAATTAATTCCAACAATGAACGATCCAGATTCATACTATCCCGTTCAGTCCAAATTATGGACCAGGAGAATCCAATTCCCATAACAAAAAAATAAGCTGGTCCAAGCCTTTGCCAGCTACCCACTATGTCTCACAACTACGAGAAAAACTTGGGTGTGTGTAGGGTATGGCCAAGTGGTGCCAGACCACGCATCTTGGCCGTCTAAAAGATGGTCCAGATTGTAAAGAGAGAAAGAGGAGAGAGAGGGGGATTAATTATGGGCCGTCCAAAACACTTTTTGATGGCCGATATGTGTGATCGGGCACCATTTGGCGAAGGGGAACCAGAATGTGATGGCAGTGGGCTCAATTACTTGAAGCATAACAATAGAGAAAGAAATACACTGACATGTGAAATAGAAAGGAGTAAAGTATATATCTACTAATAACATACAATTTCAATTACAACTGAAACCCAGAAGCTACACTGAAATGCCAAACAAAAAGTAGCTAAGTTGATTATTCATGTACCTTCATATCCTATAATCATATTCACAATCAGCCCCAAAAAGCTACACTTAAGAATCAACTCGGTGTTAACCTCATTAGAGCGGTTATTTAGCCGTTGGAGATGCATATCTATGACAATATACAGTAACTCGACTTGGGAATTAGTAGTTCAAAACTTCTAAATTCGACCAAGGTAGTGATGGACCAAGAGAGAGAGGATTTCCATTTCAGATCGTAGAGAGAAAATGTGTAAAACGGAGAACGGAAAAATCAGGAGTGGTAAGAGCCAATAGTAGTATTTGCCAAACTCTTGGGGCAATAAGTGCCATATACATTAACCAAATATGTAAAATTGTCAAAAATAATACACCTAATCTGTAGGAAAATGCCACCTCAGAAGAGTCAAGTAACCCCACTCGACCCCTTCTCCCTCCGCCCTGCACGTAGCCATATCCTATATGCACCCAAATTTTTCTCCACGACGACACTGCTAAAATTTAAGGGTCTCATATACGTGTACTAAAACAAGGACCCATTACAGGGCAGGGTAGCATTTGAGTTGAAAGATGCAGCAATTTGGTGGTGGCTTGTCTGTTGGTGGTCGGCGCAGGCGGGGCTACCTAGCTAGAACCCCATTCTCATCCAAATAAGACTTTTCTCTCATCATTTCCTTCCAAAAAGTCATCTTCTATCACTATACATATATGTTCTAACGGACTCTCTCTCTCTCTCTCTCTCTCTCAAATGACCCAACAGTTGTTGCTTTTATTGCTAAAAGATATTGGCAAAAATCTACTTGTGCTTGGATCTTACTTCTTGGATATTCAAGGTATCCAATTTCCATTTTGCCCTCCACTTTTAAATGAGTCTTCGCAAATATGTCGTGTGATTGGGTTCAACTCTTCTTAACATCTTGAGGCCACCTGCACAAGATCTCCTGGTTCTCGGGGTATCGGTTTTGCCCGGTCTATATGTGGCAGAGCATACATAAACCCTAAAATTAGTCGAAGTGTTCATAAGCTAGTCCAACTCACTCCGTTATCACACATGAACCAAATGCTAATATTGCAAAACCTGAATCGCATTGCAAACCAACTTGAATCGCCACACAACAGTTTTTTTCCAGCAAATCACGAAGTGACACAGAGACATTTTTCGAGCTGTTTTATTATACAAATGTACATTTACCCAGTGACGGAGTTAGGAATTTCACTATGCAATGACAAATCTGTATTTCAAAATACTTTGCTATGGCGAGCCTATATAATTCAAAAGAAAAAAAAATCTATATAATGCCAAAGGTTTTTTTTTTCTTCTTGCAGGGGCAACCCCTATTGGCCCCTTCTTGGTTCCATCCATGCGTTTACCTTCTAAGTACATAGCAACTAGGGCTGCAAACAAGCCGAACTGAGCCGAGCTTTAAATTGCTTAGGTTCGTTCATTAAGTTTTTAAGCGAACTCGAGCTGAGCTCGAACTCCACGAAAATTTGATGAGCCGAGCATTCCTAGGTTTGAGTCAAACGCGAACTTGTTCACGAGCCTTAAAAAGTAAAAAATATTATATATTTATGCTCATATACAGGTCTAGAACTACTAATAAAATATTCATTTTGTACTTAAATAAGTTCACATGTATACAAAATTATAAAAACATATTAAAATGTAAGTATATAGTACTTTTAAAGGTTTATACATGTACAAGTTATAAAATTTTCATTATGTACATGTAAAACTTTATACATATTGAAGTTTATGTATGAAAATTTATGAGATAAATACATATACTCCGGATTCGTGAGTCTAACCGAGTTGAATACTGTCAGGTTCAGGTTTAGCTTTAGGTTCAGGTTCGGCTCATTTAATAATCGAGCCTAAAATTAAGTTCAGATTCTGCTCGTTTAGTTCCTGAACCGAACTCGAACAAGCTTTTACCGAGTCGAGACTCGAACAATTTACGAACGGCTCGGTTCATTTGCAGCCCTAATAGCAACCTGATTTGTAATTACGTGTATGATGTAATTTGATGGTAGATTGAAAGCCCCCTGGACTGGCTCTGGTCACATGGCCCATCATGTGAGTGACTAGAGGAAATTAAAAGGGAGCAGGGATCAGATCAGAGGGTCCTCATGGCAGGGTAATGTGGGGATGAAGAGAGAGACATTAGCGGCCTTCTGTTTTAATGTTAAAGGGTGTAAACAGGAACAGGACATGTTCTGGAATAGTAGCATGTGTGTTTTTTCTCATGACAATACACGGTGTAGGAGGAGAAAAAACATGGGTGCCGAGCAGGTAGAGTACAAGTGGTTCCGAACGTGCATTTTGATTACTCAAAAGTGTTTTGGACAGTTCAAATTTCTCCCACCTCTTTCCCCCTCTCTCTCTTATTTCTCTTTTTAAAATCTAGGCCATCCAAAACACTTTTGGGTGGCGAAATGCGCGTTAGAGACCGCCACGTGATACCCGTCTGACACCCAAATTAGGCATGCATAAATAAAGGGGATAGGAAAGCACCTGTGTTTGTCTATCCCCGTTTATGATTTTGCAATGCATTTTTTTTTTTTGCTCAGTATTTTGCAATGCATTCAATTATACACATTACACACTAGGAGAGTAGAGAAACCTGAGAATGGATCATTGCCCCTTCTCTCTCTCTCTCTCTCTCTCTTGTGTCTATCCCCGTTTGTGGTTTTGCAATTAATGCACCCGTCTCTCTCTCTCTCTCTCTCTCTCTCTCTCTCTTGTGTCTATCCCCGTTTGTGGTTTTGCAATTAATGCACCTGTCTTTGTTCCTAACAGTTCTTGTTAGTTGGTCGATTGTATCGATGCTTTGATACAGGAGTAACACTGCAATGCACCTATCTTTGTTCCTAACAGTTCTTTTTAGTTGGTCGATTGTATCGATGCTTTGATACAGGAGTAACACTGTTACTCTTGGAGATAAGCCCAATTCGGTGATAAACCTGAAAAATGAGTCTTTTCTTTTCCGTAACATTCTATACCACTATTCCAGTTTTATAAAGATCTTGGAGAAAATCTTCATCTTCAAAATCCTCTATTTCTAGAAGTGTGTTACAAGTCTCGGCGTATCCTGTTACAAGTCTCGGCGTATCCTGTATAGATGCCTTGATATAGGAGTAACACTGTTACTCTTGGAGATACGCCTAATTTGGTAATAAACCTGAAAAAATTGGGTCTTTTCGTTTTGCGTAGAATTCTATACCACCATTCCGGTTTTGTGAAGTTCTAGAAGATATCTTCATCTTCAAAATCCTCTATTTCTAGAAGGGCCTTGCAAGTCCTAGTGTATCAACCTATATGATTTGCAATGCATTCAAATTCAATATATGGTTGAGAGTACTCTCTATTGTCTTCCCTCTGTTTCTAATGGATTTCTTTCCTTGAAAAAAAAAAAAAGGTAATCTTCTATGCCTCAATTCCTGAAGATTGAACAATTTTTTTCTTCTAAACAAGTGAAAAAAAAAAAAACACAATTAATTCTTACTCCGTAAACATCAAATAGATGTTTGTGTAGTCCAGAAAAAAGATCATTCTTTTTTTTTAACTTTCGCCTACATTTTTTCTGATTGTGCTTATACTTTGATTGATCAAAGAGCTTGAAATTGTGCGATTATCCAAATTTCTGAATACCACATAATTATGCAGTCATTTATTTTATTTCTTTGTTCATTTTTTGGGTAATGCGGTTAATAATTATGTAATAGACCACAGCTCGCAAATCTAAAATAAGCACCCAAAAAAGTGGAAATGAAAACGAGTGGAGTATGGGTCAGAGGAGCAAGTCTTTACCGTCCCCACTCCAATCCCCAAATGGGGATATTGGACAACCTCACCAAACCCGCCTCCGGGCGAAAATTGGGTTCTCTCCAAATGTAACCAAACCTGAACCATATGTAAAAGAAGAATGAAATTGGAGTACAAGTAAAGCATCCTAACCTTCAAAGAAGTAAAAATAACTTCAAATCTTCATATTCAAGTGCTAAACGGGAAAAAAAAAGTTAGTAGCATCCAAAGTAAACAACATTATTTTTTACTTTTATAAATTGATGAACAAACAAATGAAATAAACCAGGTTTTGAGGTTATAAATAAAACTAAACTAGGTTTTAGATGAGTATGGAGCAGATACGAGTATTTGGGAGTGGGGGTTACAAAATAATGCCCGTCTTATATACCCGAACCTGGATCTTTTCAATTCCATCATAACCACTACTATTGGCAAAAAAAAACGGAGAAATCTTGCATACCTCCATATATATAGACGAGATGGTGTGCGTTTCACTGAGTTCGGGACAAATTGTCATCCCTAACCGAAATAGTTGGAGTGCAAATAATTGCCTATTGACTTTTAGATTGAAATGGTAGGAAAATAGAATATCCAATTCTCCTTGGAAGTATGAAAGTGCATGCGTAAAGGAATGTACTACGACAAATGTAAGAGCAAGTCAACAGGCATGATATGGCAAAAGGCTTGCTGCTGGCAGATAAGCTTCCAGTCAAAATTTTGACTTTAAATTATTTTTGGTATCAAATTTGGCAACAAGTTTGGAAAGACCAATCCAAAATAGCACCAAGCAAGTGTAACAACATTAGGATTTGTTACTATCTAATGCCAAAAATAACTTTTTACTAGTACCAATATATTTAAGGACTAGTAACATGAGTTGCTCTAAGCACACACTTTTGTTTGGACCGTTAGGAGTGCCCGGGCCAATTTATCTGCACCTCAACTATTCTCCTCCCATGTCCAGTCAAAGGCAAGCCATCCACGCCATGACTAGGAAATTTACAAGAAATTACTTTCTTACAGTCTGTCACCAAGAATCCAATCCTAATCTGTTGTACAGAAAACAACTCACTAACCAACTGGAGTAACCCTCGGGATTAAGCATTCACTTTACATGCTGCCCACAGACATGGCTATATAGACATATAGCTTCATATGTTGTGCTTATAATGGACCATATATGGTTTACATCACCTCTCTCGGGTGAGCATTGGACCATGATGGTACACTCTGCTTGAACCTTCACATGGGGACGACCATTAAGTTTAGCAGGTACATTTTTGCTTTTGTAATTTTTGCTATTTTTTCTATGGACTCGCTCGTACAAGGTTGGACCAGATCCTGCCGCCAAGGACAGTTAGCAATCTGTGAGTGAGAAGCCCCCACATCGTTGGAATTAAAAAGCAACTACTTCTTCCTCAATTTCCCTAACAGGAAACTCTTCCTCCCTTCAGCTCTTACTTATATCCTCTTAAAAAATTGAACATTATTTATCTGATCATAAAAAAATTTAGTCAAACATCAAATATGTAGTCCCCTTAAATATTAATTCGAGCTCATATCTGGCCAAACATACATGCCAAGCCCGGCGACAAAAATAGGACGAAGGGAGTACGTTAGAATACTAACGAAAGAGATCTATTCAACCAAAAAGTAGTATGTCGTATTACTGGGAACACAAAAAAGAAAATTATGTTGTGCTCCGCTTTATGATGGAACATAACATTCATTAAATGATCGAAAATCCGAGAAGTCTTTAGGATAAAATTCAGCAAAGCGATTCAACCTTTTCTTGTCAAAATTTGCAAATGAGTTGAATGGATTAAGACATGCAGCACAAATAAGCAACTCAGTGTTCACCTCATTAAAATGATTGTTAAGCTCTTGGAGTTGCATATCTATGACCGTGTATAGAGAGACCATGTTAAAAGACAAAAGCAATGGGTGTAAAACAGAAAAATAATCGGGTGTGGATACCCCATCATAGAGAAAGTTAAAAAGTTCTGGGACCACCAAAAAAAGGAAAAGATTGGAGGTGATCCGAAAAAATTATTTGGGCATAGTTATATTTATTTTTTGTTACTTGGGGGAACATTATAAAATAATCTATACGGTATGGGGGTAAAATTAGCTAAATACCCAAAATTATATATACACGGTAGTAAGAAATTTCAGTCCAGCGGGGTCGCTTGACCCCCCTTGCCCCTATATGGGACCGCCACTGGGCCGAAGCCCACACCTAATGGGCTGAAGCCCAGAACCAAAAGGCCATAATGCCCAAAATAGAAAAAATTAAAACCCTACAGCGCCAAAGATCAACACGCCGCCGCAGCCAGGTCAATTGACGCTGCCACTGCCCCACCCAAATGGCCACCTGCAAAGGAACGAGCTCTGCCACACTGTCATCGGGACATAGGGAACAAGCAGGGACGGATCTAGGAATTCTCCCCAGCGGGGGCACCAATGCTAAAGTCAAGAGCAAGTAAACTAAATGATACTCCAAAATTTAGGAAGCTGATTTTGGGACTCCCTTTTTCAAAGGGCCGACGTCTATCTTCGTCGTCTTCCAATATCTTGGGGAATCATAATCGATTCCTTCATCATCATCTCTCATCCGAGACTCGAATGGTATCGGTTGTGTCACCATCGGGTCGCCTCTTGATCGAGGCACCCCTGTCTGTCACTCGAAAATCTAGTTAAATATGGAAAAGTATCTTTTTTCGGAAAGTTTCAATTTGGCCGATAAAAAGTCCCGGTATTTGTTCCTTGGATTTTTCTAAGCATAATGGTATAATCGGATGATCTTTTCAAGTACGGGAAGGTTGTCTTTTGCCTCTTTTCTTCGGAGAAAAACGTGTCGTTTTTCGCCTTTATACTAAAAGTGGGGGGATGAGATTTTGATAAGATTGGAATATCAAAATTCTGGAAATGCCATTGTTTCCGAAAGGGGGGTACTTCCTTATTTTCATAAATAAATTAAAGTAAAGATATCTTTACTTAACTTTGGTTTATGAAAATAAGTATTCCGAAGGGGGTACTTCCTTATTTGTTTTCCCTTAAAAAAAAAAAAAAAAAAATCCTGAAATTGAGGGGGGCACGTGACCCCCCATGCCCCTGTGTGTGTCCGTCCCTGGGAACAAGCCCATGTTCCTGCCCCGGAGGACAGCTCGTTCGCCCCTCCACACACACACACAAAAAAAAGCCAAAACCAAAAGCCCAGCAGCAAATCCGCATCATTGGCCGCCACCGCATCCACGCCTAGAAACACCCCAAAGGCCTAAACACTAAAAAAGGGGAAGGAGGGAGTAGAAAATAACAAATTTGAATTTTGTGTACAGTGTCATTTCCCTCCTATTTTCCTTTCATTTTTGTCTCATTTTCTTTTCCCTCATTTTCCATGAGTTTCAAACTCAGCCTCAGTGTAGTTTTAGGACCATCATATGGTCTGTCCTGCGATCAAAGAAGTGTCGATTGCAGAAGAGAGTACAACATAAATTCACTGGAGTGGTTAAGCTTGGTGTCGAGATAGTACTCTGTACGTATGCCTTTGCGAAACAGCATACTCACGTGACTAACATGTGCAACCCAAGGCTGGCCAGGAAGTTGATGTGGTACCACATGATCACGTGGCCTCATGATGCACTCTTAGCAACTAATTGAATCTAATACATACTACATTTAATTCCCTAATTCTGACTTGGATAACTTGTCTTTGATCAGATCAGAAGGGGATCAGTTGATTTGCGCGTAAACTGGTCTGACCACCACTGACCGTTGAACTGAAAGAAACAAAACTATTATAATTAATTTATAAATGGTGTTCCTCGTAATACTCCCTCCATCGCATGTTACTCTTCATTTTAGTAGTCGTGTATTTAATAAGTCAACATATAATGTGGGGAAAGGATTATGAGACGGGACACACCCTGAATCTTTATGAGTAGCACAATTTGGACTACAAATAAAACGGGCATATGGTACACACATTTAAAATGTGTGTATTGTAGACTTTCCCTTTGTAATAATTTTATTGAAAATTTGCTTGGATCAATCTCATTTAGTTCTTTCCATTGGTAAACAAAATTCAAACAATAACTCAGCAGTGCACAAAAATGCAATGTTTACTGATTTGATTAAATATATATATTACTGTTGAAAATGGCCAAACAATATGGAACGAATGGATAAATGAAGTAATATGGTTATACACCTTTCAACGCACTTTTACCTATTTTATACACGTTAATTTTAGGTATACCAACCGACCGACCTAATTTTCAAACTTTTTGAACAATCTAGTATGAACAGTTTTTATTATTTTTCCATTTCGAAAAAGGAACTGTTTTCTACAATAAATATAGAGAGGAGCAAACCAAGAGGTAAAAGATAGATTGAGAATTTTGTTGCATTAGAACTTTGAGAAGACATGACCGTTGGGAAGAGACATAGATAGACAAGGATGGTTTTAAAGGGACAAAACATGGGGCATGAAATGCAGTAACTAAAGATTAAATTACCAGTATGAAGTCGGTAATGCCCGAATATTAGTTTTTTTATTTTTTGTTTGCAGGGAATATTAGTTTATTTTGTGAAATATTTCATGTGTAAGTGATCTTGGGAAGGTGGAAAAAGGTAAAGTGGTCATCATAGATGGTAGTGAAATGGAATTAAAAACTATGGTGATTTATTTAACTGGAAAAAGTGAGAGCACTAACGCCGATTACCGAGGACTTCATTTACAATAATACTAGGAACACCACAATCGACCACAATACCAACCAAAACAGCTTACGTGACACTACATGATTGGTACTGTCTTGGTTAGAGTTTGAATTGGCTACGGTGATTATCTTGCTACTAGAGGTGGTTATCTTTGTTGCACTACTTACCTTACTGGAAAAATATATTCTTTTTTTTTCAACCATTACAAAAATATAACCTGAC
Source organism: Vaccinium vitis-idaea (assembly GCA_963854785.1). NCBI lineage: Eukaryota > Viridiplantae > Streptophyta > Magnoliopsida > Ericales > Ericaceae > Vaccinium > Vaccinium vitis-idaea. The sequence continues at coordinate 5,436,858 of OY978226.1, read as the reverse complement.
CCTCATGTATTTTTAGACCTTTATTAGTAGCATCTAACTATTATAAAAACTATGGATACACTATTTGATGAATGCCAAGTGTACATTACCTTTCTGTGGGGGACTCATTTCGGGGTCCTATATACTAATGATCGGAGTCGTTTAATTTTTTCAAAATATCGTTTTATGAGCTCCTATAAAAAATTAGCCCATTTGAATATCGGTAAAAACTTGATTGATTCATTCATTCATTTTTTTGCCAACAAATTCAGGGACGAAAAATCAATCAAACCATTGCCAATATATCCGAATGAGTTGATTTTTTTCTTTACAAGAGTTCTTAAAACATGTTTAAAACAAACTGAACAGCTCCAGTCATTTACGTGAGACCCCGAAATGGATCCCACACAATTTGGTGTATACCAAATGGAATATCAATAGTTTTTTTTGATAATTTTCTATACTTTTTATTTGCTAGACTCTTTATCTTTCTAAGGCTCCATTTGTTTCAGGCGGAAAACATTTTTTGGAAACATTTTTCATGGAAAATATTTGTGAAAAAAAAATTTGTTTTCCGGTGTTTGCTTGTAACTTGAAAATGTTTCTAAAAAATGTCTCCTATTATTTGGTTGACATGGAAAATCAATAATATGAGAAAATAACGAAAATACCAATTTTATTTTAAACAAATTCATATCCTACCTAAATGATAAAGGATTACCCATGCAAATGAAAATGACCTAAATATCCTTTGTTCCCAAAATTCAGTACACAAGGGTAATATTAACTTGAAATCAATTTTCCACAGTTAATTTTCCAGGACCTGAACTTAAATTTCAAACCTAATTTTGCCCCAATTAGCAATCAATTCCCGTGATTATAAATTGACTATAACTAGCACAACGAATAAAATATAATACTAGTATCTCAGACAAACAATTTTAAAAAAAAAACAGAGCTCTAATAATTCCAAAAGTAAAAAGATTATCTTGATCGAACATCGACAGGTATCAAAACACTATAATCCAAAACAATCTTGGAAAAAATTATCTCGATGTCTGATCAAGATAACTCTTTTACTGAACAAGTCCTACGAATCGCAAAAAGGTCGAACAGAAAAAAATATAGGGCTATTTTTTGCACAATCGCAGCTACAAGAGGGTAAACCGGTCAAACTTTGCCATAACTTGTCATGTGTGAATCGAACAAGGGGTTACGAAGCGCACAATCATATAACTTTTTTTCAAGATTGTTTTGGATTATAGGATCCTGAATTCTGAATGAAATATTGAACAACTAGATCAATTACACACAAATATCAGATTGGCCTAATCGTTTTCAAGACCACACTAATAATTATTTAAAAATTGTTGAACGATTCGGATCGTTTGTGTGAGCCCCTAAGTGCCCCACGGAACCAGAGCCCTGGCTTACCCCCCAAAACAACGTCGTTTGGGGGGAGCACCATCGTGCAGTGTCCACTGGGTGCTACAAGCACCCGCCTTCTGGCTATTTGGGCTATAATTATTGTTGGGTCTGACTATTGTTGTGCAATAACTATTGTTTGTGCTATTGTATATACTTATGATGGAGTTTTAATCAAAGTTTGTGAATTATTCGGCCTAATAATAGAAAAAATGATCTAATGATCCAGGCACAATTATCATTGTCGATCCAAATCGACAAAACCGAAAAAAAAGCCGAGACTGAATAACACCGAACCAAACTAAACAGAATATCAAACAGTTTGGTTTCGGTTTATACATTTGGAAACCGAAATATTCTGTTCGGTCTAAGAAAATTCCAAAAACCCAATCGAACCGAACCAATTGCACCCTAACCGAATAGTGCGATTCCTTGATCAGTTTAACGAGGTCATTGCAATATTTTCCCCTTTGAAGCATGGGCGGCTCCACAATACTTTAGGTGTTCAATCTAAACCCCTGGGTTCATAAATATGCACACTTTTTTAGGAGCAAAAAGCATTTCGCACAAAAAAAAAACTATTAGCATGAAATTTTTTGGATAATTTTTTTACACCAATTCAAGGATCCCATTGAGAAAAATAATAGTCTAATTTTTACCCAAAAAAAGACTCAGAAGTACATTATTTTTTGGGACAACTATCCATTATTTGTGAGAACTTTGCATTTGCATTATGCATGCAAAAAATAATGTATTAATGAGGTTTTTTGGGTAAAAAATTAGACTATTTTTTTTTTCTCAATGTGATCCTTGAATTGGTGTAAAAAATTATTCGAAAAAATTTCATGGTAATAGATTTTTTTGGTGCGAAATGTTTGTTTCTCCTAAAAGGGTGTGCATAATTATTTTAGACCATTATTACCTCTAATGTAAAGAGAGAGAGAGAGAGAGAGAGAGAGAGAGAGAGAAAGAGAGAGAAGAGAAGAAAAAGGAGTCTAGTTAGAGCTTCAGATCTAAAAAAAGAAAAAGAGACCAAAAAAAAAATTTAAAAAAATGCAAGTAATAGGCTTTGGAAATTATTGATACTCTTATTTTTTTTATCAAAATGTTAAAATATATCTTATGGAAACTAAAAAAAATTAAGATATTTTTTCACTCCTTTCAAAATTTGTATGTAATATAAACTCAAACAAGAAATAAAATAAAGTAAAGTTCGCATTAACGTCAATTTACCATCAAAGTTAACCCCTTAGGCCTTTTTCTATCGGCAGGGGGTATCTGCCAAATAATTTGTACAGTAAGGGAGGTCAGTAAAATATCAAAAAGTAGAGGGGAGGTCCGTGGAATTAACCCTTGATTTTTCTACGACATTGTCTGAATCATTTGTATGAAGTAAGAGTAACTCAAAAATCACTTATATGTGTAAGTAGATAGCATACCTCAAGAAAATAAAATAAAATAGGCTCGATAAGTTTTCAATAAAAAAACGAATACTAGTATGTAGGAGTATTTTTTAGATATTAAAAAAAAAGTCGTACATCTTCTTCATCGCTGATTAATCCTGCAGCCGGCCCCTACTTCAAAAAAAATTTCCTAAAAATTGAAATAATTTTTTGGTGATCCTTTTGAATGACAAGAACAAAGAAGACAAAAGGAGGGCAATTGGGTAAAACTCAAAGGGGGGGAAGAAACCAAAAGGAAAGCTGGATCTGGGGACCGGGTTGAGTTGATGTAACAAAGGGGCTCTTTTTCATGTAATGTGGACAAGATGCAAGAAACCCAATAAAAATGATTGGATGCAACGTGGCAGCCTTTCTTTTGATGTGTGATAGTAATGACAAATTCGTAAGAGCCGTCACACCGTTGATTGCGTGGAAGAAATCTCGTTAAAATTATATGCTCTGAATCTACATCTATTCTGATAAAAAATAAACAGTGGAGAATCTACTTTTTCGAAAAAAAAAGAAAAAAAAAAAGACGACAGATGGAGTCTGCCCCACTAAATACTCTATTTGTCCCATTTTAAATATCCCATACGTAAAGTATTTTGACTTTAAAAGAAAATATGTTTCTAGATATTTTCTTTCCAATAATTTTTACACCATTCAAAAGTACTTGTTGATATTTTTTGAATGATACAAAAAAAATTTAAAAAGTAGTTTCGAAAGTATTTAAATTGGGACGGAGGGAATACTTACTAATTTCTTTTAGATTTTCTAGTCTAGACGTGAATGGTAAAGACCAGTTGACACCCTTGATAAGTCGCATTGCAACAATGTTATGTACACAACCAAAAGTAAACAACCAATACACAACCACAAGCAAAATGATATCGATTTGAGGGGAGGTGGAGTATTGGTTTGTTGTTGCTTGCTTCACTCTGCTTCTTGGTTGCCATTGGAGAGAGAGAGAGAGACTTTGTGGGCTGGGATTTTGAGTTACTTTTTTTTTTTAAACAGCAAAACGATGTCGTTTTGCTTGTGGTTGTGTATTGGTTGTTAATTTTTTGTAGCGTATTTAGCATTATTGTTGCATCTATATATTCAGACTATTTAGTAGATAACATTAACGTCAATTTACGCAGTTAGTGCCTAAAATTGATGGTAATTGGATATTACATCTCTTTTTTTTCCATCATTTTCACTGTTTGTTTCATTTTTTTAGGTTAGTTTAATTTTGCCTTGTCATTACAAAAAAAAAAAAATTGAGGGTCATTCTATGTTCTTTTTTATGTTACTTCACAATGTCCCGCATCTGGATTAATTTTTGGAGGATCGATTCCACTTTCTCTATCGAAGACTTGATTAAAATCGAAGCAACGCTCCGTTAGACTAAGCCCAAGAAGAATTGATACTAAAACATTGGAGGTTTGGAAGCTGAGACTCAATGGTTGTTCTATCTATACACACAAAAATTCTCTCCAACCTCTTAGAATCTTGATACGAAAAATGTGTTTGAAAAGGTTAATTAGTCTCTGTTGGGGAGATTTGGAAAAAGACTGACTGAGGCCGAAAATGACGGACAAGATGCTCCAGGACGCTTCTGAAACAGTTTTCGTTATAAAGACTCAGCTGGGGAATTGGGGAAATGTGTGTCCGAGGCCGAAAATTGCCGACGGCAGGTCCCAAGACACTTTTGGAACAATTTCGGAGTTTAAAATATGTTTGGAAGACTTGAATGGTCGTTTTGGAAAAAGTTTGAAGAAATTCGCCTGGAGCTGATAGAAGGCTCTAGGATCTTCCGGAACGACATGGGGCCGAAAAATAACCACTGGGAGGCCCCAGAATGGTTCTAGTACAATTCTGAGGTCAAAAACATGTTTGGAAGACTCTGTGTGTCATTTGAGAAAAGGTTTAATAGTAAATCTTTCCGGGGCCGAAAAATAACCACTGAGAGGCCCGAGACTCTTCCGGTACAGTTTTGAGAATGAAAACACGTTTCTAAGACTCCGTGGATCGTTTGAGAAAAAGTTAAAAATTTCAGTCCGGAGTTGAAAAATGGCTACCAGCGGAACCCGGGACACTTTTAGTACTCCCTCCGTCCCAAATTGTTTCGCCTGTTTCCTTTTGGGAACCTCACAAAAAATTGTTTATATCTCACAATCTATAATGGCTTTTATGATTTCGTAATTTTTGTTTAAAAAAATTAATTGAGATCTATCAAACAAGATCCATATTGAATATATAAAATATTATAATATAAAAGATATAGACAAATCTTTGAGACGTCTAAAAAAGGAAATAGGCAGAACATTTTGGGACGGAGAGGGTACTATTTTGAGACTAAAACTATGTCTTGAAGACTCTGTAGGTCTTTTTGGAAAATTTTTGGTCTGGGGCCGAAAATGGCTGGCAAGGCCTCGGGATGCTTTTTTGGATCCGATATACGGATACCACTTGCATAACCACTGCCGGCCCTGAAGGTTGCGCTCGATTGCCATCCTTAGTACGTGGATTGAGTTAAGATGTTGACGCCCTGTTTGGATGTGGGAGTAGGCACCCGGATTTGGGTTCCACCCGGATTTGTAATCCCGGGCCCACCCTAATCCCCTGTTTGGATGCCATTTTTTGCCCTGGATTTGGAACACTGTTGGGCGTGGTACTCCGGCTGCTCCTGGATTTGGTAACGACAGGTGAGACCCTGTCGTTAGCTAACAAGGGTGAATTTTGATCTTTCTCTGCCATTTCTACCCCTCCAAATCCAGGTGATTTGGGGGTTCCTGTGTACAATATACCACAGATGAGAAAGGGTTTCAACAAAGAAGAGAGAGAGAGGTGACGAAGTCGATCGGTTTTGGGTTTCCGTTCGTCATCTTCATCAACTTGTCTTCAACCAATTTCAGGTAAGAAAAATAACATTTTCGATCTGTTTGATGTTGTTTTTTTGAAACCCATTGGTGGGTTTGATTCTAAAACCCAGTTTATTCGATCGATTGAGGGTTTTGGAGTTGAAATTTTGCCCTAATTTGTTGGAAACCCATCTATGTTGTTTGTTGGAAACCCAACTATGATTCGAAAACCTAGTTTATTCGAACTGATTATGGGTTTTGGAGTTCAAATTTTTACATAAATGATGTTTCATGTTCAAAACCCATGGTGGGTGTGATTATGCCCTAATCTGATGGCTCTGATTTGGGGTTTTTTAATGTGATTTTTTGCCATTAATGATGGAGGGTCATGTTATGCCGTAATCTGATTGTGGGTTTTGGAGTTCAATTTTTTCCTTAAATGATGTTTTGTGTTCAAAACCCAAGCTGTTTGTGAGTAGAAAACCCAATTTATTGGCTGTGATGTTGGGTTTTGGAGTGTGATTGTTGCCCTTAAAATGATGGTGGGGTGGGTATTGGTTTACCCTAATCTGATTGTGGGTTTTGGAGTTAAAATTTTGCCCTATAAATGAAGTTTTGTGTTCGAAACCCAAGCTGTTTTGGAGTTCATTGGACATCGGCCGGGGATTTACAATACTTGGGAGGAATCTGAAGTTCAAGTCAATGGATACTCGGGGAGCTTGAAGAATAGGTACACACTCGACGAAGCGGAAATAGCCTTGCTAAATTTTCGTTTATTGTAATTTTCTTCTTAGGTTTTCTATGTTGTATTCTGGTAGCACTTTTTCTCAATTCAGAATGAAGTTGTACGTTCCAACATTTTGTAAACAGAACCGTTTATTGAAATGCAAATTTCATTACTAAGTCAAACATCAATTCTCAAATAAATTACAAGGCATTGCTTGCAATACATTACAAGGCTCAAAAGATGCATCACAAGAACGATAAAAAACTTAGACTTGGAAATTATGCAATATTCTTCAGACATCCAATTACTTCAATCTTCATCCTGCCCACCGTTCTGAGGTGTAAAGCAATAGTGCCATCAATTATAATTGGGAAATCTTTTCCCATTCCAATTCGCAAATTGGGGACGACCCTACAAAATTAAAAAAAAAAGAAAATCAAAGTTATATTAAATAAGGAAAATGAAATAAATTTACCTTGCCTCTTGACAATTTCTTCCTTGGACAAATTCGTTCCAAAGTTCATCATTGTCCACGACCAAGCTGTTTTCATTTTCATCCCATCCAAATCCATCAATTTGACGCAACTGATTAATATAACAAAAATCTCTCTTCCAAAGCGTAATCTTCTGTTCAATATGAATTTTTGTATTCCCAACTTCAGGGAAACACATCTGATTTTTTAGGACTTCTGAATACGAGGGACGAAATCCGAAATTACTTTGCCAAACACCCTCATCTACAAGGGTCGTAAGGTATTGGAGCAAAATTTCCTCCTCTACCTTGGTCCAACCATGACGTGCCATGGAAAACAAGTTAAAAATACAAATGAAATAGAGACTTGTTTTTTATTTTTTTTTAAATTGTAAGAAAAATAAGAGTTTTGTTTGGTATTTATAAAGAAAATTGTATCTAACATTCAACCACAAATTCATCATTCAATAATCTATCTACTACTCCACCAACCATTAACCATTCCACTACCATCTACTCTCCATTCAACAAAAAAATTTACAAATTATTTAATTAACCTACTCCCCATTCAAATCAACAATGAATTGTCTTTTATTTATTTAGGAAATTAATAATTTTTTTTTTTTGTAATTCGGTATGAATATTTTTTTGGAATTTATTGTGTATTTTTCGTATTTATTATGTAATTATTATGTATTTATTGTTATTATAATAAAATTAATCCACTTAATTTATTAAAATATAAAACTGGGGGCAAATAGGTCATTTGCCCTCTTATCCTATCAAATCCACCTTCCAAATCCCCCTTCTCAAAATACCATCCAAACACCTTACTAACAAATCCACCCTTCTTATGAGGTAGGGCCACCCTCATTACCAAATCCACCCTCATTACAAATCCACCTTCAAATCCACCCTCATTACAAATCCACCCAAATCATCTCCGGCATCCAAACGGGGCGTGAGGGTCTTTCTAAGGGGATTCAACAAATGCAACCCGGGTCGGAGCAGCCCTTAGTGGGAAGCTATGGGGTTTTCCCTGCTTCGAAGTGTTGTGTTCGGGTCCTTCCGGCTCAGATCCTCTGTGCCAAAAAACCCCTGTGTCTCTGTGCCGAGGGGTTTTCCAGCCGTTAAATTACCCAGAAATAATAAAACATAAAAACAAAAATCACAATCCAACAGCCCAAAACCCCTGGGCCTCTGAACGGCCCAAAACCCCTCGGCACAGAGGCCCAGGGGTTTTGGGCACAGAGGATCTGGGATTGTTCTTCCGTACTTGTGTGATGTAGTACGGTGAAAATTCGTTCAGGGTGGTCCCTTAAGATTTTGAGGCATTCCGAATGTCGTGGTAACGGCCATTTTCAAAATTGTGCCCCGAATATAGAGAAAATTGATCATCCAATTCACGATTGATTTGTAGCGATGCAAACAATCGGATAACCAAACGAAGTCCGATTGACCAGAAATTTTACCGGGGTCTTTTTATGATTGGGATGAATTTATGAACATTTTGGTCGAAGAAATTGAGTCTCGGAACCCGTGATCAAGATACTAGCTATTTTAGGAAGCTCAGTGTCCCAAAAAATATATTAAAGAAGCTCGAATCGCACAAAACTTGGCATGAGACCTCGGGGCATCACGTAGACAATATGTATGAAGTTTTGGTATGATATCAGATAGGTTTGAAATTTACTGGGGGTTTCTGGCCACCAAACATCATATTTTACCGGGTAACAACACAGGCCAGTGATGATCCAACGGTCCACTGTCCTCGAATTCTGACGTTGCTTAGACCGATCTCTCAGTAATATTAAAATGAATGCATTTACAGTGCCGATGTGAGGCTAGGTCTCTCGAAGGAAACATTGACGGTTTTGCCAAAAATTGAGTTAGCGGGAATCAATTTCTAACCGTTCAATAGAGAGAGGGCCACGATTGCCCTAAAATGGAGTTCCTAATGCCTAGGCTTTGCACATGTAGATGTGGTATGATGCTTGATGCGAAGGATAGTTGTACAGTTTACCGTGGGAGCAATATGATACGTACTGCTCAATTTTACCTTTACCGAGAATCGCATTTTTCGCTAAGGTAGGGTTTTTTTTTACGTGTCTAGCGTCAATCGTCTCTACAATGTGGATATCGACGTCACCGATTTACTTTGATAGAACGGGTGGGACAAAATCCGGTATCAACATCTTGTACCGTTTTCTGAAGGAAAAAAGAAAAAAAAGAAAACCAAACACCAATTATGCTTCTCTCACTTTCAAAGTTTTCTTAACTTCTAATTATTTCATAATATATGGGTCCAACTTTATGACTCAATGTCAATTCTATATGCTTCCCCAAAATTGTCTAATAATCAATTCACTACCACTTGTTGTTTGTTTTTTTCCGATATTTGGGCCATCTCATACGAATAAATGAATTCCCTTTGGATAATTGAAGATTGATTTCTTAGTTTGCTTCAATTCCTCATAATTTCTCTTTGTAAGAATCTTTCGCTTCATGTCTGCAATATGTTGACCATGGTTTGCACAATTTTGCATTGATGTTTTCATTACGTTTCATCTTCTCACATAAATGCTTAATTTAGTAAAATTTGGAAGACTAATATTATTCTTTTGTCACTTATACAATCTAGCTCAGACTCTCAAAATCATAAGGAACAAACATAAATTTTGGAAATGTAAAAAAAATAATAGAATTTTGGGGTTATTGTGAGGCTTTTTTCAATCGAAGATCTATCGGTAAACAAAAGAAAATGAAAATACTGTCACCTGGATTAATTTGAATATTTTTTCTGAGAACTATTTAGAAAATGCCTATTATCTCTTTTCTGTTCTTGCGGTGGCACCTGACAAGAAAAGGCAAGAAAATTAGAATCTTTAATTTCATATTTCCTTAAATAATTTTTATATCCTCCTTTTTCTTCCTTAAAAAGAATCAACTAATAAAAAAATTGGGAAAACAAAGGTTCGAGTAATGGAAATTGATTCTGCAAGTGGTGGCTAGCTCATGCGGTAGAGTTCTTGGATGCCTCACACTGTATTTTGGGATTGAGTCTCATTCCCCCATCTCCCATGTAATAGATTAGGAATAACAAATGACAAAAAAGAAAAAGAAATTGATTCCCTCTCATCACTGAAAAACAAAAGTAAGAAAACAAAAATCATAACAAAAGAATAAGAAAATTGCTTCAAATAAGAAACCACTGAAATAACTGGAACAAATAAAGTTGTTACCCCATTTCTAACAAACTGACAAATGGTGTGCTATTTCTCCCCTCCAAAGTGCAACTGATTTGCAGCTTTTCTGTTATCATCTGACATGAAAAAGGATAAATTTCAGAAGAAATATTGGATCAATAATAAAATAAAACAGCTACTACTCCTACATCACCAGCAGGCTTTCTTGGTTGAATTATTTTGGTCATTTTCGAAAACTCCAGACCCCTCTATGTGATTGCACATTTCAGATTGTCCTCTTGTCCTTCTGCTATGGCAGACAATTTTTTTGGGGAAGTCTAACACACTTTGGTCCTTTATTCTGTACAATTAAGAAATCCATCAAAAATATTTTATGAAATTTTTTCAATAACCAGCTCAAGGGTTATTCTGGCTAGTTGGTGAGAACGTTCCTGCACAATTGACGAGTATTTGATTCTTAGGGGTCAGGTCTAAAAAAATAATAATTTCTTGCAAATCCCCTGGTCACGGCATGGATGACAAACTTTTAACCAGACCAGGAAAAGGATTAGTTGAGGTAAGTTGACCCGAACACCCTAAATGTAGAAGCCAAAAAAAAAAAAAACTATAACCACACCCCACTCAAACACACTCACAATGATGTGTGTGGTCGTAGAATTTTTAATTTATTTTACATGAACACTACTACATATCCAGAATGGGTACCCAGAAAGTGTCCAGAATTTGAATTTCAATGGTCCAGTTCAAATTCTGGACACTTTTTAGGTACCCATTTTGAATACCTAAACTTTCTGATTTTACATTCAGGACTTCAGGTTGAAATGAATTTGCATTTGCCAAACTTGGAAATGCAAATTTGCAGTCGTCAGAGTGGGGAGACAATAATTGAGAATTGGTAACGTTTAAGAAACTCTACAACTACTAGAGTATCCTAGAAGTACATCCTATATGCATTGGGTATTCAAAAAATAGGAAGAGAATTTTCTCAAAAAGACTGAACAATCATGTCCACATTGTTGAACTTTTGTCATGCCTGCCTCAATAATCGAAATTGTTTATTTTTTATACCCCACAAAAACACATACCTAAAAACGCGTTTAGTGAATTTCAATATATCAATCGATCAGGTCGCATTTGTCTTGTGATAATTTGGTTCCGGTCTAGAGTGCAAATATTTTGTGTTAGAGATACATCTATGTTGAATCCGTATCGATCGAAAGAGCAATGCTATAGGCACTAACTAGTGTACCAACTATTATACTAAATACTCACATGGCATTACCACATCAATACACTAATCAATACATAGATAGATTTATCCACTAAAAGAGTGTCACATGGACAGTTAGTGTAATAGTTGGTACATTAGTTAGTACATGTAGCATTTTCCCGATCGAAATCATGCTTTTTGGGTGTGTGAAGAGAATCCACTCCCTTCATAATATCTAAAATAAAAAACACAAAGGATATTCCCATGATTAAAGGAATGGTAACATAGAAGGGAAATTTCTTTGCCACATTTATGGTATTGAGTACATCAAATTAATAATTATCTTTGATATTATATAGTATTAGTATTGGATTCATTGCTTTTCACCCATGATCTTTTTTAAGATCTGTAGGACCTATTGGGTAGGGCACATGGCTCCACCCTGTGCAGATTTGTTTATCATTACCATTGATTCACAACTTTTATTCCTTTATAATTTAACCTCTACTGTTTGAATCAATTTAAATTGGCATATTTTTTTGGTTTTAACTTTCAAGCCATACAAATTTGTTGTTTCTGAAATACTAAGTACTCGTACTGTCATACAAAATACCTTCATATTCATAATGATGATGTTTTCGTAAATTAGTCGTTTCAATGAGCATTTTATCTACGGAGAGAGTTCCAGACAGTTAGATTATTCTGATACCAATCTAAAAGTACCTATGTAATGATTTGTTCTTGATACCGATTTTCACCTTTGACATGACTTTTGGCAAAGGGTGGACTTATCCTTATGAATAATTTTCTCCAATCTTTTCATGAGGTAAACCTTTTCTTTTTTTTCTTTTTTCTTTTGGGTTTTCTAAATTGTTTAAACATTTTGCAATTTACATTTTACAATTTAGTCCCTCAACTCTAAATTGAGGCCTCTTTCGGCTCCATGAAAGTTTTGCTTTGTAGATGTAGGACCCATGAAGGGCGCAAGGCCCAAACATGTCTTGTGTCTATTAAGACAAGATTAGGGGGCAGTTGCCCTTTGAGTGGGTACTCATTGTTGGCTCAACCCAAAGCATATTTCCCCACCAAAAGCACAGAAAGGAACCCTTAAATAGACAGCCTTGTTCCCATGTGAACAAATTTAAGAGCAACATTCCAAAAATAACAATCCTCCTTTGTGCCTCCTCTTTCTCTACCCTTTCAAATAACCATTTTTGGGAACATGTAAGAATCTGTTAACCAGGACCTATCTGGTTATACTCCTTAGTTATTCAACCAGAGCTGGTTTGGGGTTCGAGTCTTTGAGAAGATATATACAACGTACGTCGGCAAAAAAAAAAGAAAAGAAAAAAGAATCCGTTAACCAAAACAATATTGATCTATTGCCTTCACAATTTCCTCCTCCCTTCTTTGTACTCTTTTATTTCTCCCTTCTTTCTCTCTTTCTTAGGGCTCTTACAATGTTAATTAGAACATTTCATGCACCATGAAAATGTATCAATCTAAGTAATCTTACCTTCATATATTCTCCTTATTTGTTTTCTTAGGTCCGACAAACTAAAATACCAACGAGTATTGCCTTATTTCTTGTTGATGAGAAATTGTGCTATCGTTTAACGTTCCAATTGAAAACTAGAGAACATGTTTATAGCAATGCAATTGATACTAGGGAGAGCGTACATGACAAGTAAGGAAAGAGTAGTTTTACCGTAGATTTAGAATCATCAGCTAACAGCATATTTTACATCGAAATATGACATTGTCGATTTGCATGATCTATACGTAACTTTTCGCCGATCAGCAGTTAATGAACCCTTCCTCGTTTAAGATAGAGCGGGAAACCTCAAGTTACTTTCCCATATGTAAGATAAATGTGCCGAAAGCCTGCAAGAAATTGGGAGATGGGCAGGTGACACGAAAGATCGTTGGATTCACAGGATTTGAAGCATTATTGTTTCATGCTTCATTTGAAAACTATTAGAACATGTACTTTTGCCTCTGTTACGTTGTGTAAAATCAGCCAATAAATTAAGCAATCAAGCCATATAAATATTATACATGTACATCTCATGCCCATCTGTCATATCATAAATTTGACAGGGTTCTAAATGACCAAGATACCCTTGCATCTAAATTGTAGAATTAGCATCATAAAAGGTGGACTATGATTTTGCCACTTACCAAATTGCCCTTCCTTCGAGAATAGTTAACCTCTCTTTTGGCCTTAGAAATTCTGTCATGTTTAAGGGAGAATCATGACGGCTGTGTTTGGTTAGATAGTTTAGTTTAGTTTTGATGATGTCATCTGGTGTAATGAGTGAAGAGAGATAGAGAGAGAAATGAGGGAAATGATGATGTCATCAAAACTAAAACTAAAACTAAACTGGGAAACGAACAGAGCCGTCATTTTCTTTTTATTATCATGAACTTGAAGATCAAGGCTCTGTTTTTATTCAATTTGCGTCTTTATGAAAAAAATCTGAGAGCAAATTTCAAATTTTCGTCTTTTAAAAAGTATTCGCTAGTGTGAAGTCAATATTCTTACTGATAGATCTTGAAATTCTGCATTTCTTACAAGCTAACAACCATAAGTGAATCAAGAAAAAAACTGCTAGAAAACAGAGTTTAATATTTTTGAGAGAGGAGGGAGAATTTACATTTTCTTGTCTTGTTTATGTCGAGCGATAAAAGAATTACATATGAAGATTTACTAAAGCGAAAAATCGCTTCAATCATGTGAGGCTTGCAATAACCTACATAACAAACCAATAAATAGCCAGAGGGATCCATTCGAGGATAGCTAGAAGGTAATTCGAAATTGGCCGACATTTCACCATTTGCTAAAATTAAATAATACACAAACCTATCCAATACAAGGTTAAAAAAAAAAAAACACAATCACTAGCTAAAATATTAACATCTTACATTAACTTAACGATTATTAGGATTATTTGATATGGAATTAGCATCACCATTACCACCCCACAACCATCATCTGTCCAGCTCCACCACGGTCACATCCTTAAAATAACCACCAGCTTTGCTATAACTCTGCCATTGCCACCACCATTCCAACACTGCACCACTGCCACCTGGCACTAGCCACTGCCTCTCCAACCACCTCCATCTCTCCACTATCTTTCAATGTAACAATTAAACCACGTCTTCACCATCATGACTACACTACTCACCTCCCCCTATCATCACCATCTCTTAACCCACCACCATTGTCACCCAGTGGCGGACACAGGATCGCCGTTTTTGCCAAATTTGCAGGGGCCGCTCTTCAGTAATTTTACAAAAAAATCTCAAAGTACACTAAAAATATGTCGAAAATTGGGGGGAGTGCAGGGGCCGAACACCCCCCCCCCCCCCCTGTGTCCGCCCCTGGTCACCCTCCTTCCACCACCACCGCCGCTACCACACAATCTCTCCACACAACACTACATGCAGTCACCCCCTCCCCACCACCACCACCACCCTTCCACCGCACCAAAAGCACATTAAGCCATTAATAAAACTAAAGGAGAACATTAATGTAATATAACAAAAAAAAATTCTGTTTTTGTATCGAAACCATTTGTTTTCTAATTTAGTTGTAAACATATGTATCAAATAACTTTTCATCTTATAAAATTCAGCATTCTCTTTATTTTTCATTTTTATCAAACAATGCATCGTCCTTTAACCTATACATAGTGCTATAATTCTCTCATCAAAGAGTGTACAACTAGTAGGGATGGGCATGGGAGGGTAGGGGGTGGATACTACTACCTCCATCCCCAATCCCCAAATTCATATCAATCCCCATCCCCTCCCCAATCTCCACCGGGAATTTTTTTTAACCTCCATCCCCGCCCCAGTGCTGGGAACGGGGATCCCCATGGGGAATCGGGGATCCAAAAGTTCACTCAAATTATTCAAGTGAATACCAAAGAAGTTGTATTAAAATCCAAAACTAATGACAAAAGTGGTTCCCAAAGATAATTAAAACGTACCAAGTCACTCAAAAGTGTTAGTGATGCTCTTGTTCTTTTTCTTTTTTTGGGTTTTGATTTCTGGGTAGATTAAACCATCCTTCTTTTTGTCAATCCCCCTCTCTGTAATTCTCACCCGTCTCCACCTTATTTCCCAAAAATTACAACTCCATGACCTCGGAATTTGATTCTTTCCATAAAACAATTCAATAAGTACATCTTCATTTTCATTACAAAAGAAAAACATAGACATGTATAAGACCTTATTTTATGCTCAAACCTCAATTATAAGACCTCGGATTCGATGCAGCAATATTTCTTTTTTTCTTTTTGTTCTTTTGTAACTTGTAAACTTATCCGGGGAAAAAAACTTATAAACATATAATATAATATATCGATATATGTGGACGGGGATGCGGGGAGGGGAGGGGAATGGGGAGGGGCGGGGAACGGGGAGGAGATTGGGGAGGGGACTAACTATACCATCCCCTCTCCGATCAAGGAAATTTTTTTTAAAAGAATCTCCATACCCTACCCGATCCCCGAAAAAATCCCCGAATCTCCTATCCATTCGGGGAGGGGATGAATTTGATCGGGGTGGGTCGGTCGAGATGACCATTCCTATGTACAAGAGCACAAAAGTTAGGCTAGCTAGATTTTATCTCAATGGACAAAAGCCAAAAATAGATTCAAAGGGATAAAATGATTAATACCCCTGCATAGAAAGAAAAGACAAGGGGCAGGGCAACCTCGTCCAAAAAATAATTAAAAGATTAAAAATATCAAATTCGTTGACCCTCATAATTCCCATTGGCGGCCCCTACGCCGTTGGCCTTGCCAATCCCCCCTCCCCCCTCTCTCTCCTCCCCCCTCCCTCTCTCTCTCTCTCTAAAATTTGTTGGTATTATAAAGCCAACACACTTACCAGTTTATAACAAACAAAACCCAGAAAAAAAGAAAAAAGAAGATAAGAAGCTCACACAAGAAAAAAAGCTGCTCCAACAAACACTTACATACCCCCTTTTCCACACTCTGTTTTCAAACCCACAAAAAAAGTCTGATCAATTTACCCACCAAAACCCAGGAAAAAAAAAAACCCACAAAAAAGAACAGAAAAATGGAAGAGCTCTGTTTCTACTTGTTGAAGATAATGGGTTTTGTTCTTGTGCTTGTGGTGATTGTTTTGAGGGTTCTGGTTTTGCTTTGGTGGAGGCCAAGAAAGATTGAGCAGCATTTTTCAAAGCAAGGAATTAGAGGCCCTCCTTATAGATTCTTCTTAGGCAATGCTAAGGAGCTCTTGGGTTTAATGTTGAAAGCCTCTGCTCAACCCATGCCTTTCTCTCACAATATCCTCCCTAGAGTTCTTTCCTTTTACCATCACTGGAGGAAAATCTATGGTAAATCTCTCTTTTTTGCTCTCTGTTTTTTGTTTTCTCTCTCTCTCTCTCTCTCTCTCTCTCTCTCTCTCTCTGTTTTGCTCTGTTTTTTGTTTGTGTTTGTGTTTGGACTCTGTTCTGTTGAGTCCTCTAAGCTTCTTGGAAACTGGGTTCTGAGAATATAGTTTTTGGTTGATTTTTTATATCACTCTCTAAGCTTTTTGGTTTTAATATCGGTCGATAATGCATCGAATTTTGGATCTCTGATACCGATATTCATCGGCATACCAGCATATCGGTCGATACTGTACGATATTGGAAAATGCATATTTGGGTACTGCTATTTCAAACCATGATCTACGAAAATAATTCATGAAAAAAAGAAATTACCTAAAAAAATTGAATTCAGCTACCAAGATTCATTGAGGGAGTGTGGGTGTTTTTTTCATGAGAGTTAGTGTCTTGGTGATGATCTTCAATGAAGTTTTCATGTGGGTTTGGATTTGCTTTTTATTTGTATTAAAAAATAAATTTCATGGCTTTTTCTTTGAGTTTGTGTACTTCAAAAAGATCTTAAATTTTACGTCCTTATCTCAGCTATGGGGCCTTTTTTTTCTTTCTCTTTTTCCGGAAAATTGGTGCATTGATTAGCCGACCCCAATTGATTGGGACATAAGCTCGGTTTGATTCGGTAAGGTTGGACTTTGGAGCATTGATGTTGAACTTCCATCTAAGTTAGGCCTGTTCCACCACACTCTTTCTTTTTTTTTTTCTTTTTTTTTCTTAGTCCCTTTTACTCTTTGTGCCGATTTTACCCTTTCTGATAATGATTAAATGTGTTTGCTAGTGTTCTTGAATTCTCTCTGTTTGTGAGGCCATTGTAGGGTCCACTGTCATTGCTCTCTCAATTTTTTGTGTCTGTCTTGTTTCCTTCTCTTGCCTCTTTTTGGTAATTTCTCACTTGCTACTTGAAGCCTTTGGCATTTCCCACTTGGTAAAAGGACTGCCCTCTTCTTGAAAAACTTATTTATGTTCTAGTCCCTATGTTTACCATATCTATCTACAATGATTTGTTGTGACATTTTTCTGCTTGTTCTTCCCCTCAGGTGCAACATTTCTTGTGTGGTTCGGACCGACGGTCCGTTTAACCGTGTCCGACCCGGACCTCATTCGCGAAATCTTCACATCGAAGTCCGAATTCTATGAGAAAAATGAGGCTCACCCGCTTATTAAACAACTTGAAGGTGATGGACTTCTTAGCCTCAAAGGAGAAAAATGGGCTCACCATCGAAAAATCATCACTCCTACTTTCCACATGGAAAATCTAAAAGTAAGTCCCTAGTAAATAAAATTAAAAAAGGAGCAAAAGAAACTCCATTTTCACATTTATTTGATTTTTTTTACACTTCAAAACTAAATTCTTGAATTTTATTTTGTTATATAGTTGATGGTACCAATGGCGGCACAGAGTGTGATTGAAATGTTGGAAAAGTGGATGGCAATGTCGGATTCCGGTGAGGTGGAAGTCGAAGTCTCGGAATGGTTCCAAACCCTAACGGAAGACATCATCACCCGAACAGCATTTGGTAGCAGCTACGAAGACGGAAAAGCCATTTTCCGTCTACAAACGCAGCAAATGGTGCTTGCGTCCGAGGCATTTCAAAAAGTTTTCATCCCCGGTTACAGGTAATTAATCGAAACCCCGAAGCATATTTTTGCACATTTCTCAAGTCTCTCTAATAAAACGTTATGTTATATCGTGCTATGACTTGCTCGATTAATTTCATTGGACGTGAAGTTATGGAAGTTTATTTTTCGTTGTAGATTCCTACCTACGAAAAGGAACATGAAGTCGTGGAAATTGGACAAGGAAATCAGGAAATCGCTAGTGAATCTCATCGATAAACGGAGGGAAAATTCGCGCAACGAACGATTGGGAAACGGGCCGAAGGATTTGCTGGGACTTATGATTCAAGCGAGTATGAAGGAAACGGGAAATAACAGGACGGAATTGAATTCCTTCCCGTCGTCGAAAATCACGGTACATGACATTGCGGAGGAATGCAAGAGCTTCTTCTTCGCGGGGGAGCAAACGACGTCGAATTTGCTGACGTGGACGATCGTTTTGCTAGCTATGCACCCACAGTGGCAGGAACTAGCACGTGACGAGGTGCTCAAAGTGTGTGGACCACGTGACATACCCTCCAAAGATGATATTGCCAAGCTTAAGTCGGTAAGCTGCTTACACATTTTAATAATGTATACAAAAAATTAGAAAAAAAAAAATTAGGTACAATAAAAAAATCATGTTTTTGTTGCCTTGTCCCCTAAATTAAACTTGGTTTTTTAAAAGAATTTTTCGTATTTTACGGGAACTTTTAGTTCTTTTAACCGTAATTTGGTGTATTTTGGACGGCTTAAAAGGATGATTTTCTATGAATATCTTCCTGTGTTTTATGGGTTTTTAGATTCTCTGTCAATTTATTTTTATTTTTAGTTCTAATCAAGAGAGAAACCTAGAAGTGCATTGGTTACATTTCAACAGATTAACTACAAACAAAAAAAGGCAATATTTTTCGGTTATACAATTTTGGCAATATTCAATTATTTCTCTAATTGAGACAAACTAGAGGAGATTTTTTTTAATAAAAAAAAAAAAAAAAGCTGATTTTTTTTTTTTTTTTGTTAATGATGTAAATAACAAAATATTTTGTAGGGGCAAAATTGTCAATGAAAAATGAAAAACTACTAGTACGGCTATTTATTATGGGGGGAAATCTCAGCTTATCAAAATGGTTAAGTGTAGGGATAATTTTGTCAACAAAGATTTTAATTGTAAACAATTCTGATCTGGTGTGCAGCTGAGCATGATCCTCAATGAAGTCCTGCGACTCTACCCACCAATTGTGGCAACGATCAGACGGGCGAAAGCAGATGTGGAGCTCGGGGGATGTAAGGTCCCGATTGGGACTGAGCTTTTGATACCGATCTTGGCCGTTCATCACGATCAAGCCATATGGGGCAATGATGCTAATGAATTCAACCCTGCCCGATTTTCCGATGGGGTGGCTCGCGCAGCGAAGCATCCTGTGGCATTCATCCCGTTTGGCCTTGGGGTCCGCACTTGCATCGGGCAAAATCTAGCCATCCTACAAGCGAAGCTAACGATTGCAATCATGTTGCAACGCTTCTCCTTCCGCTTGTCCCCACGTTATCAACACGCGCCAACCGTCCTAATGATCCTCTACCCTCAATATGGCGCGCCGATTGTCTTCCGAAGATTGGACGATCTTGATGCTGCTCAAGATCAACGGTCGTGAATTAGTGCGAGCTCTAGATGTACCTATGGTTTGTGTGTGAGCACATATAGTTTTTGCATTGGAGTGACAAAAATACCCATTGTTGCATTCATGCTAACCCCCATGTGGCAATGCCCAAGTGTTTTGATAGTTGTAGGATTTAGTGGCTAACTGTTTTGGTATCTCATGTGTATGTACAATGTATATTTGCACAACTATCTAACACAGTTTTGTAGTAGTATTATACCTTGGTGAAGGTCAAATGCTTAGGGTGTATTGGTGATATTGAAAAGTTCAAATCTAAAGTCCCTTTCTTTCTAGTGATTTTAAGTTCTTTTTTTCACTCGGTGAAAGTCAGTAGTATTAGTTGTAATTTCCGAAGTTTGAACTTCAGTCAAATGCATGAGAGATTACATTACAGCTCCAATTTCATGATTTCAAGAATGGAATTTTGATTCCTTTAAAAAAAAAAAAATGGAATTTTGATTAGGGGTGGTTCATAAAAGGCCTACAATTTGATGAAAAATTCCATGTTCCACTTGTCAATTCAAAGGTAATTAACCTAATCTACTTAATGTTTGGTGGTACTGCCTCTGGTGTTAGGAAAATGGGTCTAGGTGAAACTAGACACAAAACAGAGTAGCACCAAGAACAAAAATCAATAATACCAAAAAATAACAAAAAAAAGATTTTCGAGATTCAGCAAAATTGTTTATGCGGCTCAACACCAGATTTCACTATATTCTGAATGAAGAAACAAAAAAAAAAGAAGAAGAAGGTACAATGACAACTACTTATGTAGCCTCACTTATATAATGTTAACGTCAACACAGGTGAAATTAACATACGTAATATCTGTTGTACTTGAAAGAGTTGCATTTGCAAATGCGAATATTGGATTCAATCACAATCATACTTGACAAACTCAACGTCAACGACAAAGACAATTGGTTAATTTTTACTTTTTACTTGTGATTGAGGTTGCTCTTTCCAGAATTTGAACTCAATAATTCCCTACATACATATGGGACGAGAGACTACACGTACTTGGACATTTCGAAGAGCAAAACCTAGGACACCCTTATCAAAAATGAGCAAAAAATGTTTATTTAGTTACAATAACAAAGCCAGAAGAATTATCAAAAATAGCAAATCCAGAAGAATTAGTATAAGAATAATAAAGTATAATATTATACATATGCGATATAGATCTTATTTGATAAATCTGAGTAATTATTTCTATTAAAAAATTAAAAAAAATTGAATTTTATTTCCCTACGAAATTCTTTTTTTATTCTTTCTCTTCTTCCTCTAATCTCCCCTGCTTTCCCTCTTCTCTGGTCTAAAAAGGAAGAAGGGCCAAAATCCAAGAAATTTTGTCCAAGAAATTGTAATAATTTAATCAACATATGGAAATGGATTTCCCCAATTCCATAGAGAACTACAATTTTCCATTTTATTTTGGATTTCCTATGCTTTTCAACTCTACCTCCTCCTCAAATTACTCAACCCATTGCCCTCTTCTTGGAAGGTGAGTGTCACTTTATTGTGTACTCTCTTGTGTTCCTACAAAGTTAAAAAGCTACCAAGAACACTTGCTATGCCCAATGCATGAAATGTTGTTTTAAAGCAGATAACTGTAACCCATCATGTATATTAATTTTTATATGTTTTTCTGTTATAGGGCTTGGAGTTGTAATGTAGTGGAAATCAAGATTGAAGAAACCAACCAACCAACAATTGGGCTAGCCAATGGTGAGGTGGCATTGGATTGTGAAAACAGCAATGCTATCGATACAACTTTAAAACATAATTTCCGACACACTGTTTTCGGAGTTGTTCGTGCAATAGGTATGCATCGAACAGTTTCGAACGCAGTTGTGTCCGGAGTTGTGTTTTTAAAGTTGTGTTCTATAAATTTCTATAATTTTTTTGTTATGAGAAAGGAACGAAAGACATAATTATAATTCCTCCCCATATCTCACCAAAATTCAATTTGGTGAGAACAAAGATGGACCATATATAAATTTTATTTTTTTCCCTTGATTTCTAATCCTTTCTCACAAATTTCTTAATTATCTCTTTTTTTTTTAAATGGAAGACATGTATTAGTTATCTCTTTTAGTTGTCCAAATTAAGTGGATGGGATCTTCTTTCTTTCCTTTTCTCAGTCCCCTTTCGCCATGCCATCTAAAGGGGGCTGCAAGACTTTTTAAAATTTCTTGAAAAAAATTGGTCTCATTCAAATCTCAATGGGACCATCTAATGATTTTCATTTATCACTTTCTCTTAAGCTGATACTAGAAATGAACCCGTGATATGCATGTGGATCATACTGATTGAAATTCAAAATAGTTCAAGTGTAAAAAATGAAAATATTTTTGCGGAACTTTACTTAGACACCTCTCAAACATACCACTAGATAGAGTGAGCTTCCGCAATATATTTTAACAATTCGAGTCATTTATTTTGTAGGTCTCGACACACACATTACTTATGTAAAAAAATTCTTTAAAATATATTCCAAAGATTTGTACTGTCTGTAACTAAAGAATTTAATCGAGGAAAAGCTCCGCACATTATGGTTAATAAAAAAATTATCGAATTGAGGGAACCCAACCCAACCCTTTTCCTTTTGCATTACTTTTTGGGATCTTCCTCATGCTCTCTTGGATTAGTGTTCCTAATTGGGATTTCATGGTTCCCATGAAAGCATGTGGTGGGGGACTCTCTCTCTCTCTCTCTCTCTCTCTCTCTCTCTCTCTCTCTCTCTCTCTCTCTCTCTCTCTCTCTCTCTCTCTCTCTCTCTCTCTCTCTCTCTCATTTTTAGCTTTTTTGTTAAAGGAATCAAAGCATGCTTGAGGCATGTGATCCCATCCATAATTACCTTAAATCCCTTTTATTTTTTATTTCTTAACCATTTGTTTAATTATTATATATATCGTTTCTCTACAAGAGACGACGTGACTATTAACTGTGATACAACCTATTCCTGCATAATAATGATGACACTAATCTTGGATTACGTGTTGTGATAATCTCGAACACCTGCCAAAATGATATATTTACGGTATTAGTATTATAATTATGCCAGTATATGCGTGTTGCTTAATTATTTCAAAGTGATTCCCATTGAGAATTTGCCTAATCTCAAAAAGCTAATCATTTGATTCTTTTGTTTTAATCCTAACAAAATCAAATCAAATCTATAAATGCAACATTTCTATGTACTTATCATGAACTTGCATGAAATTTTTGCCCGTTATTTCTGTCATTCATTCGGGCCAGTTTACGCGCATCTCGACTGATCCTGAGGACCGGTTCCATCGTAATCCAAATCCTAGTCTTAGTGTTTCATTATTGATACTAGAGGCTTCTGTTCCTTTGTGCTTTGTCTTAAGCACGCTTAATAGATATCATCAAAGCAAATGTCTCCCAATCTTCACTAAACTACAAATTTAACATCCAAAAGGGTTTATATAATAAGCAACATGTTTTGCAATTTATAATTGTAGAATTATTTAATTTATTAATAATAATTCACAAATGCAATATTGGAATGTGGGTGAGCTGGGAACAATTCAACAATCAAAATTAAAAGTGAGATTAGATTTTTAATTTATGTATTTGTACAATAATTGATAATGACACTTATTTAAAGGGAGATATACTATTACAAGAAATCCTTGAGCTGGTTACAAATTATTCAAGTGCTCTCTTATGTGATGGGGAACAAATTAATTAAGATTATAAATTAGCATATTCACAAAGTATTGCTTGTGTTTTAGAGTCTATATTTTTTTAAGAAGATTCATGATTATGAAGTTCAAAATACTCTACCTAGAAGTCCAACTGTCCAAGAGAAGTCCACAAATGAGACAAAGTTAGGGGTTGGATGATATATCAATAACTTATTCAACAATTCAAACTCTAGGTGTACATTGATCCAGAGTCGATTTGAGAACTATCTTTCACATAATTCAATCAAATTATTTTTTGTTATTTATATTCGATCCGCCACTTTAAAATTATCTAATATATCTCCAACAGTTAACCTTTATGTCATTTTTGAAGTACTTCTTCTTCAAATTCCTTCTTTAATTTCTAATCCCGTAATCCTTAAATGGTTAAAGATAAAACTGCAAAATCTTTATAACATTCGTAAGTTGGTCTGGACAACCTGAGTTATCAGAAAACCATTTGCAACATTAAGACCATGAATTAAAAGAGACCCTTTTGGAGGTTGATGCATGTCATGCAAGCCTAACAACCAATACCTAACAACTAAACCATTTATGATTTTGTTGGGATTTGGACCGTCTGATGGAAAATTTTCCAAAGAAAGAGTTGATCACAAGGATACAGATCAGAAGGTCAATATAATGCAAAATCAACAAGAAGAGACAACTAGGTAGTCTAAACTCTACATCTAATGATAGTGGCCAGCTCATTGTTTCAATATCACAATACTTAAAAATGGGTTATTCTTTTAAAAAAAATAAAGACAAAAATAAAAACAAAACAAAAAACAGAAGTAAAAACAAAAAGGGCCTTAAATTAATCCTAGATGTCTCCCAGACTTGCCATAATCCAATAGAGATTGAGCTGGCTACAATATCTGCCCTTGATTAATGAGACTTGTCGGGGTGTTATAGACCAAGAGGCAAAGGGATCCCTCTATATGATTGGCCCATTTCAATTTTCATGCCCCTTGATTTTTGCAGAATTTTAGGGGCACTTCTTTATATATATAATGCATATCTAAGTTTTGAAAATTTAGCTGGTCTCCATATGATTACTTTACTTCTCTTGTCTTCAATGGAAAATTTATTCCATGGTCTTGGGCCACAGTGCAACCAGGGGCGGAGCCACATGGAGACAAGAGGGGTCAGTTGACCCCCTTGACCCCCAAATTTCTATAGAGATTTTACTAGTATACCTCACAAAATTGCTAATTGACCCCTCTTTGATTTTTTTTTGCCCCCCCCACCCCCCCCCCCCCGCGAACCAAAAGCGTTTAATTCTTGCCCCCCCTGAACCAAAATCCTGGCTCCGCCCCTGAGTGCAACGAACCCGAGGCTCTGCTGAGCGCTTGGCTTAGCAGGCCTTGCCGAGCACATCTCGGCCATCCAAACATGTTTTCGACGGCCCAGATTTGAGGGCAGCTAAAATACCTAAAATACTTTTCGGCAGCCCTTAAATCTGAGCCGTCCAAAACATGTTTGGACGGTCGAGATGTGCTCGGCAAGCTCTTAGCAGGGTCCCTCAACACCCGGGCAACACCCTTTTCGCGTGTTCGGTGTTATGTGGCAGCTCCCCAAGACCATGGAATAATTACTCTATTCAATGCTAGACGGAACCTAACAAGAGGGGGAGGGGGAGGGGGAGGGGGAGGGGGAGGAGTACCACTTAGAGCAAATCCCAACCCGCGACTGTTAGGATTTTCGCAACCCCACAACACTCCTACGGATCTTGGAAACAATGAATCACATAACAGAAAACAAGTAATCGTGCGTAATAAAAAACGGAAAAGAAAGTGAGACACAGATATACGTGGAAAACCTCAACGCGAGGAAACACCACGGGAGCCACACCAGTCCACTATGAAATCGAAATCAAGAGTACAAGTCTTCTCGCAATCTCTCTGATCTGCGTTTTCTATCGCCTCTCTCTCTCTCTCTCTCTCTCTGTTTTCTCTGAAAACGTGTTACCCTAATTACACACTAACAATGGAATAATTAGGTCAGGCCTATAGCTGAAATTACACACCGAGGTCCCTCAAATATGTCCCTGGGGGCTCCCGCCCCCATACCCCCAGTACTGCTGAAGGTTGTCTGCACCCCAACGGTGGCTACCGAAACGACTTTGCCAAAGTTATTTTCTGATTTCCTTCATCGATCGTCAAAAACCCGACACAAATAGTAATGTTATTACATCGACTTGGTGTCATTTTAATGCAATCTCAAATTGGGAGTTTTAGATTAAAAATCCATCCCTTTTTTTTTATACAGATCTGTTGGTTTGGGTTGTGTAACGAACTCGACATATCCAGAGTTGCTGCCAAATTTGTCTCCAAAGATGACTGTCATGTTTTGGTAGCTGGAAGAAAATGGTAGACTTTGATTTTGTAGAAAAATCTGCCAAATTATGACTTTGACAGCTAATATAGCGCAGGATGGATTTGCTACTAAATTTCTTTTTTTTAATCGGCAATTTGTTGTTAAAAATATTTTGCAATCAGTTTTCAGTTATTGGTTTAGATTAAGAACAATGCAAATCCCATGGGAACTTGTTTACAGTTTTGTTTGTTGAAGCTTCAATAAATTAATTTCTCTGAGTCTGAAATAGATTGTTAGCTTGATAATTCAAAAATTGTTTTTGTTAGTGCCAAAATTCTACTGCATAAAAGGCTTGTACTCTGCCCATGAGTACAAACCTTTTGTGCATTGGAGTTTTGGCACTAACAAAAATAGTTTTCGCATTATCATTTACCAAGGGGAAAAGGAAACAATAAGTCTACTGACACACCCATTGGGTCACACCCCGACCACCCCCTATTGTGTGGGACCTACCTCAAGGTCTCACACAAATGATCGGAGCCGCATAATTTGTTTAGAATAT
Organism: Vaccinium vitis-idaea; assembly: GCA_963854785.1. Taxonomy (NCBI): domain Eukaryota; kingdom Viridiplantae; phylum Streptophyta; class Magnoliopsida; order Ericales; family Ericaceae; genus Vaccinium; species Vaccinium vitis-idaea. The sequence goes on along the minus strand of OY978226.1, from coordinate 5,410,278 downwards.
TTTTTGAAGGGTCTTTGTGAAAAAACAGCTCAATCAGATATCGGTAAAGGCATGATAAGTTTGTTAAAGTTTTGGTCCATTCGACTCAAAAACTGAAACTTGAGTGAATCAATTGAGTGTTTGCCAATATTTGAATGACCTAATTTTTCACTAAGACCCTTCAAAAAATATTTTAAACAAATTAAACGGCTCCGATTACTCGTGTGAGACCCTGAGGTAGGTCCACACAATGAGGTCGGTCGGGGTGTGACCCAATAGGTGTGTTAGTAGACTTTTTTTTTTTTGAACGGCGGTGTGTTAGTAGACTTAGGTGCAGCCCAATGCTAGACACAAATTACAAGAATATGAACAAAGAAAAAAAAAATACCTATTAGACAAAATTATTGATCATTAAGGGTGATATATAGCCTTTAAAAAAACCTAAAAAGCTATTTTTGTGTCATTTTCCATTAAGGACACAATCTTGAATTTCCATGTGGCAAAAAAAAAAAAAAAATCCATGTGGGATTGTTTGGCAGTGATCAAAAAATAATGAGGCTTAACATGAAGCCCAAACTGCATTGCACCACGTGTATTAATAAGCTAATTATTGTTATGAGAGAATGACAACAATGCCTTGCTAATCTATTTGTGTTTCCAATGCATTAAAAGCCTAGTATCACATGCTAGCATGTGCTTGTCTATATATAGGTTTGGGACCTATAAAACCTTCTAATCACTAGCATATCACTTCAAAAAAAATATACTACTCATTTTTGCATTAATGTCATGAATCATAATTCATGCAATTATTTGAATCCAAAAGAGTAGTTAATGGATAAGAGAAAAACACAAGTTTGACTATAATACTCAATGTACGAAATTTCGCTAGATCAACCAAAATGGATGAGCACCAACTAGCTGCATTGACGCGTTAGTAGAGTACCTCAACAGAATGGCCGAACGAATAACACAGAAAATGAAAGAACAACCTCCTTAAATAATGGCTAATATAGTGTCATGATTACCCACATAACCAGCAGTCAAAACTGGCTAGATTCAAAAAGGAATACATTGCCAAATTACTCAGCCTAAATCTCTGAACAAATGAATGAATAAAAAAAAGATGGAATTAATTTTTCATTGATGAATTGACTATGTTTAATAGTACAGTAATTGACAAGAATATTACAGGTTTTGTGACTTCATGACAACCCAAATCTCTAACCTTTCCTATTCTGTCTCTCTCTATCACTCTTTTTTTTGAAGGAGGCAATCCCACATGGGAGCACTAATCATGAAGAGATGCTAATAAGACAAGGGGAGAGTATTTGGCGGAAGTAACCACATCAATGTACAACTCATTTGCAGGTTTCCTGTACATCAATCTCTTTCAAAATGTTAGAAGGAACAGGGACCCCCATCACACCTCATCTTTGTTTTGGCAATTTAGGGTATCTCAGTCTAGTTTGCTCATCACCTCGAACTAATCCTTACAGTTCCTCCCACAGTCCTTTTACGGCTCATCACCACGAACTAATCCTTACAGTTCCTCCCACAGTCTTTTTCGCGCTTACACGTGAGATGAAGTGGCCTCGAAAATTGCTGAGAACGAGAATTGAACCTGAGACCTTAGGATGGAAGCAAACCCTTAAGTTGCAGGCCAAGACCACCAGCCAACGCAATCACACCTTCCTAATAAATACAACATAAAAAAAAAAACTTAATATGATCCAATTTTATGATATATATATATGTATCTTGGAATGACACATGGAACCTTGCAGAGGACTAGATAGACAAGCAGCCAGCCACTGCCACTTCCATAATAAATGTGGTGAATGTGCAATTGTTCCAAATATAAGGAAAGGGAAGGAGAATGTTACATAAACAATATGTTCAAAATTAATGTGACATGCAGTAATAAAGATTAGTAACGTAAAAGAAAACCTGCTAAAACAATTACCCAAAAAAAAAAACCTGCTAAAATATTTGAAGGATGAAAACAATTCAACGGTAATATATATGATGTTTTCTTTTTCTTTTTTTTTTCCATCTGTAGTTTTAGTACGGTAGTGAATTAATAACTACTGCAAAAGGGTCGACACGCTGCTCCATCAACTCGACAGAATCTCTCAGCCCTCAACACTTCTTGCTATTAACCGGCGATTTGTTTGGAAGCCCAAAAACGGCCTCGTTTGATTGGTATTATAAGTAAAATGCAACCAAATTGGTGATTATCATAACAATTCGTGATTTAGGAGTAATTCAAAAATTAATACTAGTAGTTAGTAAAAACGACAGACCTAAGCTATGTAGAATTTGGAGTTTCATATGACTTTTCAAAAAGAAACCCAAGTCATTTTAGTTTGCAGGCTTGGGCCGATTAAGGCCTCTTGGAAATTTTAGATGGATTATCGTATATATAGGCAAGCGAAGCCCAAAGCCCAAATTACCCCCAAAAAAGCCCAAAGCCCAAATTACCCACACAAAAAAAGCCCAATGCCCAATTGACAATTGCAATATTTGCCCGAAACCAATCCTTCATAATTCAAAAAAAAAAAAAAAAAGGAACAAGAATTTGTTACTTGGATATACATTGATCAGAATAAGAATTTTATTACTTGGATATACAATTGATCAGAATCCAGATCCCGAATTTGCATACCATCGAGTAATTATTCAGTAGCATAGCCACGTGAGTGCTCCGAATCACTCTGACGCCACACATTTACATGAGGTCCATACACTTAATCGTACATCACCACTACTTCTAGTAGTAATCTAACCCACCCACCCAATCACATCCTAACTTTAGAACAAGAAAAAAAGAAACACATCAAGAAAGCTTGTAACTCATGGCGCGGACTTGGGGAGCCTTTAGTGCCCCAAGGCACAATATGGTGCTAGTCTCCGATCTAACCATTCATCTCCGCATTCAACGGTTCAAATATGTTTGCTAACTCTTAGCGGTAAGAACACATCCGCAAATTTGAACTATCAATTGTGAAAATGGACGGTCAGATCGGAAGACTATAAGGCACTACAGACTCTCCAAATCTGTAACTCATCAACAAACACTTTACAAAGATATGGCCTCAAAATTAATATACAAGATTAAGCCCACATTGCAGTAGAGCCATGAAATCTTTCAAAAGCTTCCTCTACTCCCTGGAACAATGGGGGCCAGCTGATCAAACAAGAAATCATGTATTTCCAATGAACAAGCATCCACACAGCAAAAAATGCAATTGTTATGCTTCTTGCGTGATACCAAAAAAAATTTAATAGGTTGGTTTTTCAATGTGTCTTCATGCGCCAATCTGTACAACAAAAAAGTACGGTAAAAAACCATGATTGTTACAAAAGTTTGACCAATTGAGTTGTAAGTATATCAAGGATGGAGCTTACCAGGAAAAACTATGCACATTTTCTGACTTGCATATGGAAAAGTTGAAAGGGGATTCAGTTTAAAGTCCCTTGCAGTCTTGCCAAAGATGGATTAAAAGCTATGCAAAGAGGTGCAAAATATTACATGCCCATAAAACTAACTGTTTTTAACCAAACCTAAAACTTGATAGGTTCTATTTCCTTTTCACCAAGCAGCACAAACAATACCAACATTTGTATAAGCAAGATCTCTACATTAAAAAAGTTCACGACTGTTTTTCCTTCCCAAAATGAAGAATCACCAGAAAGGGTTTGGCAGAGTTAGCAACTACGATTATCTCTACACCTATAAACAAGGCATATAATAATAAACGAATCACAATAGTTTCTAAACAAGCACATTTGCTTTTTGTAAATTGTACCTGTCACGCATGGTGATGCCATTGCTCCATCTATGTTATGAATTGTTCAATAGCACCTCTGTATGTTCATCTCATGACAAGTTCTTTCCATCTTTGGGCCTGGTTCCATGCAACAAAGCTTTTAAAATAGATAGACACTCCAGAAAACGAGAATTGGGAACAACTCAAAAATTAAAAAGCACCACCAGAGTTCAGACAACACCCCTTCTAATCAAGAAAGAAATTTAGTGGGACTGTATTTTGTCATGGCCAAAATGCAATAGGAGTAAGGTAAACCTTTGTACAAAATTGCACTTAACAGCTCATTTTCCAATGGATTCTCCAATATGACAATATCACCGGCAAATGATTGCAGAAAGAATGTTAATATCAACCATAGATACCAGATTTCTGAAGCAGGTAACTGGCACAATCACAGTCCTTGGCTCAGGAGTTAAATTGATCAAGCTCCATCCAATGATCACTTTCCTTCCAAATAACAGGAACATAAATGTGAATTAATATACATGCAAGTGAAAATGTTCAAATGTTGGCCACAGTATGGTGCATTAAAGCCTAAGACTAGGTATGAAATCTCCTATAATGGAAGCAAAACTTCTACCATTGCACCACCAAGCATTGCCCCAGAGAGGAAGTTTTTTACCTTTACCTATTCCTTCTTGCTTTCTATTCACTTCTACTCTTTGCCATTTAAGTGTTATTCTTGGGTTTGTAATTTTACAGTCCAAGCATCAGAGAAAAGTGCATCAGCAGAGAATCTATCATCTAATTGGCACGATACCGAGTTCATCATTCTATAACATATATGATAGGAGAGTCGTCTACATACTTCAACCAGATTTTCAATATTATCTGTCTGAACTTCCACTAAATTTCATTCTGAAGTTTTAGAACTTAAAGAAAGTGAATATATGCAAATCACAACCCAAAGCCAGTCAACAGGTATCTTTCCATGAGAACTTGGCAACATATGGAGAGTGTAATCATACAGTCGCAAGAACATGAGAAATTTACAGAAGGGCTAAGGTAAAGGTTCACAATTTAAACCTTTCAAGCAGCCACGAATCAGAACATCCCTTGGCAGCCGTGTAATTCTGGTTCTACATCCGTAGGAAAAATACAATCAAGGCTCAGAGGTGGCCTGAAATCTAAGTATACTTTTTACAGATCAATGAACATACCAATGGCACATCATAAGATCTAGCATTTGTAGCTAGTTTGATGTTGATAATGAACCATTGTCTAACCACAGAGAAAGCGGCAGCCACGCCTCATTTTAGAGATTTGGAAGCAAAGTTCACAAGCCTCATACTCCAGGCCCAGCCTATAAAAAGCAGTGGAAGCATCAAAAATATCCTCAACAAAACTGCTTATGCTGCCAAATGGAATGTATAATGATCAGCTATTTGAAGCATGGACCCCAATAATTCTCATATCAAATGAAGAGCATATCTGCTCTTTCTAACAACCCCAGAACTCCAAAATTGAGAAGCAGTGAAAACAGAAGAGGAAATAACACATTAAGCCAATGACAAAATTGTGATCACTAATAGCACAGTATCTTGCTGTATGCATAACAACTGACTCTGAAGTCTCAGTGTGAACTCATGTAATCAGTATGTTAATTACTGCTCTAGTTATCCTTTGCAAATTTTTACTTCTCTAAGCATTCAACAGAACAGTGATTACAAAAAAACTTTCCAACTTTTCATGACAAACGTAAAACCAGTGCTTTCCCATAGACAAGAAGAAGAATGTAAGATACACAAGATGAGTTCCGTAATATCCAAGTATCCACTCCATTAGTTTTGTTTGTATACAAAGATTTCAATCTACACCTATACAGATATCTATAACCAAAATAGAATCAACAAAAAGATAACACTTCATCCTGCTTCTGACACTTATGTGTAGCCGTTATACCAAACATCAAACGAATCCTGCTCACAGGTAATGAATGAAGGAGGAAATAGAATGAGGGGTGCAGATTTTTATTTATTTTTTCCCCGTCAACTACGGGGAATGCTGGTACCACTAGTAATTAAGTTCCTTAGCTCCATCAAATGCTCATCATTTGATATATGGAGTGAAATGCGAAGATCTGTAACCATTGTTTCTTGTTCCCAACTTAAGGGTCCTGATGCATGCAATGCCTCCATTGTACAACGGTAGGCATGCAACTCTAACCTACGAACTTCTGCGGCCAAGTCCTCCTGAGAGGCAAGGAGACCATTCCCTTCCTCAAGCCCCCAATGGTAAACAGACTCAGCATCACTAAAATTATCTTCAGTATCTTCTACAGGACCTCTAGAAAAACTAGAGTGCAACTTAAAGGAATCATTGGTAGCAATGCTACAACTAGCCACAGAGCATGTGATATTATCTGCATCATTAGGTTCTAAGCTAAATGCATGCGGATGCCCAACACCTCCACTTGGTTTCTCCATCTCCATATCCACTTCACCAAAATGACTCCTTCCGTAGTCCAAAGAAGTATATACATATTTATCATCTACCTTGTCAGGTAAACAGAAGGGATTTGCAGCATGCAGACGATGACGCCCACCCTCATTCTCAATCAGCCTGAATTTCTGTGTGCTCCTTGAGGGTACCCCAACTTGAAAATAGCAGTTAAGCAATTGCCTCTTCAGTGTTCCAGTGGACCCGATGCGTGATTCTTCAAAGTGGTTGTCATTATCAGCAACAAGTTCCTCCTCTACATGCGAATTCATTCTGGTATCCATTTTATGAACTCGGGGACTCAACTTTTGCTTGTACTTCCGAGTCGACCATTTACTGCTTTTCCGAACTTCACCACTACCAATGCTCTGCTTGCCAAAAAAAAGAAAAAGAAAACACAATCAATAAAATTTCAATACCAATTAAATCTATTGCCTACATATATTTGGTAAATTGCATCACAACTTGAAATTAGAAGATGGTCAATATTGCGCTAAAAGCCCCAAACCAAATCCTTAAAGTCATATTAAATGAATGTGATTCTAATTATTGTGAGTGTTCCAAATAAGAGTACCAGCTATCTAACGGGTGCAACATCCAAGGGGCATAAATTGGCAGTTACAACTGAATCAAGAATGCATACAAGAAACCCTAAGTTGTGCTTGCACAAATACTGGACATTGTGGAAGACTAATATGCAAACATAACATAGATTCAGAATACTACCTTTCCAATCACGAACCATTTGCCACCCTCCCAAGAATGTCGTGCCCGGATGTCAAATTTACTGACTTCAAATTCAAGGTAGGAACCAACTAACCTAACCAAAAAGCAATTATTACCAAAAACCTTAGACACGACCGCCATCTTCCAAGAAAAATTCTGAAACGCCTCTACAACATCACCGGGAGCCCAATTCTCTAATTGTTCTGCCAGAGGAGGACAGGGCCTAATTGACTTCCTAGATACCCTTTCAACAGCAGCAGCATCACTAGCACCATGATCCAGCTTGTATTTCACTGTGTAGTTGTGCCCATTACCACAGATTATCTCAGCACAACGCCACGAGCGCGATGGCACCTCACTTTTGCTCAGGACCTCAACAATACTCCCTTTCTTGTATCTCATTCTCTCTATATCTCAGCTATGAATCGCAATGCGCAAAACCTATTGTTCAGCAGAATCAACACCAACATAAAGTAAGAAACAATGAGGAACAAAAACCAAATGAAGACCAATCTGAAATACAATAAAACATCTATCAACGAATAAGACCAATGGACTAGTAGAAAAATGAAATAATTGACGAACACATATAGCTATGCACACGTATTTCATATACGTATATAGCGAAGGTATAAATAACCTTTAAGGTGCCAAAAGATTGATAATTTTATTGAATTTCCTAACAACAAGAGTTATTTTATAATAATAACATCAAGAACTAAGATCACCTGTACATCATCAACAATGTCTTTGTGGTTATATCTATTACTACTTTACTAAAAGGGAACACCCCTTTTGGTGTGAACGCCAGTTTTTTAGGCAGAATCAGTTTCCCAAACTACCCCTTCAACTACCTAAAGAAACTGCCAAGAAGGAAAAAAAAAACCCTCTTTCCACATCTCAGATTTCATTACTGATTAATGACAATCGAAGATTTCTCATTCACTCTTTTGCATAATACGGTTTGCACATGCATCACGTGTGCCCAGCCATCTAGTCTACACATCTAGTCTACATATAGAGGCATATACATATACGCGTGCCTGTGTACATATATATATGATCACATTAAATATGGAAGATTTAACACAAAAACATAGTCCTGAAATTTATCTATCTCTATCTCCAAAAATCCATAGCAATCTTCAAAAGGAAAACACACACACAGAGAAAAGACACAAGCAACTGCAACAGATAATCACCAGATAACCACGAATAGTGTTTCAGGAAATCAATTTAAGAACAATCTTGGCATTGTTAAACAATATGCCGTCGAAAATTACAATCACAAAAACGAAAAGTTGTTTTCTGTAATCAGTTCCGATTAAAAATCTGAAAACAGTTGATCGAATCGAAGTACATAGAGGAGAAGAGAAATCACTGACCTTCTCACGAGCGATTTCAATTATCGATCGACAGTGATAGATGTCTGGTTTTCCTTGGAATTTGTATTCGTTTCAATCTGCTATTGGAATTGTGATTATTGTGGGTGTGGAAATTGTGAGTTTTTGTTTTCTGAAAAAAACACTTTGTTTAATAAACAAAGAATAAGGCATGCATTGTGTCCCAAGTTGCCAACTGCTCAAGAATAGGTTTTGTTTGGTTGGAAGGGTTTTACCAGAATTCCATTTGTGTGTTTGGTGGGCCCGTTTGTGTTTGACGGGCCCGTTTGTGTGACCGGATACGAGCATAGAATTGAATCACTCTCCACAAACACCGTTCACTCATAAATTTTAGATCAATCTACATGCACCTATTAAGGAAAATCACCTAATTGTTCTGAATTGAATATTCATCGGATATATAATCGATGTGGTATCATTATTGTCATTACTGTTAGTCCGGTAAGATCATCTATTTGTGAGATTATATATTTCTTTCTTATTAATTCTCTTTGTCAAACAGTCGGGCACGAGTGTGTATGGTGGGCCCGTTCGTGTGACCGAATAGGAGCATATAATTGAATCACTCCCCACAAACATGGATCAAGTATTTAGGGTTTAAATAATTTTTTTTGTCAGTTCATAAAGTTTTGATCAATTTATGTGTGCCTATTAAGGAAAACCACCTAATTGTTCTGAATTGAATATTCATCGGATATATAATCGATCTGGTATCATTAATATCATTATTATTAGTTCGATAAGATCATTTATTTACGAGATTATATATTTCTTTCTCATTAATCCTATTTGTCAAACAATCGGACACAAGGGTTTTACTAGAAAACCATTTGTGTGCTTGGTGGGCCCGTTTGTGTGACCGGATACGAGCATAGAATTGAATCACTCTCCACGAACATGGATCACGTATTCGAGGTTTAAAATAATTTTTTTTGACAACTCATAAATTTTAGATTAATTTACGTGGACCTATTAAGGAAAATGTTAGAATAATCACCACACGCACACAATAATGAATACGAAAACAGTAAAGAATCAACACTCCGCTCCATTTTGCTCGGGCATCTGGCCTTTCATTAGAACTCCTTGCTACCTCTCCATATGAGCCACAAGTTCCAACAGAAAAACCATCTAATTGTTCTGAATTAAATATTCAACAAACATATAATCTATGTCATATCATTAATGTCATTACTGTTAGTCCAATATGATCATCTATTTGTGATATTATATATTTCTTTCTTATTACTAATTCTGCTTGTCAAACAATCGGGCATGAGTGTGTTTGGTGGGCCCGTTTATGTGTGACCGGATAGGAGCATAGAATCACTCTCCACAAACATGGATCACGTATTCGGGGATTAAATAAATTTTTTTTCACAACTCATAAATTTTAGATCAATTTACGTGCAGCTATTAAGGAAAACCACCCAATTGTTTTGAATTAAATATTCATCGGATATATAATCGATGTGGTATCATTAATATCATTACTGTTAGTCCGATCATTTATTTGCGAGATTCTTATTAATCCTGTTTGTCAAACAATTGGGAACGAAGTGTATTTCGTTCAATTTTGTTTGCTTTGTTTAAGATATAGTAGTATCTCCCATGAAAACTAAAATTTTATTGAAAATAATGGATTCTCTGCATTGAAATCGAATATATTTTGTGGGGATTTCGTTGTACAATTTCGATCATTGAATTATATGGTTCTTTTCTTTGTATCACTCCACTAAATGGTACGTTCACAAAATCTTGTAACTAAATCAATTTGAGAAATAACTCAAAAGTAGATAAAATTAAAAAAGGAAATAAGAAGAACAATTGACAGAGTTTCACTTGAACTAGCCTATCCTGAATTAAAACAATTAAAACAATAATTAATATTTCACTTGAACTAGCCTATCCTGAATTAAAACAATAATTAAAACAATTGACAGAGTTTCCATTGCAAGGTTGTGAAAACGTGAGAAAATGCGGGGACTTTTTTTTTTATATTTGGTCACTGGTAGGACTTGCGATAACTTTCGTCTGTTTTTATGTTTAGGGACCAATTAAAAGGATTAAAAAAAAAAATTGTCATGAAATATGGCACATTTTCCCATTAAAATTCTCTTCTTTTAGTAATTGTAACTAGCAATAAACCCGTGCTATTCACAAAATGACCAAATCCGTATAAAAGACCTGAATAAATTCTTTAAAAACCAATTAATAACACTCAAAATAAAGGTCCAATGTAACATAATTCTTCAAAATATTTTGTGTTTCTACTCTTAATCCTCGCAATGCAATCTATCTTTAATTCTTTACTCTCTCGCTGATTTATTAAAGTAGTTTGAGATGAGATTCAAAAATAATTTCACGCTTTTGCTCATGTATGCGAACATAAATTATGTGACTTGGGGATGCCTTACTTTAACCAATTGGCCGCCTTATGGAATCATTAAGACCACTTCAAATCAGCATTAACACGGTCCTCGGGTTCATGGTCAAGCCATCCCTAGTTGACATTGTTTTTATTTAGAGGGCTGTTTGACTGCAACTCCAAATATTTAAATACTCTACAAACAATATTTTTGTAGTTATGCTTTCAGTCCAAGAGGAATTTTATTCATTTATACACTATATAATTGGAAAAGTTTGATAATGTTTACTGCAAAAACGCTGTTGATTTTACTCTTTCATGTATATTTTATGCAAATATACATGTTTACTATAGCTATGAAATTACGATTAAGCTACAATAAAAGCTAATACTTTTTATTGATAAAAGGCTGAGAAATTAGCTTTTAGAAACTTTAAATCTAAAATCTAATCCAAAAAGCTCCAAAAGCTATCCAAATCCAGCTTTGGGATTTTTAGAATTTCATTCCTTTTTTTTTTGCTCGGCAAATTTCATTCCATTTGCAAGTGGAGTGGAGTGCAGTTGGTGCCTCCCTTATACTCCCATGCACGTGGGCAGGGTTCGATTCTCGTAAGCACTCATTCCCCTCCCCAAGTCCCCTAGGATAGAGTAGATTATGATTAACTTAATGAATGGCAAAAAAAAAAAAAAATCATTCCATTTTGAGGATAAAAACTTGGGTGCAAATAGGGTTCGGCTAACGCGATACCCGTGCGCGCATCTCGACTGTCCAAGAGTGTTTTGGACGGTCTAGATTTCTCCATTCTAAAATCTTGACCATTCAAAACACTCTTGGACGGCAGAGCTGCGCGCATAGACACCGCGTCAGCGGTACCCTATTTACACCCAAGTTTTTCTCCTTTTCGAGGTTTTCAAAATCTGTATAATCTGTTATCTACAATTTTTTATTAACACTAAAAACTGATTTTTCTGAAAGCTAGAATATAAAAATCTGCAAAAATAATTTCTCGTAATCACACACCCCTAACCTACATAGATAACTCAAGGCACAAGACATTCCTTTCTATACGTATACATAAACAGCTAAAGAGATTGGTCACGCAAAGCTACCTACATATTATATAACTTGCCAAATAAGTAAATAACCTTATGATAATTTGTCCATGCAAAAAAAAAAAAAATCTACTGATAACATGCCTAAATATGTGCATAAAATTTGTTAAGTTTTCATATATTCTTGCTTTATGTTCACATAAAACTCTCTGCCAGCCTGCTTTTGTGATGCATGTCATGTGTTGCTTGGAAGCAATCTCAGCTTATTATGAAAAGGTAATAGCATCAATCACATTTCAAGCTGTGAATAACAACCTCATTTCCTACTTTTTTTTTCTTTCTTTTTCCCCTTTTTCCATTTTCTGGGGCAGGGTTTGGCTGCTGGATAGAAAATAAACCGACATTTTTTAATATGACTCGAGTGTTCGAGTCAACTTACGCACACTACGACTAATCATGGGAGTCCAATTCGTTTTTTTATTGGCGGTGAGCTCAATAAGAGGCGGAGCAAAGCTCCGTATGGACAGACCGTGAGGGGTTTTGAACTTGAGACCGTAAGAGTTGATAGCACTCAAAGGATTTCGAACCTGAGACCTTAAACCAATCCCTTGGAGTTAACACACCGAAATTTTCCCCTAGGTTCTCAGCTATTGCAAAACTATGAACACATAAGTACATGCCAGAAGCCCATTGCAAAATTATGAAGAATTAATTGGGCCGAACACATAAGTACATGCCAGAAGCCCATTGCAATGGCAGGGCCAGCATAGGAGACAAGTTATGGTTATTGGGCCAAACTAAAGAAATATAGAATTCAATGACTAATTCAAGCCTGTGAAGAAGAACAGTTAACAGGTTACTCCATAACTCAGTTTATAGAGCAAATCCGATCCCATCCAAATAGTTCCCTCAAAATGGTGTCAAGATTTCGAAAACATCTTTTTCATGATTTCCAAAACTGGATTTTTTTTTTCCCCACAAAAACACTTTCCCCATTATAAGTTTGCCCTAAGTAGTTTTCCAAATAAAATTTCCTTTGTTCTTGGAGAAAGAAAACCGAAGCAGGGGCAGACTCACATGGGGGCACATGAGGTCACGTGCCCAGGCTAAAAATTGGAAAACCTCACTTGTGCCCCTTTATGTTTTGAGTAATTGTATAAATAACGCCCAATATTAAAATATACCATTTGTATATAAATTGAAAATAATTAGATTTATCTCATTTCATGCATCAATTTTCTTCCATAACATTGTTTGATTTACAATTGTCAATTTATAAATTGCTAGTGTGGTTGGGATATAAACTTCTTACTCACTATTGTTTATTATAAAGGGTCTTCTGAACATCCGCCCATTAGGCAGAGGATAATATGATAAATAAGTTCGGATATCAATAACGGATTTATCAATATACTGTTACGGATATCAATACACTTTTCTTTGATATATCGATACATTTTCTACACATTATCCTCCACCCTAAGGGTTGATGCATTTTCCTATCATGAAACAAGTTTTCTTGACATGGTCAATTGAGTGCCCCCTCTATATCAAATTTCTAGCCCACCTACTTCAAGTTCGGTACCCAAAAGGCATAGTAAAGCCCTTGCTTCTTGCTTTTAGGATCACAGTAGTCTTTAAAAAAAAAAATAGAAAAAAGGATCGCAGTATATCAATACCTTGTCCGTTCCAAATTTCCAATTACCCACATGAAAAGAACCAACAATAAAGGTAACCCAAAAAAATAAAACCAGGAAACTCGCACGAAAAAAGTTCGCATCCAAAGTAAGTGTGACGGGATCACATCCAAAGTGAATCTGAACCATGATACAACGATTAGGCATAGTTTTCCAAAAGATTTTAGTAACCCAGTTGCTAAAATCATGGTGATTTTAGCAAATGAGTTCAGCAGGTGATAAAAACATGGTATTTCAAATCAAAAAATAAAGTGTTTTCGTGTATTATTTTTTGAATTTTTTTTACACAGAATTAAAATACACGAGGAGTACTTTAATTTGGTGCGGAAAAAAATCGAAAAACGATACACGAAACCATTTCATTTTTTTATTTCAAAACCATAATTTTAGCACCTGCTGAACTCATTTGCTAAAATCACCATGATTTTAGCAACTGGGTTGCCAGTTGCTAAAATCTTTTGGAAAACTATGCCGACTCTTTATTTGTTCCGGATATGTAGAGTTCTTTATTAACTTGAAACAAGACTGAACAGCTATAGATAAATCGCGACGGAATTATTCCACAATGAGAACAACAAAATAGAAAAAGGCGACGAAAAAAATAGATCGAAAGGGAAAAAGATAGGAAATGAACTGGTTTAGGTTGCTGAGTCTATTACAGTTTCAGTTGGTTTAGAGAACAACCAAAGAATCAAAGCACAAAGGATCAAAACAAGTGGAATCAGGTGAATAGCATTTTCTCCGGAGGAATCCTGCGGCCGAGGGATTTCCTTTTTGGCAGCATCGGACATGAGTTCAACCACAGGCAAATCATCGGTATCTGAAGATTTTGGCGACGGAGAAGATTTTATTGAAGGAGAGCCTTTTCCAGGCGGCAACAGATTCACCAGAAATTCATCGGAGACTCGAGAAGTGCTCGACGATCTATACATTTTTCTAGGTGTAGAAAAGATGAGAAACAAAAGGATAGATATAGAAAGCAAATGACTATGTGAAGTTTTTATAGGACTTTTGAAGGGTTAAGTTTGCTGAAAAGCCAGAATTGAAGGAGAGAAGAGCAGTTGCTTTCAGAGCCATAAATGAGAGAGACAAAGGGCATGTGGAAATGGGATTCATTGACTTCAAAATTTGAACACTTCGAAGGAAAAATGTACTATTTGTTTTTTTTTAAGAGTTGTGTTGAAGCAGCTTCCAGTGTAATTAAAGGCTGATTGATGCATGCATGTGATTGATCCTTTAGAACAAGGTCAATATTTCATAGTTTAAGCAGGGGCATCAAATAATTGCGTAACCGGCTTTACCCTCGATTCGCGTTCCGTACCGAGCTCGAAAAATATTTATCTTACCAATATTTAAGCAACACGTAAGCCTAGATTTCGCGCCTTTCGATGTTATTTGCAATCAAAATGTGTCTGACTTGGGGAAACTCAAGTCGACCCAAAGCAATTAATCTTTCGCTTTAATCAAAGACGGTGGCCTGGTCCGCCTGGACAACCCGCCCAGGCGTTACATTAGGCGACAAGATGATTAGTCGGCCATTAGGATAGATTAGGAGAGAAGAAGATGATTAGTCAGGCACCTCAAGTCACTGCATTTCCGTTGTGACCTCAATTGTGGGTCTTCTATGATCTGTATTTGGGATCGGGACCTCATAATTTGTCGGGAATGTTGAGTAGATCATTCATGTAAAAAACTGAATTAATTAAATATTGATAGCCAATTCGGATAGCATTTATATGAATGGCCAATATCATTTGGAGAATACACTGTAAGACAAATTTATCTCGATTGCGTGTATACCAATCTCTGATGATATAATTTTTTGTATCCATAATGTGCTCAACATTTCTAAAAAAAATGAACGGTTCCGATCCTAAATGAAGATTCAGAGAACCCACAATTGAAATCAGTAAGGGAATGTAGTGACTTGGATCACAACGGAAATCCCAAATCCGGAATTAAGGCAGCATAAGTCCAATAAGCATGCACTAGTTGGCTTGGCGGAGACCACTGTCGTGGGTCCTTCGCTTTCATTATATCGATGTGGATTGCCCCGCAAAATAGCACTAGAGCTTTCTAGACATTTGTAATCTGTGCACCGGCGGGTATATTTTGTAGCAAGTTACTGATCATGTTATCCAATATTCAGTTAACACCACGTTTTCATTATTCAGGTTACTTATAATTCACCGGTAAGATTTTGATATGGAAAAATTGTGGACACACATCGTGCAGGCCCTCGGATTAGTGCAAAACAAAATACAATATGCGTGCTTTGTGATGCACAACCCTCACAGTGAGAGAGAGAGAGAGAGAGAGAGAGAGAGAGAGAGAGAGAGAACGGTTGGAATAGCGTTAACCGGATTCACCGGTTATGAGCTTTCAAAATGTTCTCTCGCTAGTCGAGGGGGGGAGTGAGAGAGACTACAGTAGCCTAGTGAAAACACTACCGGAATGGCAGAAGTAATGTGGAAACCGCGTAAAATAACTTAAATATAACAGTGCTCTAAGGCCTCCTTTGCCTAATAATCCGGATTATGGATTATTGGATTATTCATTGTCTTTATTCAATTTTTTTTTGCACTATGCAGTCCGCACAAGTAGTTACAGGTCAATGAGGTCATATATATCTATATGCATGTATTGAAAATAGCAGAGATTTGACCAGAAAGATTAAAGTAAATAAAATCACTAAATAAATAAATGCTACCAAAAGAGAAGTAGAAGACCAAATCCACCAAGAGATACAAATCTAGCAAGCTCTATGATAGATGAGAAAATTAGGCAGGCGAAAATTGGTGCATACACTAGAAGCAGTAATTACACCTACCATGAAAAGAAAAATCGTACGACCGATACAACCGGTAATAGAAGTAATCAATACACTCAAGTTATAGTGGAACAACAAGTGTATGCAGCAATACTCCCCGAAATGAAACACTTCAGGAAAGTGACAGAAGTCTTAACAAATGATGTTAGTTCAATCTCTCTGGCATAAATATCTCTGAAGTGGAGAACGGCCCTTTAGCAATGCAATGGACCGACCCTTCACCTCTTCTTGTGCATTGTATCCAACTATGGTGGTCAAGAATCATGCTGCACGCTTACATGCAAAATTTTCTCTATTACACCTTGTCAAAACTGATGGAGGCCCGAAAACCAGCCATAACCTACATGATTCAATTGGATAAACCCACCGTAAGCTGAAAAAAAACTTGGTTGGGTTGAGCTAAAAAAATCTAGGACTTCAACAACTACGTGATGATATCAAAAGCAGCACTCCGGAAGACCGAGAGTTTCATGTTAAAGCTAACCAACCAACAACAAGGCAACAACAGAGACACGACATATGAGCTATGGCAATGTAAGGACTGAAAGCTATAAATTAATTAATTTTAATATATGTAGATAGATAGATAGATAACATGTTTATCGTTAAAGCATCCACTCAAAACTACTTGGATATGGGTAGAGAGACCGCCGAGACTCATATCTAGTCTCAGAGGTGATAATTAACCAGTGTGGGACGAGCTCTATCGTATACGTAGAAATAGTGCATGGGAACAACCTATTCCGAATACCAGATCTAGTCGCTTGTGAGTCATTGCAGTAGTACAGCATAAACAGATCAAACAAATAACACCATTGCGGCCCACTATATAAATTAGACACATGTTGAATAGGTAGAATCCAATGGTGAGTCCATATGAAAGCTTAGGTTGTGTGAGGACTTGCGTTCAAGTCTCTCCATTGCATTTATTCCCCGTTTGAATTCTACTTCTCCCCTGCATTCTATACATGGTATTGCACCTGCACGTGCAAGACGGGGTTGCACGTGAGAGAGGATGTTGAATTTCTTAATATACATTGTTGGGTCCATTTTCTTACAACTTAAGTGTCGGAAAATTTGGTAACTTACCAGATCATGTATTAAAGTTTAGAGGATAATTGAAGTGCTGAAAAGATGTACCAGTGTCCATGTTAACAGCCTGTCACTCAATGTAAAACTTGTTTGCGATTGGTGGAAGCAGCGTGCCAGAAGACTTTCTTATCTCACAACCGAGCTCAACCTCCATCAACCGATGGTTTTCCTTGGATCGAGCCATTGAGAAATTAATGTCCAGATTGTCACGTTCACCAACGCAGATAGGAGGATGCAAGAGAAACACCTGCATAAATGGTAAGAGAAAAATGTAGGAACAAAACTAAACCAATGGGCAAAAGCATGCAATAAACCAGGACTAAAGATGAACAAATGCAGAACAGTGAATATTTGAAATTTTGGCAAATCATTCACAAGCATCAGACAAACAAATGGCTTAACCCAAAATCAAGGCACAAGGATGATTGATTGTCCTAGAAACACTGAGTGTCACTTAGTTCGCTAGGTAGGCATCAACTTTTTAAAACTTGTTCCAGAGAACCTCTTGAAAAACACTTGGTGAATTCAAGTGGTGTCTATTTTCCACTGAAATCTATATTTGTTCATTTACAAAAATATTCCTTGAATAAATTTCGGAAAAAGTTAACCAATTAAGTTTGGTGAAAAATGTTCTTGACAATTCTTTTGAAACACCAAACAAACAGTTAAATCAATTAGTTAGCCAACCAGGCAACCACACACCTTTTTTGCAATGTATATAACTAATAGCCAAGAAGCCACATAAATTTGCAAGAGGTTGTCAATTTGAAGGACATGAACTCGTTAACACTAACTGTATTATGCTCCCCCGAAAGATACAGCAGAGGGTTCTTGTGTTGGAAATCAGCTTTGCAAACACACAAATCTTCTTCAAACTTCAACTAAAAATCACTATGACCTACATTATATGGACTCAGGTACGAGGACCAGGTGCAGGTGTGGCACCCACGCGTCAGCTCTTTGCAAACTCAAAACTTAGGACATTGGGATATATCAGGAGTTTTTATTTTTCATATACATAAAAGGTTAGAAATACTACTTTTCTCACTAATACCAGGTCCTTTTTCTTCCAATACTATGAATATTAGATGGTCCAAGTTTCAAACTGAGGTACAGGTGAAGGATAAATACCCCACACACTTTGTGCATCCGAGATGAGTACTCGTGGACAACTAAGAGAGTTCCTGTAACACAGATTAGGAAGGCAACGATGAAAATCATATAAAAGTTAAGAGTTTAAAACCTGCTGGCCCCAATGTGTGCCGTGATTTTCACTAGGAGCAGTGGTCAGCTCAATTTCCTGTTGAGCTGGATTCTCCTTACTTCCCTAAGGTACCACAACAAGGTGTAAAGAGCAATTTTGCAAGTTAGCAAGCATAAGCAAGAGAATCATTCATGCCAAAATAACATGGGAAGCTAGGGAGAGAAAAACTTACTCGGAAATGAACATCAAACCACCCAGCAAACCCACAGAGCCTCGTTTCCTCAGCAGTTATTGTTGATGAAATACTTGCTCTTACATTAAGGATGTCATTCACTGTCACTGTTAAACAATCAATCTCCTTTATGATGGCAGCTGTTCCTATGACTTGATTTGGATGAAGGTTGTTCCACAGTGACGTCTAAAACAGGTTTGACAGTGCCATCTTTTAGAATGCATAAGGGAACAATAAAGAAGCATTATAGTCAACATATAAGGTTTCTTTACTTTGAATTATAAACAACTATTAACTCTAGCAATCAAAACACCGACCTACCAAGGGTGCGAACTGCTAACTGCTAAGGTCCTTAAATTTTAAGGCCACAGAATTACAAGCCATTCATCTTACAGTAAATTATTAAGGCAGAGAAGGTATTGGAGATTAAGAGTCAAAGTAACAATTCTCTTTCCCCTTCAGAAATAGAAAACTAAAATGAGCTCTCATACTTTTCTTATTTCATGAAGTAAAACTAAAGTTAGAACCGGCTGAAATGCAATTCTCACCTGTAAATAGTATTTTTCCTGCTCTTCAGAGAAAGGCTTAGATAGAACACTCATATCAACACCATAATAAGTTCTAGTCTTGTCCAAAAAAGAACGCCAACCACCCATTGATCCTTCATAGTCATTCATTTTTTGGTCTGCCAACCTAGACCGGATGGGTGCCAACCACATGCGAGCATTGCTTGGATACCTGCAATGACAACTCGTTCAGTCAACTGCCAAAAGCCAAATCACAAACATCAAAAGATTGTTAAGAATGAGGAACCATCTTTATTACTTAAAATCACACCATGTGGCCCAAGCAAGTACAAGCACTTTAACATTAGGTTTTGCTGACAGGGCCATATGAATATTACTCAAAGGATGCTTACACAAAAATTTAACTAGAAGCCAATCACAAGAAGTTAACAACAATCAAAATCTTTGGAAGCATCCAATTCATGGTTAGATTTTTCCACACTCTTGCAAAATAGTACTAAACACTCATGGGACCCATTAGTGAATCAAGCTTTTAGCCTTTCTACTCCATCACAATATCTATCGTTTGTCTACTCAATCCTTCCTGTACATCACATAATTTTTTATACTACAATACCATCACATTTTGCTGCAACTGCATCCTGGTTGACTTTGATCTGCTAATGCAGCTAGAACAAGTCAATCTCATAACCCTGAAAACTCATTTTCAACTAACTTAATCCACTATGTTCTATGATGCTTATCAAAATTTATCAATAATTGTCCGGTTATTATGAGCAACATATTCAAGGGGCCTTATAGATGAAATCTGAGAAGTGCATATCTAAAGGCTTCAAAATATAAACTGGTTGGCGGCAGGGGCGGAGCCAAGGGGGTCAAGCGGGGTCACTTGACCCCACTGAGATGCCAAATTTTAATATGATAGGTATAATATTTTTTAGATTTTTTATTTTTGCCCCTTGTATATGGTATTTTTTGCCCAACTACTTGCCCTCCTTCTTTAATATTTTTCCTTGTAACTCTAATTCTCTTCACCACTAATTGCCCTCCTTACCACACCCAATTGCGTCGAGTTGTTGTATACTGTCATAGATATGCAATTCCAAGAGCTAAATAATCATTTTAATGAGGTAAACACCGAGTTGCTTATTTGTGTTGCATGTCTAAGTCCATCCAACTCATTTGCAAGTTTTGACAACCAAAAGTTGAATCGTTTAGCCGAATTTTATCCCAAAAACTTCTCCGGTACTGAGCTTTTGGCACTTTTCGGATCAACTTGAGAATTTCATCATTGATGAGCGGTCTAGTGTCAAGTTTTCAAACTTGAAAGAAATTGGCCGGTGATGGTTGAGACTCGAAAAGATATAAGGTATCCATTGGTTTTCAGGCTTTTGACTTTGGCTCTAGTTTTACCTGTTGCGACAGCTACAGTAGAAAGAGCATTTTCTACCATAAAGATTGTGAAGAATCGACTCGTAACCGAATGGATGATCAATGGTTGCATGATAACTTGATGGTATATATTGAGAGGGAGATTTTCAATAGTATCACAAATGAGGCTATTATCCTATGATTTTAAAATATGAAAAATCGCCGGGGTCACTTGTAACTGTTGTTATACGTTTTAAATCGATACTTGCTTAGCTACTTTTGTTGGCTTTTTGTGGTCGGTTGTGGACACAGTTATAGGTTGTATGTCTAAGCTAATTTTTGTTTGGCATTTCAATGTATCTTTTGGGAGATCAATTGTAAATGAAATTCTATGTTATCAATAGAGATCTATTTTAACTCCTTTCTATTTCGCATTTTGGTGTTTTTTTTTGTTCTATTATTCTGCTTTAAGAATTTGACCCCACTGACATTTAGTTCTGGCTCCGCCCCTGGTTGGCGGTTGCTATGTGGACATTTACATTCAACATAGAGAAGTTCAAGAAATCAAGTCTCTTTATCCCCAAACAAAGCAACTCCTTAGCATCCAAAAAACAAAAATAAACAAGCACCAATTTTGGACTTGTGCCAGTTATAAGGAAAAACAACTCCCTTCATATTCCATCATATTCAATCTGAAATCCATTAGGTAGTCTTATTTTAAGTTTGTAGCCAATTCAAGCATTAATGACAGACAAGATAAAAAGAATTAACTTACCAAAAATATATTAAATAGAATGAGAAGCGGAAATTTGAGGTAACTAAAACAACACTGAGACACATAACAATGGGACGACCTTAATTGAACAGGATCTGTTCTATAGGCTCATACATACAGATCTGTATTCTTCATCTCATAACCATGGAAAACATGTAAAAGCATCAGGTTGGAGAAGTACTTACATAACCCCAGTTGGCTTCAGCCAGCGGTCCCGAGCAAAAATAACGGAATCAAACATAGATTCACGAAGAAGAAAATATCCCATCCACTCAGAGATAATTACGTCAACTGCCATAACCAATTTAATTATTAGAGTGACGATGGGAAAGTTCAAAAGAAATAAGATGCAACTTAGGACCAAAATATGGTGGTGAGGGGACAATTAGGATCTTTAACCTTTCTCTGGGAGGTTAACATCTTCTATTGAACCCTCGATCACTTCGACAACATTCTGAAGCTTATTTGCTTTGACAAGCTCACGTGCATGTTCTGACATCTTTGTTGCTTCCACTGCATACACTTTTCTCGCCCCCGCTTGCCCAGCCCAAATTGCAAGAATGCCACTCCCAGTTCCTACATCCAATACAGTCTACTCCACCGATTCACCAATTCAGTCTCAAACAATTCCAACAACTTCCTCACACAAACCCAAATGGGTTCAATCAAGATAAAATGTGTGCATGAATACTGCTTATATTAACTTGGTCCTATCCATTGACAATGAATGCTCATCATTCATTCTAATACTTTTCACATTTTTACTACAGAAATCCAGAATTTCCACCTAGAACTGTCTCCTTCTCAGACTGGGAAATTCAAGGAAAACTTGATAGTCGAGACTTGACAGTTGAACATTATATACATGATTTACAAGGCTCCAAATTGGTAAGTACTGAGCAAGCATTTCTTTATGCTTAGGCACTCATCCGATGCTGAGAACATAAAGGAAAACCAAAAACCACAAAAACAGAATAGAAACAGGAATATTTGACATGAAGTAGTCGAATTTTAATTTGAAACAAAGGCATTTACTCAACCTACGAAAACAACCCAAACAAAAAGTCATTTCAATGAGCGTGAGAGCTTTTCTAAGGATCAACGAGATAGCCTTGAAAAATTCTCAATAACAAAACACACACACCCCAAGCTAAAACAATAGAGAACCAGAAAAATCAGAACCAAATCCTGTTAAACCTCAGACAGTCAGACTACTACAGATGCTCAGAGACAATTAGGCAAGCAAAAAAACATAACCAAAGAAAGAGAGAAAACCCTCATATTAGCCTCCTTCCATCACATAAGAACTTATTTTCATCACTCACAAACCAACCAACAAATATCCAAAATTTCACCTTCCCGTTTTCCCACTAAGCATAGTACTAGATCATATTGTGTGCGCGGTAGGAGCAGTAGGGCTGCACAAAAACTGAACTGTTTGTGAGCACCTCAAGGCTCTCTTGTTTTGAGCTTGGCTTCTTATTAAACAAGTCAAGCTCGAGATTTAAGCTCGTTTAGTAAACTAGCCAAGCTCGAGTTAGTCCTAACTCAGTTCGTTTGAAAAAGCTCGGCCCGTTTAAAGAAGCTCGAACTCCTCCATACTAAACAAGTTAACAAAGCTTGACTAGTTTTCAATGAGCTAAGCTCCAACACATGAAGTTTGGCTCGGCTCGTTTGCAGCCCCTAGTTGCGTGTGTATCTGTGTGTGAGAGAGGGAGAGAGAGAGAGACAGAGATATACCTTCCCGTAGAAGTGATCTTTGTTATCAAAAACAGCATTGTAGTAAGCGTTCATGCGGACACGGTCGCAGAGCATCTCCTTCTGGTGGTAGAGAAAGGAGTATGTGCAGAAATAGTTGGCGAAATCTACGCCCTTATCGACGCCCCTGCCGCCTCTACTTGTGGCGGCGGGGTCGCCGGCGACACCGGTAGCGTCGCCGTTAGCTGAACTTCCCATGTTTTTAGAGAGAGAAAGTGACTGCTAGGCAGGAGAAAGAAGACGAAGAGCGAGAAGAAGGAAATTGATTTTAGGGCAACGGCTATACAAGAGTTGTGTGTGGAGCCCGCCCGTTTGGGATCTAATCTGCTGTCTCAATCTTTTCTCCATCAATAATCCCCTGGTCAATTTTCCAAAGGAGATGGACTGTCGTCCGACTGCACCGGGTAATTGCCCCACCCGCTTTCGGGCACTTCGACTAATCTTGTGAGACTATGTTTCCGGGCCAGCTTTTGCCTTTTGCGCAACTCGACTAATCTTGGGAAACCAATCCATTAAAAATAAATGTACTAGATTAATGTACTCTGATTAGGTGTTAATTGGTACTCAATTAATATGATTTTTACCATGGTTATATATCGTCGAGCTCTACACCATGAACGATCCTGATCCTATGCCCATAAATGGCTAATTGCATGGTATAGTTCAACAGTCTCTCTTCTTTTCAAACATAAATCATGCAATAGTGCTATAGGTACACCACATATAGCCGGTAATAGAGCACTTTTAATATGGAACGTCGAAAAAAGCGTTTGGATGGCCCCGATGAGGTGGGGTGTGTTTGGGGTACACTTGGCGGTGTACTCAAATCATTTCTGTAAATCATGTAATGTGAGGAGATTTGAGATATGGAAAAAGTGCTTTGTCATAATATGTGTGTCAGTGAGAGTGAAAATTGTTTTTTTAATTTCTACATTCACGAGATCAAAAATTGAGAGCGAGGGTTAAGTCGCGAGCAAAGGATGCAAATAGATTCTGTGATTAAGGAAGTATAGAATTAAGTAAATAAGGGCATCTCTTCTCCCTTCTAAGATTTCAGATTTCAGATTTCAGATTTCAGATTCAAAAAAAATCTCTTGGCGCTACTAAGCCATATAGAATTTTGTTCTATCCTCAATTGGGCTCCGCAAGTAAACGATGGAATTGGTTTTTTCATAAAGAGTCGATTCGAGTGTACGCCAACTCAGACACCTGATAGTGATAAAAAAAATAACATCTCTACTAAGATACCAAAATTAGGATACTTTTTTGTTTTATTAGAGTTTTTTTTTTTTGCAAAGAAGATTAACACACATTGTTTTAAGAAAACACAAAGCGGGTCAAAACCCAAAATTTCACAGTGTGTTAAGCCCTTTATGCATAACCAGAGTTTTGAATTCATTAGTGGTGGCACTCTTCTTGTGGTGTTTTATGTCATGTCGTGAGTTCGAGACTTGGTATTCTCACACCCATTATGCATAAAGGACCAAGTCAACTCCGTCCTAGAAATGACGCAGCGGAATTCACGAGAGACTAGTTAGCGTACTAGTCCAAACGATATAGGTTCTCGAATCCACGAGATGTTCTTGAATCCACAAGAAAAAGAGAGACAATTCTCAAAGTTTGTTTATTAATTGAATAAAAGTTAAATATGCTCATAGGCTATATTCTTATTTATACTAGTAGAAGTCCTAATTAAAAGGAAATTACTTAGAGTGGAGACCAAGCAAATCATTACTTGGAAACCAGGACTATAAGAAAAAGGAAATAAAAATAAGAAAATAAAACTCTAGGAAACTAGAAAATAGGAAGATAGAATCGTGCTAAACATGCAGCACAAATAAGATCTCCTAATAATAAATGTAAATAAAAATTGTTACCCAAATAATGTTTCCATAAATGATAGGGGTGTATATCTTGTCCTACATTATTCTCCTTTTCTTCAAAAGAACTCGACCTCGAGTTCTCGTTAGGAATCTGCCATCTTCCACGCCAAATAAATAGATACTTGGAATACTTCAATCGCTTGATTCCCTTCCAAAAAAGTTCAACACCAAAAATTACTTGCAATGATATCTTCTCTTCATGCTTTAATTGTCTAATAAAGTCCAGTAGATAAATGTTGGGAATCCAATCATATCGCTGCACTCCAAGAAAATCAACGTCAACTTGACTTTGCGGGTTCTCTTGATTTTGTACCTGTTTGGCATTGGTTGACACATCAATGACTGACCCATTTAGAAAGGCCGGCTTGACCATACAGTCATCACATAAGGTGGCAGCATCAATCACCTCTTGTGAAAATTTGTGTTGATCCACAACAACTTAATTACCAACAACAATAACAATTTCCTCCTTCTCCCTCAGAGTTTCATTCTCCTTCGGACTCATACAATACTGTGGTAAATTAGGTAGAATTACCTCAGGCACCAAATCAATTTGATGTTGAATATCCATCATTGGAGGGAGCTCGTTAGGCACATAATCAGTAACTAGCTTGTCAAACTCCTCCAACAATTGTTGTATCTTGGTAGACACTGAAATCATAGCCTCGTTTATTTGTTCAGACTTCTTAAAATCTGTCACAAACTCAACTTTTGAACTAGTTAGAAACGATGGCTGCTTTATTTTAGGTTTGACAGGCACTCGTTGGCTAAAAGGAATCATAACAACCTTATGGCCCTCCCAAATGAAAGAGTAGGTGTTGTCACGACCCCTATATACCACATCAACATCAAATTGCCAAGGTCTACCTAACAGTACATGACTAGCATCCATCTCGATAACATCACATATAACGTCAGCCTTATAAAAGTTTCCAATTGAAAGAGGAATTTTATAGACTTCGGTTACCTTTGCTATAAGACCTTTCTTTATCCATCCAATGTTTGTAAGGTGAAGGATGGGGTTCCGTTGACAACTTTAGATGGTCCACCAACCTCCTTGCCACAAAATTCTCACAACCTCCATTATCCACAATCAGATCACACACCTTATGGTTGATCGAACAACTTAATCGAAAGATGTCGTGTCGCTGGTTGTTATCCTCCGACTTTGGTGCACACAACACTCTTTACACTACACAGTTTACTCGATCCCCATCTTCCTCCGCGTAATCGACTTCATACTCCTCACTCCATTCGCCCACTGCTCCATCAGCGTCCTCTTCTCCTTCCTCTGCCAGGGCCAACTTCCTTTTTGGACACTCGTTGGAACGGTGACCAGGCTTTTGACACCTGTAGCACTTGTTGGTCATGGGCTTGGCATACGAATTCGGCGCCTTAGCCGCTGTTCTGCTAGAACTGCTTGCCTGATTGCCACCTCCATATTTTGCTCCACCACCTTCAGCAGCCTTCTGTTGAAACGTCAACTTCCCCTAGATTCCGGAAGAATGGTGGTATGTCGTTTTTGTACCAAAATTATAATTTATAAAACAAGGAATTAACTATTATTCCGAAGAACAGTGGTTAAGTCCGAGATTGTCCACGAAGAGTAAAAAGCTAAGTTGCAGTACTTTCAACTAATTTCTAATTTAATTCGAAAATAAATTGGATGATTGGATTTGATTTGATTAAACTAATGATTAAACTAAAATTTAAATAAAAAGTGATTGCGGTTTGAAAACAAGTGAAAGAAGGGACTATGGTTTTCGATTCAACCTCCCCTTATAATATAATTATGCGAAATCTAGGGTTTCATTCAACTAATAACCAGATCATCGTAGGGTAGCAAATCCTATCGATAATCCCCAAAAATATTATCAAGATTCGTACTCCGTATAGGCTATCTCAACACGGCACGGACCGTCTCACCGAACTTAACTGGCGGCACGATCCGTCTCACGTCGTATAGTCTATCTCAGAAACTATCCTGAAACATTAATAACTATTGTATGATTGTATTTAATAACGCGCATATAAATATGCTATGAAAATTGGAAGAATAAAAACTTCATAAAAAAATTATGAATCATCCGAGTCATACAATCAAAAGTTGAATATAAAACCCTAAAATCTAAACAATTATATTACTTGGAGAGGCATCCTCGTTACCCTAGTCGAATAGTTTAGCCGCTCATAGAGTTGGAACAAATAAACATGAAATAAATAAACTCCATTGAAACTGACTTAAAGCACACAAAGGAATGAAATATTAAACCCCAGAGCCGTAGTATTGAAATTCTAAAGCCGAACTAAAGCTGCAGCAGTGTGCGTTCTCTGTTTTGCTTCGTGAGCTCGTCTATTTTTTTCCCGGGAGAAATCTGTTATGTGCATCCTTGCGTCTCTGTTATGCGTGAAAATCAGATTCGCCGTCCCAACCCTTACTGCGTGCAAAAGTCATCCCCAGCTTTGTCACTACTGTTAGGCAAAAAATTTGACTCTTTTGCTAAACACAATCGCCTAAAAAATAATACACATGAGTTTTTATTAATTGGTTCGGACCCATTCAAGATATAAAATATCTTTTAATTACATCTTTCAATCAAAAGATAACCCTTTGGTTCCAAGTATTTTTTTAATCCTCTTTTCATAATAAAGGAAAAGAGGAATTGGGTTTTATTTTACTTTAGGGGCTAGACCAAGATGGCTGCCTATGTACCCATAGTTTGGGATCAAGCCAAACGTAGTTCATGTTTAGTGATTTTAATTTTAGCGAGCCTTTGTGACTCATTTGGTTATTTGATGAACCTTCAAGATTCATTTATAAAATTTAGGGATAGCGGCATCACTATAAAAAAGCGCATCCCAACTAGGTTGACACCTACTCCCTTATCATTCATATGCCAATCCCGAATCTTTATTTATTTGTAACTACACCATTTGAATAGGTTGCTTGTAGTTCCAAGTTGGAAATTTGACTTTTAGTGAACTTTTGAGGTTCACAAAATTTTTATTTAGTGGACATTTAGGGTCCACAAATTTTATGACTGTACCCATTTAAATGGGTTGCCTACGTATCCAAATCAAAATTTGGAATCAAGTCTAACGTAGTTCCAGTTAATTAGGCCTCAAGCCTTATTTTTAATGTAGCTTTCCAAACAACATTTTCTGCATAACTAGGAAGCAAAACACTTTGACTTCATTTTTTTGGTGTTTCCCATAGCAATAAAGTAAATTCACAGCAGCCATATTTCGTTAGTTTTATCGGCTGTTGATTCATATTTTGAAAAGCTAATGCGGGGCTGTGGATTCCAAGAATTTGGAAGCATTTTATTATAGCCAAATGTTTTAATTGACTTGTCACAAATGTAACAGTTTTTTTTATTTTTTATTTTATGATGAAATATGAACAAACCATCCATACATTACTAGGCTTTGTGCACCTGTTTTCAACAAAGTGCATTTATATGTCCATAGCCGGCAACTGAAGAATCAAAATACGGCACTTATGTTTGCTATATTTTTACTGCCTCTTAAGCCATTTCAACACTGAGGTTTTGTACCATTTAAATTGCTGAAAAGTTTGAAGCCGTTAGTGGCTTGATTTTTCAAACAAATTTCAGTAAGTTTGAGGCCATAAGGGCCGTGTTAAAACGCCAAAACGCAAATTTTGAGTCCACAAAGGGAATAATGGCTGTGAAGAGGAATTTTTTTAGCTGTAAAGCACCGCCCATTATATGGCCACAAGGGGCGTAATGAATGGGTTGTTTAAGCTGCCAAAAATGCCGTTCATTTTATGTCCACATGGGGAGTAATGAACATGCAATTTGCAAGCCAAATATACAGCATCTCTGCATTAATTTTGAAGACCACGAGGGGTAAATTTTGAGCCCATAAAACACCGTTCATTCTATGGCCACAAGGGGTGTAATGAACGGTTTTTTTTTAGGCCACAACACACCATTCATTATATGGCCACAAGGGGCGTAATGAACGGGTCTTTTAGCCCAAAATACTGTCCATTATATGTCCACATGGGGAGTAATGAACAAGTATCTTGTGAATCATACAAGCAATATTCACGTTGGCTTCTTCCGCTTTGACCCATAAAAAATTGTTCACTATATGTCCACATGGGGAGTAATAAACAAATATTTTATGAACCAAACCAATAATAATGAGCGATGTCTCTGCGCCGGCTTCGGCTATGGACAGAACTTGGCTTTTGCCTTTGTTATGCTTTTCTCTTTGGCATATCCAAGCACTAGAACTAATTAATTTTGGTTTTCTCCCATGACGTTTGGAATAAGAAATTCCAGAAGCAGAATTTGCTACAGGAAAGCCAATTTATTTCCTAAGGAAAAGTGTAGTTTGGAAAGAGAGAAAGGGGAAATACACGTGTCCCATGGTAGTTTTGGAAGTTATCATCAGAAATCACAGCCTTCTAACCTCAATGCAAAATTTTGGAAGCAGGCACAAATTTTGAAAGTGTGATTCACGTTCTGGTGGTTAGAAAACCAAATTTTATTTTATGGTCCTTTGCCATTCACACATTTCTCTTTTAATCGAGCCAATTTCGGTCCCATTAGTTCATTAAAATTTCATTTTCAACAATTACTTCCCTCTTTATAATGTTGTCTAGTCGGTGAATTTCTAGGGCTGCAGGAAATCCTTCCAATTGTAAACCTTGAAAACCCAATTGTTGGTGTCTAAGTAAGCCATGGGGCCCCACTTGTAAACCCAAATTTACAAATCTCGTGAAGTATTTATGCTGCAAATTTCTACTCCAATTCTGATGGAATATGGGCCCACCATAGACAAATGCAAATCATGGGCTGGTTACATTAATATTAAATTCCCAATTCTTTAAGTCCATTTTTCATCCCACAGAGACGACCAAACTGAGGGCCAATTTCTTCATCTTTGTACTGGACTAATTCTTTTTACCCTATGCTTTGCTTTGACGTCAAATAAAATCCAATTTCGCGCTTTTAGCTCTAAATATTATTCACGTGTTCCACAAGTCCTGAAGCATATAAAATGAGTATCAAGCTCCAAATAATATACTAAATTTGGGGCCGCCAATGGGCACATTTGCAAACCAATCTGATCCCGTATTGACTGCTTCAACCCATTAAGATACCTGGCTACCTTCTGTCCGTCCGACTCGTACAGATTATTACGATCTGCGAGTCGATTAAATTCAGCCGTGTAATCAAACACACTCTTGTTCCCCTGCTTGCAGTTTTGATAGGCGTGAAATAGGTGTTGCTCATAATCAGGGGGCAAGAACCTGTCCATCATGAATTGTTTCATCATGCGCCACGTTCGCATAGACTTCTTTCCTTGCCTTCATCGCTTCGTCTGCAACTGGTCCCACCAAACTGCAGCACTGCTTTCAGTTTGTAAGCGACCACCTTCACCCTCTGTGTCTGGAATCCCCATCATATCAAGGAATCGCTTAACCTCTGAAAGCCAATACAAAAACTCCTCGATTTCTAGGTTACCGTTGAATGTGGGAAGATCCACTTTCACGCGATATTCATCAAATAATTGTTGTGGTCGCTTTTGTGGAAGGTTTTCTGCCGCTTCTACTTCTGGTTCTAATTCTTCTTCATTGTCTACATGATTAGCTGGGCGTCTCCCAACTACAATTCAGTTTTCGGGCTGGCGTTGGGCAAATCCCATTGCACGTTCCCGATCCTGGTTAAGAGGAGGGCGTTGGGGCAAATCCCCTTGCGCGATTCTCTTCAACCCTTTCTTGTCCTTGGTTTAGGTAAAGAGTGAACAGTCACAGCGCTTGTTGTTCTTCCACCATCTTCCTCGGATCAGCAAACTTTTGAACAACGTCAAATGGTGTGTCTTCTACTTTGTTTGGTGCCACCGAGTCAAGAAAAACCCGCTCTGATACCACTTGACGCAGCGAAATTCACGAGAGACTAGTTACCGTACTAGTCCAAACGAGATAGGTTCTCGAATCCACGAGATGTTCTTGAGTTTACAAGAAAAAGAGAGACAATTCTCAAAGTTTGTTTATTAATTGAATAAAAGTTAAATATGCTCATAGGCTACATCCTTATTTATACTAGTAGAAGTCCTAATTAAAAGGAAATTACTTAGAGTGGAGACCAAACAAGTCATTACTTGGAAACCAGGACTATAAGAAAAAAAAATAAAACTCTAGGAAACTAGAAAATAGGAAGCTAGAATCGTGCTAAACAAGCATCATAGATGAGATCTCCTAATAATAAACGTAAATAAAAATTGCTACCCAAATAAATTTTCCATAAATGATATATCTTGTCTACATCGAGAAAAGACCGTCAGATGAAGCAAGGATTAGTAGTATGAAATCAGCAGCTTTTCAGTTGTATTTAGAGAGGGCAATTGGTTGGGGGTTCATCTAAATTTGACTTTTTTGTTTGGAGAGGCTATTTGACAATTGACCACACATATAAATGCGAATGCGAATGAGACACTTGACAGTGAACAAGTGTAATGGATAAAGATACGGGGACAGAAGTTGGGGGACCGAAAATGTACCGATCGCATACGGGGATCCACTTTTGGGTCAAAATTGAAACGGTGGGACTTTGGTTCACGCACTTTTAACCGTCCGATTGAGCTGAAATTTGGTGGAGCCCCTCGGAAAAATGTTCTAAGAATAATGAACGGTTCGGATCACTCGTGTGGGACCCAAAAGTGGATCCCCGTGTGCGATCGGTACATTTTCGGTTCCTTTTGGTCGGTACCCGTATCACGGTCCCAAGTGTAATAGGTAGGAATTTTTAGTGCTTCGTCCTTTGAAGCGCGGATAATTCTAAATGAGAGTCGTGTCCGTATCATATTCGTATCTAAAAAAATTAGGGGGAGGTTTATGAGAGATCTTAAGATAAGATGTAAGATACATTTGGCCGACACGAAGGTGACAATAGGTCGGGTAATTTTGTATCTCAAGTTCATCTCTTAGCTCCTTTAAATTGTCCTTTGTGTTTATGGTTTTTGAAAAATCATGTTTTTAAATTTTAAAGTGAACTAAATCGCTAACACTTATAACCAGGGGTGGTTTTAGGGGTGCATCTGGGGACCCGAGTCCCTGTGCACCTCCAATGACCCTCATTCTTTTTATTAATCCTTTCGTTCCAATTTGCTTACCCCTGTTGGGGAAGTGAGTTTTTAAGGGGCCTGAAAATTTTGTATTGTCTTTTCTGTTTTGCCCCTGAGTCCAGTCAATATTACTGTGTCAATTTTGTGGGACTAATTTTTTATAGGAAACTCAAAATATATGCAATATGGATCTTATTTGATAGATATCAATTAGTTTTATTATACAAAGTTTTTAAAATCATAAGAACCCTTATAAAATAAAAGATAATGGACTAGCCAATTGAGGAAAAAGTACTTTTTAAGACTGGAAAGTGAACCTGTTTTTATGGATGTTTTTAGAAATGAGACAAATACTTTGGAACATCCCAAAATGGAAAGAAGGACCAGCAATATTTTCGGTTCGGTTTGTAAAATTTACGAAGAAATGTCTCCTCAAAATTATGATTTTAGCGTATAGGAGTGATATTTTGTTGGTAATTTATAAATATATGTGATTTGGTTCCCGCCAGGCAAGCCTTGAGATTTTCGAGGCATAAGACAAACTTGTGAGGGGAAAAAAAAATCTTATGGAGAGGGAAAAGAGAGGTCTCGGGACTTGAACCGTGTACCTATTACTAGTTAGCAAAACTAAGTATTTCCGCTGGGCTAGCTAGCTCATTTGTTGTATAAGGGCTATATTAAATATTACAAATCTGGCTACACCTCTTCGAGCCCTAATTTTGGGCCAAAATTCGAGGGTATGGGTCACCTGTTTTATGCGCCTTAGCTCAAGGCGCCGGCCCTGGCCCTGGATAACAATATTAAAATGGACTAAATCACCAACACTTAATAACCAAATACACAAGATATTCGCATAGCAATCGATATCCAATAAAAATAAAATTCTGCACATACTGTAATTTATTCTCAGGTGTGTTTTGGTCTAAAAAGTTAGCTGGCTTATTTTTTCGTCTGTATTTGAATTTTTTTCGCGTTTTTTAGTTTTGCATCAACTTTTTGTGTATTATTGGTTCATCTCGGCGAGATGAATAAAAAAAGTAATAAAATTATGATCGAAGCATAATTTTTTTTTAATAAAGACAAAAATAAGCCAAAAAGACAGTTTTTTACACTTTTTTCAATCTTATTCAAAAAATTGAGAATTCTACTCATAATCTTTTACCTTTTTGGCTTTCTCTCGCCAAGACGAACCAATAATACTAAAAAAATCGATTACTAACAAACGCAAAAAAAAAAAAAAGACAAAAAAAAGAAAAGAGAAAGTAAAGTTGGGTTTTTCAGCCAAAACACCTCAGTGAAGTGTATAAAATTAAAAGCTCGCATCTTCGACAAATAGAGTTTGAGAAGGTAAGCTTTGTAGGCTTTGGATGAGCTTTCACCTACTTAGTCGTCCTTATCATTGATTGCACATTTGCACCTCGCATTTGACACCTTCTTGTTCCTTGAAAAGTACCCAAGGATATTCTTGAATTTCCCAATTTCTCTACAAAACTTGACACAGAATTCACAAGAACGTACTAAATTTTACCATACAGCAATGATATTCTGAATGGAGAACAAAAGAGCAAAAGCCATCGCCGTTTCACTAGTCATTGTGCTCATCATTTCCATAATCATCACCCGAATCTCCCTCGGCCTCTCCAAACCATTTTACCTCGTCGCCGGAGCCAGTTCGGCCGCGATCTTCGCCGTGATCGCGATCTTCCTGCTCCGGGACCAGTACGACAACCGGAGAAGACTCCTCGAGGCTCAGATGGTTTCCGAGTCACACGAGTTACGAATCGAGTATAGTTTCCTCCGAAAAGTCGCCGGGGTTCCGACTAAATTCCAGTACAGGGAAATCGAGGTTGCGACGGACGGGTTTCATTGTATGGTTGGGAAAGGATCGTCCGGTTCGGTGTTCAAGGGAATTCTAAGCGACGGGACTCCGGTTGCCGTGAAACGAATCGAGAGCCAAGAGAGAGGTGAAAAGGAGTTTAGATCCGAGGTGGCGGCTATAGCTAGTGTCCAGCACATGAACCTTGTCCGCCTCCTCGGATATTGTTGTGTCCCCACGGGCCCACGTTTTTTGGTTTACGATTTCGTACCCAATGGATCGTTAGATAAGTGGATTTTCCCTCACAAGGAACATATCGGTGGGTGTTTGGAATGGGGTTTGAGGGTTGGAGTTGCTATTGATGTGGCTAAGGCTCTTTCTTATTTACATCACGATTGTCGATCGAGGATTTTACACCTTGATGTCAAGCCTCATAACATTCTACTAGATGAGA
Source organism: Vaccinium vitis-idaea (assembly GCA_963854785.1). Lineage (NCBI taxonomy): Eukaryota > Viridiplantae > Streptophyta > Magnoliopsida > Ericales > Ericaceae > Vaccinium > Vaccinium vitis-idaea. Next base: position 5,375,737 of record OY978226.1, on the reverse strand, counting down.
ATTTCCGCGGTTTTGTCTCGGATTTCGGACTATCAAAGCTTATGGGAAAAGATGAGAGCAGAGTTGTGACTTCAATTCACGGTACTAAAGGGTACTTAGCCCCAGAATGGCTATTACAACAAGGCGCTTCCGAAAAATGTGATGTGTATAGCTATGGAATTGTACTTTTGGAGATCGTTGGTGGCACGAGAAGTGTTCGTGTAATTGACAAAGAGAATAGTAATGACGAGTCACAAAGAAGGGTTCAGTATTTTCCGAAGATTGTTAGTGAGAGGTTTAGAGAAGGGAGGGTAATGGAAGTGGTGGATAGTAGGATAGTAGAAAGGGGAGGGGTTGATGAAGGAGAAGTGAGGAGATTGGTTTGTATTGGGTTGTGGTGCATACAAGAGAATCCTAAGATGAGACCAAGTATGGCTCAAGTGGTTGATATGCTAGAGGGACTTTTGGAGGTGGAGGAGCCACCAAAGGCTAAAATGGTGATGGTTGATTTATTGGAGATCGATGAGGTGGAGGAAAATCCGAGTCATGATAGGCGAAGGAATGCTGTGTTGCAGGCGATTCAAGAAAATTGTAATGATCATTCTTCAATGTCGTGTTCATTTACCCTATCGGTTCTATCAGGTAGATAAATATTGCCTGATAGAACCAAAAGACATTCGAGATGATTTTTTGGCTACTTGGTCCATTTGTAAGTTTGGTTTTTCAATTTTTATGCATTAGGAGGGGAGAGGAAACAAAAGAGAGAATTATTTTGTTGAGAAACTTTCCAATTTTAATTGTTGAGAAACTTTGAGTTGTTCATATGTAATCCCATACTCTTCATTACTAACACAAAGCTATCTTGTAGTTACAATAATTACTACTCAAATTAATCATAACCTTCATAACATTTTTAGCTGGATTTGCTAATAGTATTTTTTTTTTTTTTACCCTCAACTATGCATTTTGTGAGCATTTTATCCATCCTGATTCTATATGTCACACAAACTATTTTATCAATCCGTTGTTCCTTTCTTATTTGAAGTTATTGTTGTTCACTCCGATGCATATTATCCTAGAACGATCCGAAAGTATAATTAAAAAGATTGTGTTTTTGGCAGATACTATATTTTCGGTCGAGGTACACGTAAGCTAATTACAACATCATGAGCTTAAATAAATGTTTGAAAGCGAAAGCAAATATGATTTTTAGTTTAAAATGTGTTATCCATGGCCTTTGGTTAGTTTCCAGGTTGTTGACTATTAGTTCCAATTTCACCATTCGGGGAGGATTTTGACTGGGCATTCATGCTATCGCTATGAGAAATCGGTTAAAGAAATCCATAGTGATATGAAAGTGTGGTTGCAATCCTTTTGACCAAGCTATGTAAGAATTGAATAGGGTCTTTCACTGTCGATAGTAAGCAACAAATGAAGTTTGATTCAGCTTTGCACAAAGTCATGTTTGGTGCATCTTTTTATTAGTTTTATTAAAACAAAAATTCAAATTGTTTGTTTAAGTAAGATGTAGTATAGTTTCTTGTTCCTTGGCTTTGGTAAACCAGTGCTGCAAATGAACCGAGTCGTTTGTGAATTATTCGAGGTTCGACTCGGTAAAAGTTCGTTCAAGTTTAATTCGGATACTAAATGAATCAAACTTGAACCTTACAATTTTAATTAACATTTGATTGAATCTCTTCTGGGTGCCTAACCTCATGAAATAGCCCACAAAGGAAGAAATAACCTAATAAACACAATGAAATAACACAGACATGCAGTTGGGGAGATTCAAACTCTTGACTTCCTAGTGAGATGTAGGAATCCTGACAAACTAAGCTAGCCCCGTTTGGTTATTTACCCATCTACTTTGGGTTGATCAATTTTTTTTTCCCGGCCCTGTCTTGTATCAAACGCCATATGAATCCATGTTAATACGTATTATGGTGACGTTTGAACTATCTTAACTAGGCTGAGTTTCCAGTAAAAATACTTTTGATATTTTTTATACTTTTCGTTATTTTTGCACTCACATTCTAATAGGTAAAAATACCGAAAATACCATAGTGAAAACTCACTTTATATTTTGTTATTGCATGTGAACTTTTACCAATTTTTGATCAAAAGATTTGACGGCCCTTCCTTGTATAAAAAAGCCATATGAAAATCCAAGTTAATATCATGGTGACGTTTGAACTATCTTAACTAATATTTATCTAAAGTAACGTACTCTTAGTGACCTTTAATTAGTTTTTAAAGCAAACAATATGTCTATTTTTCTACTTAGAAAATCTCAAGTAAACTTTTGTTTTAGATTTTATTCATATTCTTTACTCCTTCGACTCCGTCAAGACGAATAAATAATTTTAATCGATTTTCCTTACGATATATGACTGTGATTACTAGCTCATAAATTGCAAAAATTGGAACGGGCTGTTGCGCAGCATGATGTGCCGCCACTACTAATTTTTTTCAAGTTATTTGTTTTTCAATGCGACACTTATCGATATCCGATCGAGTTGATTTTTGATATACCTGTAGTACTCGACGAGCTCTACACATAGACGTCTCCGATCGTTGGAACGATGCCGGAAGTGGCTGCACCGCAATCTGCACAGCATGGGGCTGCACAACAACCCCGCCTCCCCTGATTTGCGAAAATTATGGCACTTACAACAAACCTGATGATAGACCACCAAACGTAGTAGCCTAGATGTCAAGGGTGAGTAGGCTTGAGTGCTCCCTCCCTCCCATACACAATCCGTTTAGGTTCGAGTCCCCCTGACTGTGGAAAATTGTAGCTAAAAAAAGACCTGATGACAGTGCCGGCCCTGAGATTCTCGAAGCTTAAGACGTTCTTGTGAGGGGAAAAAAATATTCTTATTGGAGAGGGAAAAATTATGGCACTTACAACAGACCTGATGATAGACCACCAAACGTAGTAGCCTAGATGGCAAGGGTGAGTAGGCTTAAGTGCTCCCTCCCATAAACGATCCGTTCAGGTTTGAGTCTCACCGACTGCGGAAAATTGCGTGGAGAGTCCTTTGTCCATCTAGTACCTAGCTAGGTGATGCTATGGTGACGGACTCGCATTTTTGCGCACTAACTATGGCTCATACCAGATATTCTATAGCAGGTCAGAAACTCCTATAGTCACACCCAAGGGAGGTTAATTACTACGCCGGTCAATAGGGTTCACTCCTTCCCACCCTTTTTGTAGCTAAAAAAAAAAAAAAGACCTGATGACAGTGCGGGCCCTGAGATTCTTGAAGCCTAAGACGAACTTGTGAGGGGGAAAAAATATTCTTATTAGAGAAGGAAAAGAAAGGCCTCAAGACTTGAACCATGTACCTTGTGAATATTCTTATTCCATTGGGCTAACTAGCTCATTTTGTTGTATGAGTGCTATATTAAATATATATTACACATCTAGCTATACCTCTTTGGAGTCCTAATTTTGGGTCAAAATTCGGAGGCTTAAGTCGCTCCCCTCCACCTTAGCTCGGGGCTGGCCTTGCCTAATGGTTGACAAATCCATTACTGCTGAGGTTTGGACCACCTACGCTAGCTGTATCCAGGCAAATGGAATACACAATGGATCTACATCTCAATTCCCTTCAGCTGGCCATGTAGTTGGCTCAACCGTTGTTCAACACTCCACTTTAAATGCAGTGAGATTGTAGAAGCAACTCTTAGGGAGTGTTTGGAGCTCTCTTTTCCTTTTTTCCTTTTCCATTTTCTCACTTTGCTTGTTTGGCTATCCCTTCTCAAAATGACTTATAGCAAAATGCATTTTTGTTTTTTGATGAAGGAGAGCAAAAGGCAAAAGTAAGGGGAGATGAGCTTTTTGACTTCTCATTTTCTACTCTCTTTTTTTTAAATTTTGGTTAACAAAAAAACCTACAAAGTGTATTCTGCACGTATCTCCTAAACACTACTCCTGTTGCAAAATACATTCTGCACATTTCTCCAGAACACTCCTACCAGATTCAAAATATATTCTGACCATAATTCAAAAAACCAAAAAACCTAAAAGTTAAAAATGAAAAAAAATGAAAATGAGGCTCCTAATGGATAGGAAGTCAATTTGTTGGACTGAAATTTAGTGACCTTGACGAAAAAAAGCTTGATCCCCATTTCCAAACGTTGTTTAGCAATAACTTGGTCAAATAACAAAAAACCCCTAGATTTACAGGCTAAGTTAACAGATTATTAATTATTGTTATGTACAGATGCTAACCATATAAAGTAAAGTGCAATTTAAATTTCAATACAAAATGACAAGTGTCAATACACTTGATATCAACATCACATAATATGATGCACTTTACACATCTTAATGGAAAAAACAAATTTATATAGACAACCCCCAATTGAGGACTTGAATCATAGTTTGGTTCATGTATATATCCAAAGCTTCTACGTTTATTAGGGCAATCGCGAGTATTTTTCTCCTTACAAAGAGGATCCTCGATCTCTAGTCTCATTTTTTGGACCCTTCTCAAGCTTACTTTGATTGCTGAAAACGTTGATATTTTAGAGCTCGTTGATAACAACAACCATGCAAAAAAATCATGTTTATCATATATCAATTACACTTGATCGAAACACATTTATCTTGAGATAATTAATCTTTGTTACAGTGTGTCAATATATAAGATAAATGTACCTCGAAATCATGTTTATTTATATTAATAAAATAATTTTTGACATGGTTAATGTTCTCGGTGAGTTTTAAAATGTGTACTATGTATAATTTTTATTAATATTAAAGTGAGCTCAATCAGAAAGGGTCACAAAAGATCGAACAATACGTTTTCTCTTCCCTTGTCATGTATGTCCATTAATTGAAAAACATAGTCAACAACATTGGATTAGAACCCTCAGCCTGTTTGGCTGGTGGATTTGAGGGGGGATTAGCCAAGCGCCCCTCTTATATCTCCTGGTCCCACGTCTAAGCCACTCTTTGGCAACTCTTCTCCTCCCCCTGACTATTTCACTGTTCATCATATATATCCACTTGCAGGGTGATTTGTGAAGGGCTCCTTCACCCCTGTCGTTGGCTAATCCGGGTGGTTTTGGTACGAAATTGCCACTGCAAATCCACCCTCTCTCCTCTCCGATATACACAGTAGATCAATTCATTTCTCTGTACTATTCGTACAGAGTGGAAGAAAGAAGAGAGAAGAGGAAATCGGGAAATCAGTGGTTCTGTAACTCCATTTTGGGTTTCACTCTTTCGATTTGTGATCCATTTCACAGGTATTCATCCTTATACACCAGCAGATCGATTCTGATTTTTCCCTATTTTGCCGTAATATGTGGGTTTGATAGATTTCTTACTTGGCCCTAATAACTTCTGGGCTTCATAGATTCTGATTTTGCCCTATTTTGCTGTAATGGGTTTGATAGATCCTAATTTTGCCGTAATAAGCTCTGAGTTTGAGATCTTCTGATTTCACCCTATTTTGCCCTAGTTTCTGGGTTTCATAGATCTCGTTTTTCCCTTGATTTCCTAGGTTTCATAGTATTTGTTGATATGTCCTAATTTGTGGGTTTCCTTTCATATATCTGTTGCCCTAGTATATCAGAATTGATGGGTGATTCTACAACCCAAAAATGTTCCTGATGTTGCCTTAATTTGTGAGATGCTTTTGAGATCCCCTAGTTTTGGGAAATCTAATGTTGCCCTACTTATGAATAATGTGATGTTGTTGGCCTAAATCTGAGCCCTAAAAACTCGTGTTGCCCTAATTTTGATTGTGCCTAATCTGAGCCCTAATAATATGATGTTGTTGTACTCTATTTTTCCCTATTGTTGTGGTTATTCCGTTCTATATTTAAGATTTTGCCATAAGTTATTCAATAATTTTCCCTAACTTGAAAGTTGTATTTACACACAGATGGCGAGAATAACAAAACGTGAACAAAGAAAGAGGTCAAACCGTGAGGCAATGTTAGCTGTGATATGTTACATGAGGGTTGTCAATAGTTATTTGCAACTTTTCATGTTAATTACGGACTTGATAGATGAAATGGTTCGATGAAGGGAGCGGAATCCTCCTCTTATTGAACAACCTAACATATACCAACAACAAATTATGAACCTTAATAGGTTAGTACGCGGGAGTGACAAACACTGGCACTAGCAATCGAGGGTTAATGGTTTATGAAGTTGTGCCTATTACTTAAGCAAAGAGGCCTAGAGGACTCTAGGAATGTCACTCTAGTAGAGAAAGTTGCCATATTTTTGTGGATTCTCTCGCACCATACCAAGAATAGGCGTACCACTTTCCAATTTTGGAGATCAGGGGAAACAGTTAGTAGACATTTCAATGCAGTTTTGTTGGGTGTGTTGAGGCTTCAAAATGTCTTGTGGCATCATCCCAAAGGGTACAGCAACGGAAGAAAAATTGTTGTTTCTTGTAATTTTCATCTTTAGTTTTGTAGCTTGTATTTTATTGGCACTTCTTTTCGATTCTGAATAAAGTTGTATGTTTCAACATTAAGTTGGACTTCAAGCGTATTTTGAAATGAAGACTTCTTTATTATTAAGACAAACATCGATTGTCAAATTTACTTGAGATATACTAGATGACTCCCAAACAAACATAGACCGTTAATTTATTCTTCAAACATCCCACTTGAACTTCAATCTTCATCTTGTCCACCGTTTGAAGTGTAAAGCAATAACGCCATTGATTATAATAGGGAAATTGTTTCCCATTCCAATTTGCAAATCCTCGATGACCCTACATTTAAAAAAAATTGAGAAAAATATCAAACCTACATTAAATAAACAATAATGTATATCAAACTTATGCAAATTGACGATTTCTTACTTGGACAAATTGATTCCAAACTTCTGCATTTTTCACCACCAATCGGTTTTCACTTTCATCCCATTCAAAGTCATCACGTTGAAGTAGCTGATTAACAGAGCGATAAATCCGTGCCCAACCCTTAATCTTCCCCTTAATATGAATTTTCGTAATACCACTTTCAGGGAAAGAAGCTTGCATCTGATTTTTTTAACACGTCCGAATATGATGCACGAAATCCAAAATCACCTTGTCAAACACCCTCATCAACAAGGGCCATAAGATATTGGAGCAAAGTTTGCTCCTCAATCTCGCTCCAAGCCCGGCGTGCCATTCAAACCAATTAAATAACAACAAATATAAGACTTGTTTTTTAGAAAAATACCAGGTAAATAACCAAATAACTCATGTTTGGTATTTATAGGAAATTTTTGAACAACCATTCAAATACCAATCCACCAAACATTCATCAATCATACACCATCTACTCTCCATTCAACCCCCCCAAAAAAAAAAACTAACATTTTCCCTCCTATCATAATTAATTAATAATTAATTTAATTTTTTCCCGAAATAATTAATTTAATTTTTTTTCCCGAAATTATTTTTTTCAGTTAAAATTTTCTTTATTAATTTTTATGTATTTAATTTAATTATTAAAATACCAACGTGGGGGCAATTCCGTCATTTTCCATCCTATCCTATCATATCCACCCTCCAAATCCCCCTTCAAAATACCATCCAAACACGTCATTACAAATCCACCATTCTTAAGAGGTGGACCACCCTCCTTACAAATCCACTCTCCTTACAAATCCACTCTCCTTCTATATCCACCCAAAATCAAATCCACTGGCCAAACACCCCGTTGACCTATTAGAGCAATGTGACGGTTTAAGATTACATATGCCAACATTAACTAGAAGTTGATACATAATCTTAAAAAAAAAGAAAAAAAAGAAAAGAAGAAATAGTCCATCATGTTCTAGTTTACGTCATTTGTGGGTCCTTCTCGTGCCTTCATTGATAATCGGTAGTATGGTTTATTGAGCTCAATGAGCCATATCTATCAACATAAAGTGTTTCCAAATCATATCAGCAATACTAATGAGCTTAAAAAATTAACGGTTTTAATCATGAAAGTGAATCTGAAAGGGGCCAGCAATAACCCAAATTAATACTTAGAACTTATATCAGAAGTATCATTTGACGAAGCCGATTAAACAAGGTTAAATTAAGGTATCTTGCACCAGAATAATGAAAACATACACCGACCAAACAGACAAATTACTTACGCATTATCTAGAGTTTTCCCTGATATAACTTTTTTATTTTTATTTTTATTTTCCATACCTAGAGTTAAAAACCATTTTCTAAGCTTATTCATACCCAGAGTTAAAACCTATATCAACAATCCCTTTTAGGCACAACAAACTCTTAAATTTGACTTTGCCCAATCTATGTGTGTGTCTATGTGTGTGGTGGGGTGCACATTGACCCTCGAATTAGTCGAGGTGCGCGCAAATTGTAGTGGGCCGAAAAATAATGGTTCAAAGAGATCTTATGTGGCATGGCCCAATCAACCGAAGCCCAAATAAAATAAGGCCTAATGCCAGAACAAACCGAAATGATCTAACCGAGACAGTTTGGGTCGGGACGAGGCGGCATCTCGGCTGAGCAGGACTTTGATCCGGACGAGTCATCCAAGCCGAGCGAAACCCGAAATGACTTGGATGGAAATCCGAGATATCTATTATGACTGACGTGGCAGATGATGTCATTCGAGGCAGTTGCCCCAGATGACATTCTCGTAAAGGCACATGTGCATGCTACAGTTGTCCACACGTCATGGTGACGATAGCTGAGCGTTATACTACGTGTCAAGATACGATTCGAGACGACTGCATGCAATGATAATGGATTTGGCTCGTGACGTCATCCGAGCCAAATGACTAACTTACCCTTGTACTTGGAACACAAGTCAGGAGGAGCCTATATAAAGGAAGGGGAGGAACCCTAGAAGGTACCCAATTCACTCTCTTTAAACAGTAACTCTACTCTTTGGTACTTCCATCTTCTAAATACTTACTAGATCGTCGGAGTGCCTTCCCTAGCCAACTTCCGGTCAGGTTGGGTGCTAACAGAGGTCAAAGGGAAGATCAAAGGATCCATCTAGAAATCAGGACAATACACAAACTAACTTGGACCACCCACTTATCAAAAAAAAAAAAAAAAACTCTCTTAAATTATGTCCAATATGCATCATTGGACCCGTTTGTAACACCTATGGTCTAATAATTTGTTTTACAAACATTTTCATTGTGTGATTCTAAGAATAAATAAATTAACAAGATAACACTCGTTAAAATATTCCTCATACAGCTACAAACGTGGTGGAGAAAAATAAATTAAAGTGCCAAACTATACGTTCTCGACAAGAGAACAATGATAATTTAAATTTGAGTGAAGGCAGGGACGGAGCCCTAAATTTCCTGAGTGAGGGCAGCTATCCAGTGAGCCCCGGCCTGGGTGAGAATATTAAATTTAAATTTTAATACTTTTTTGAATCATATTTTCTTTGAACAAGAAGTTTCCTATGAGGGCTCCCTCACAAAAAAAGTGCGGGAAAACAATTGTGAGTCGTTGGATCGCGTGAAGGGCATAGGATCCAATGGCCCACAACTGTTTTCCCGCACTTTTTTTGTGAGGGAGCCCTCATAGGAAACTTCTTATTTATTTGAATATGTTAAATTTAAATTTTCAATGAAGAAAACATTCTAAAACTAAAAACTTCGTATCATATATATATATATAGAGAGAGAGTCCCGATCTAGTCCAGGATCCCTAAGTCCGGGACTCATAGTTCCGGACCAAATTTTCATGATCCAAACCGTCCAATGTGTTTAAAACGTGCTTTCAAGGGTCCCCGCAAGAAATCATCCAAAAAAAATACCGGGAAGGGCTTGATCTAAGCAGTTTTTCATAAAATTGTATATGTACAATTTTGTGAAAAACTGCTCGGATCAAGCCCTTCCCGGTCATTTTTTTTATGATTTCTCGCGGGGACTATTAAAAACACGTTTTAAACACATTGGACGGTTCCGGAATTTTAATGAGGGAGTCCTCATTAGATCATCCTCCAATATATATATATATATATAGGCCAAACTTCTTATCCACACTCCCGGATTTAAGGAAAAAATGGGGTTTTCTTGTGTTGCAATTTTATTTTGGAAAATCCGATCCGTCCAATGTGTTCAGAAGGTGTTTTCAAGGGTCCACGCAAAAAATCTTCAAAAAAAAATACCGGGAAGGGCTTGATCAAGCAGTTTTTCACAAAAACTGTATTTATATATTTTTGCGAAAACTGCTTGGATCAAGCCCTTCCCGGCGTTTTTTTTTTTGAAGATTTTCCGCGAGGACCCTTGAAAACACCTTCTGAACACATTGGACGGATCGGATCGTCAAAAAAATTTTTGGATAAAAAGTCCGGAAATGAAAAGTCCGGATAGGAAGTGGAAAATCCGATCCCGGATTGAAGCCTTTAGGGTGTTTTTTTTGTGTTGCGAATTGTTTTGGGAAAATCCGATCCGTCCAATTTGTTTAAAAGGTGTTTTCCAAGGTTGTAGCGGGAAATTTTCAAAAAAAAATACCAGGAAGGGCTTGATCAGTTTTTGCGAAAAACTGCTTGGATCAAGCCCTTCTTGGTATTTTTTTTTGAAGATTTCCCGCGTAGACCCTTGAAAACACCTTCTGAACACATCGGACGGCTCGGATCGTAAAAAAAAAATGCTCGGATCATGGAGGTCCGGAAGTCCGGATCCCGCACTAGGAGTGAGCCTATATATATATATATATAGGTTAAGCTTCACATCCGGACTTTTCATTTCCGGACCTCATGATCCAAACATTTTTTTAACGATCCGATCCGTCCAATGTCAGAAGGTGTTTTCAATATATATTTTTTGCGAAAACTGCTTGGATCAAGCCCTCCCGGTATTTTTTTTTGAAGATTTCCCGCGTGGACCCTTGAAAACACCTTCTGAACACATTGGACGGATCGGATTTTCCTAAAATAATTTGCAACACAAAAAAAACCCATTTTTTTTCTTATTTCCGGGAGTGTGGATAAGAAGATTTCCGTATATATATATAGTAAATTAAGTTATCTTATATATGGACATGGAAATGGCTACAATACACACCCATTAAAAGTGTGTACCATATGCACCTATTGTATGGTCCAGATTGTGCCACCTCATTGTCAGTCGTAACATTTTGTAGTGATTTGTAACTTTTCAACAATATGATTCGTAACATTTTTTTTTATTCATAACATTTTGGTTTGTCTCGTAACTTTTATAAAAAAATTCGTAACTTTTATAGGGGTGTGTATGATACAACCCAAATAAGGGGTGTGAATTGTAGCCTTTTCCAGCCAGGTTATCCATGTAGATTTATATTGATATATTTTTTTTTAATTTACAAAAGATATTCATACTTAAAATATAAACAGTTCTCACAATTGTTATTTTTTTTTTGTCAGAAGACAATGTACTCCATTAATATAAGCCAAAGGCACGTACAAAGGACTCCGTCCAAAATACATTGAGAAAAATCTACTAATAACAACCCAAATAACAAAGCGGAAGAGTAAAAAGCCATCTCAAGCGGCCTGACGCGAGCCTTTGCTCTCTAACACACATCGAAAACGCATCACAAATCGAGTGCGAAATCAAACGGAAACAAAATCGGGATTAGTGTGAGTCGAGGGAGAAAGAGGGTAACAACTTACGGGTCGTATAGATCTCAAACAGATTATCTGCAGTCAAGCATCGACGGAGCCAAAATGAGCTACGCGGCCACGACCACCACCACCAGATCTAGGAAAACGCAAGGCCAAACGCAGCTAGAACCAACAACCACCAGATCTGGGAAAACCAGATCGGTACCAACAGGAACTACTAACTAAACAAGAAACTAAAACAAACCGATTGATCAAAGCCCAGAAAAATCGAATAAAACGATAAACACATCACTAAGTTACCGAGTTAGTCCTAGTTGCACCGAGTCAAAGTTGAGTTGCATCCCCGGAAGAGATCCGAACTCCATGACCGCCGCCAAACGGGATCTGGAGACTATTATTCGGGGGGGGGGGGGGGGGGGTCACCCTACATCCCTACATCACCCCATCGTCCGTGACCAGGGGCGGCAGAAGAGGCAAATAAGAGAAGATGTGGTGGGTGGTGATGTCGGAGAGGAGGGGCGAAGGGGAGGAAGGTGGAAGTAATGGCGAAAAGGGTGCAGAAGGTGGGGGTGAGAGGAGAGGTGAAGATCTAATATGGGGCGAAGAGGTGAGGATGGGTGACCGGCAAAGGAGGAGGAGGGGGGGAGATAGGGTGGAGAGGCAAAATGGGGGAGCACCGATGGTGGTAATTTAGGGTGTCTCACATTCTTAGGAGAGACTCGGTTTTGAATCCAGTGGTACGGAATTGTGATGGTACATACTTATGCCCACTTGTACCTAAGTGGTGTCATGATAACGGTTTGTCCTCAGAACAGTAGTTATGGCTGGAACCAGAAATTTCACTGGCACATCAGAAGCCCCTATGGTCACGCCCAAAGGGGGTTACTACGCTGATTGCCCCTCCCACCCTTTTCGTGGTTCAAAAGAAGAAGAAGAAGAAAACTGAATGGGAGCCTGGTTCAGAAAGGGAAAATATTACTAATTGCTCTCGAAGCATTGGCTCGTGGTGCTACAGGGTGGTCTGCACCGCATATTGGTGTGGGCTTCCGTATCATTGTGTAACGGTGATGGCTCCTGGGGCATTTGAGACGGTCCTCTAGCAGAATAAATATTTCAAAGTACTCCTTATTTCATGATCTTTAAGCACCACCACCCAACGCTATTTTCAAGAGCCATCACCGTTATGCTATTTTCTATGAGCTCCATACATTTAGCCTTGTTCTCCTACTGATAAAATCAAGATTTGGTAAAAATCAACACTTGATTTTATTGATTTTATCGTTTGGGAAAGAGATTTGATAAAATCTAGTAAGATTTTTGTTTGGGAAGAGGTTTGATAATATCCAAGATTTTTGTACCTCTTTCCCAAACAAAAATCTAAAATTTTATCAAATCAAATTTTGTTTTTTTTTTTCAAACAATAAAATCAAGTGTTGATTTTATCAAATCATGGTTTTATGATTTTATCAGTCGGAGAACAAGGCTTGCTTGGGGAAGATAAAATAAAAAAAAATGAAAAAAAACAAGGCTTTACTTGGGTCCACAAACATATACTATGGGTCCACAGACATGTACTGTTGACAAGAGTGTTGGACCTTATGTGGCAGTATCAAAGACACGGAATATTGTTGCTCAAAAAACAAGACACGGAATATTTTTTCGACAGAGAGGAGTGGGGGGAGAGATCGTTCGAGAGAGGGCGAGACCTACCGTTTCCATTGGAGTCTCCGATTCCTCTGCCTCCGATCAGCTCAGGTATGTGTATTCGTCCGTAAACCCTTATCCCCATCTTCTTCAATTTTACTTCCTACATTCTTTCAGATCTTTTCTCGCACCGCACACCAGTTTCATAACTTACGCATGTCTACAAGTCCACACACACAAATATGTATGTAGTATGCTTATCAATGTTGGATATAAGAGTCGCAATAGGTTAACCAGTGACTGCAATTTTGTAGTCTCTTCATTGCTTCTGCTTTCAATTTGTAGTCTTGGGATGTTTGGAGACTAATTTGAATCAAATGGTTGATTTAGAGAAATGGGTTTTGATAGAATAATCCCGAAACTGGGTTTTCCTTCATTGCAGGGACTCAATCACTGTGATTAGCTCATCATCTCTGCTCTAAGTATTTTCTGGAGGGCTAAAATGAGCTTGGGTGGTTCTTCCGTGGGCTCTGGTTAGTTTGTTTCTTTTTCTCTCTGCATTCAATCGTTAGGGGGGGGGGGGGGGGTTTCTATGTTGGGTCTTTTAGTTCCCCAGAATCGAATGTCTTGGCTAGAACATTGTCATTTAATTTATTTAAGCTTCATTGCATAACTAGCACCAATATTTCCGCTAAAAAAATTGATGTAATCATGTTTTGAAATTTCGATGTGGTGTGCTTTTCCTGCCTTAGACCATCTCCAATGTTCCTGCCAAAGCCCCTAAATTGGCAGCAACCCCTCTTTGTATTGCTCCAACACACCTCCCAGATGAGCTGCGAAATTTGGACAAGATTTGGCCATTTGCCAAATTTTGGCAAAGCACAAATGCTTTTTGCATGTTACTTAGAAAGGACTGGGATCAATCTTAAGTCATGGTTTTGCTTTAGCAACTTGAATTCCATTTCTATTTCAGGTAGTGCAGCGTTTAGAAGGGCGTTTGAGTTTGGAAGGACCCATGTTGTCCGGCCTAAAGGCAAACACCAAGCCACTATAGTCTGGCTTCACGGACTTGGTGATAATGGTGCCAGGTAATATTTGTATTTCTGCCACATGTGGTCTGGAATATTTTGTATAATTTTATGCAGAATTTTATTTGAAGTTCAGATTCCATAGCTTTCATATTTGTGGCTCTTTCATATGTGCCAGCTGCTATATAGAGGAGGAGACATGAGAGTCGAGTGTCCTTTATTTCATTGTTTAGGTCTATATATGTTCCAGAATCCATATAAAAAGAAAAAATCAAGCTTTACTTGGTCTTATTTGTTTGTATACTAAAGGCAACTGCATTTTATCAACCACTAATTTCATTGATTTTTTAAGTTTTGTGCGTGTGGACCAATGTCCATTATACCCTATGCTCAATTGTTATATGGCTTGCAAGTGTGATGAGATCGCCATTAGTAATATTTATCAATCAGTAGTAACAATTTTGCTATCATTGGATTGTTAGGTTCATTATGAAATTAAATACCTGATCTTTGATAATGGTAGAAATTTTCTATTGGAGAACTACTTTGTTGAACAATAGTTTTGTGTCCCAAGACGTACCCAGGCACCCAACCACACTTTTAGGAACACGAAAAAAACTAATAAAGTAGGGGATATATATCAATCCAGTACCACTCTGTTTCCAACTTTACTAGAAAGGCCGTAGTCAGTGAATGAAGCTCCCGCATATGCAAGCAGAGAGGCTGTTCCAAGAATCAAACCTGTGACCTTCATGGCAATATGGGGCAGTTTTACTGCTGCGTCGGGTCCGCCCTTCAACTTTTTCTATTGGTTTCAAAAAAGAAAACTGGTCGCAAGTTTCTATTTCCTATGTTTTTTTGGTAATCCAAATTTTTAGGCATAAACAAGATACAAGACTGAGGAAGGCATGCCTTCCATTTATAAGGAAGCTAAAAGGCTACAACGAACTAGAAGCAACAGAAATTATGCTAGGACTAATCTGCCAAGCATCACATAGTGCAACTGCTAAAGGGGAAGGCTTAACATTGAGAAATTGGGAACCCTTAATCCGAATATCGAACTTGATTTTTTGGAGAACTGCAGCAGGGGGCCTTTGGATACCTTGGAACACTCTGTGCAAACTTGCAGCCATATGGATCTTGAAAATGGACTGTTGAAAAATAGATGGTTAAGATCCTCATCGTGGAGATTACAAAGAGGGCAAAGAGGAATAGCTTGGATTCCCCACTTGATGATTTTATCCTTGGTTCTTAGGCAACCTCTAATGGCCATCCAAAGATGAAGCCATGCCTTGGAATAGACATAAGAAACCAGATAAGGTGATGCCAGAGGGCCTTAGGGCGTTGAGATCTTATGGCATTCCAGGTGACAGCAACCATGGAAACAGAAGAAGGAAAAAGGGACCATATAACTTGATCTGGACCCAACTGACTTGGCTGTAAATTAGGAAAAAGAGATGAAAGAAAAGGCGAAGTCTGAATACCATTCTGCACAATCAGAGACTTTACTAGTAAGGGAAAGCCCTGAATTAGCCATGGTTCGTGAACCAAACCAAGCTTATGGGCCCTTGAGGCATCCAGTTATCATGCCACAGGGAAGTGTTTTCACCATCACCAATGATATGCTTGATAAAGGGCCGAGCAATAGGCCTAAGACTCAAGATCTTCCTCCATGTCCAAGAGCATGTAGCTGGAATTTTTAAAGTTGATACATTTGTTTTTAATAAGATACTTGTAGCACCACTTCACCCATGGAGAGTTGTGCTTAGAACATATATGCCAAATGTGCCCAAGGAAAGAGACATAGTCCCATTCCTTTATTCTTCTTAAACCCCAACCACCCTCCTTTTTAGGTAAACAGATAGCAGCCCAAGCAACTTTATTGGAATGACTGTAGGTCTCCATGCCAGTCCACAAGAAGTTCCGAATAAAATGCATGGTCCAATAGACTTGCGAGCTGAATAGAACGGATTGAATAAGTTGTAACCTTCCAATTTCCGTCATATGATAGTGATTTAATTGCCCAACTTTTGACTTTATCCAGAATTTTAGAAATAAGTGGGCTGCAATTTGATACTGGAAGCTTAGTAGAGATTTATGGAACCCCAAGATATCTGACTTGGAGAGAGCCCAATTGGAAGCCCAAAAGAGAGCAAAGCATGTCCTTGGATTGAGGATCAATACCAGATATGTAGACTCTGCTTTTACTGTTCTTTGGTTGCAGACCTGAATACTTATGGAACTCCATCAGAGCCTTAGAGACAATGAAAGGAATGGTGGTCAGGGCTGCATAGAATAAAAAGATCATCTGCAAAGCAAATGTGATTGATCCCCAATTTTTTTGCATCTAAGGTGGTAAGAGAACTGTCCGAAGTCAATATAATGTTGGAATATCCTTGAGAAGAACTCCATTACCAAAATGAAGAGGTAGGGGGAGAGAGGATCTCCTTGCCTCAAACCTTTTGCACCAGAAAAGAACCCCTCAAGACAACCATTAGTGGAGATGGAAGTGTTTTGGAGTAGTAATACAAGTAGCTCTCCATTTTCTGAAGGTAGGAGGAAGCTGGAAAGCCTCTAGAATGTCATTTCCTGTGTGGTTGGTATTTCGATGTGCAGTAGATTCTATTTGCCCAGCTTTGCTGTTGAAAGAAGTTATGGTTATTGTACTAAAAAATAGAGAATTTATGGATATGATTTAAAAGTTCGAATTGTTTTCTGTTGTTTCTAGAAAATCCTAGTTAACTTATATTTCTCAGAACTTAAGTAACTACAATTCTTTTCATTGTTGTTGTCTAAGCTGATGGCATTCCTTGGTTTTAGTGTACAACCTTCTGACAAATACTGAATATGTGTTCGGTTGCCTTGTGAAATATAATGAATTGGTTCAATACTAATGGATGTCTTTTTGTTTCTTAAACATATCACTCGTGATTCGATCTTCATTTAGTGCTCTGTTTGGTTGGTGGTTTGTTTTTTGCAGCTGGTCCCAACTCTTGGAGACACTTCCTCTTCCAAATGTAAGGATAGCTTGAGATCTTTTGCATATACATCATACTAACATGAAGCTCTTGTCGTTAGCTTCATTATGAGAGACGTATATCCTTTTCCTCAATAGGATCCCATTAAATGCATAGGTTTGTTTTGTGTTGTGCAGATTAAATGGATCTGCCCAACTGCTCCTTCTCAACCAATATCTTTGTTTGGTGGTTTTCCTTCTACTGCTTGTAAGTTCACTTGTTTCGACTTAGCTTTTTTCTCATATGGGTTCAATCTTAACCATTTTACATAGTAAGTAGTAATATCGCTTGTAAATTTGTTCAGGGATCAAGTTATACGTCTTGGTTTCAAACTATGTAGCACCAACATGGACACGTGATACGGCACAAACACAACACCCACACCCAAATGTTAAAGAATTGAACACTATAACTTATTTATAAAAAAATGTGTGTTCAATTAGATGAATTTAGAAAATGCTCTAGTTATAAATATGTAATACCATCTAAGATATTATTTATCGTCACATCATCCTCAAAAAGTATTCCAACAAACAGTGTTTCATCATCTATGTGTCTTTGTAATTAGTAGGTTGATAGCATCTCCTATCATGTGTCTTCGTAAGCTTTAACATGAGTATTCTATTTCTTTGAACACCCTTGACGTGTATTGCGAGTATCCCAAGATTTTCCTTGGAATTTTTTAGACTGTCCCCAGTGTCCAAACAATAAATGTTGAGAAAAAATAGGGCACTTCGGATTTTAGTATTGGACACATGTCCGAAGCGTGTCAGTGTCCTACACCATTACGTGGCCTCTGACGAAGTGTCCATTCTGCAAAGGCCTGAAGTTTTGCAGAATTGATAGTTGAAAAAGAAAGAACAAATACTGGAATATCATATCATCTTCCTCTCTTTCTTTCCCTTTTTCCCAGAAGGAACATTCTTCATGCTCTGTATTGATAATATAGCTAATATTCTACTCATGTTTGGAACCAATTTTAGGGTTTGACGTAAAAGACCTTTCGGAAAATGCTATAGATGATTTAGAAGGTTTGGAAGCATCAGCAGCACATGTTGCTAGTCTGTTATCAACGGAGCCCGCTGAAAGTAAGTTATCTCTTGCAGCATTCATGCGTATGTGAAAATCTACACTTTTTTCTTTGATTTTTCAAAGAGTTCAAACATTTTGATGCATCCAAAAGTGGAGTAGTGGACAAGCAAAATGGGACGGAGGATGTATAAATGAGATTGACTCATTAGATTTAGTTACTTAATAATAATGAGATTTGTTCTCCTTACAATCAATTGAGTAACTTGGATAGTTATTGACCTTTGGTTCTTTTACTTCTTTATCGTCATGAGTATATGACTTAACTTACAATGTGCATTTTTAAAAAGTGGTGAAGTATTGGTGCAAAACCATGATACTGTAAGTGAAAAAATGTATCTTCCATATTTTTTATATTGTTTTAGTCATAGCTATTTGACTATTCTTTGTTTCTTCAATTTTTTGTTGATTTTTTTTTTTTAAATTTGTTTTTGGCTTTTCAAGTCCCAATTAGGCAAGGGCACGGCATGACACAGGCATGAGATTAGGCAGCACTTATTGTGGCTTGCCCATGAGCCAGGCTGGGCTTAGAGTATTCTAACATGGCACAGCATGAAACATGCTAGGCATGGTAACAAGTGGGCTGGTACAGCATGGGACTGCCCATTCACCTCTAGACATAATTCACCTCTGGACATAACTTCATTCAGTTTTGTATTGTCTATGACAGTTAAGCTTGCAGTTGGAGGTTTCAGTATGGGTGCAGCAACATCTCTTTACTCTGCCACTTTGTTTGCTCTTGGAAAATATGACAATAGCAACCCGTACCCAGCTAATATAAGTGCAGCTGTTGGACTTAGCGGCTGGCTTCCATGTTCAAAGTTTGCCTTCTATAATTTGATCCTCATCTTTAATAAGCACATAGAATTTCTTCTTGTTATTTATCACATGTGCATATTTATAAGTTCACATTTTTTGTGCTTCAGGACATTGAATAGTAAGATGGAAGGGAAAGACGAGGCTGCAAGGAGAGCTGCATCCTTGCCTATTCTGCTTTGTCACGGGAAAGGTACTCATATTGGTTTCTAACATCTACTATGGGTAGGATTTACTAGTTTTACCCAGTTTACATTTTTTGGATAAAGCTGTATGGTGCTGACTGCTGAGTGATGACTAGCGTTTTTATTTTTTCGTTTTTCATCAGCAGTGATGATGAATAGCTGTTGTAGCACTAATTGATAAATGAACAAAGTATACTGCCCACGCCCTACGATGTTGCTCCTTTTTGTGGATTCCAACTTTTTAAGGCACACAATTAATGCTCGAATAGAGAAGGATATATTTCCATTTTCACCCAATGTTTTCCACTTTTATCTATATTGATATGTTCTTTTAATTGGTGATTTGGAAAGCAATCCAAGATTTTCTGTGACTTTTCAAAGAGGACTTGCATTTTGGGACATCCAAAAAATGGTGAGTAGAGGACTAATAATGAAGATTGGAGGCAGTAATAAACATTTCGAGGGCATCTATTTTAGCAATTTGTCTGGGTTCTGCTGTACCAACCATGACTGTAATAACTAGTTTAGCGGTTGTCGTAGTTTTCCTTGATGAGTTGTTCTTGCTAGAATTGTGAGGTTGAAGGACTCACATTTTGTTGTCTGGCATTGCATAAAAATCCTAGGGAAACAATACACTTCATTAACGAATAGATGAATAAGTTAATTATTTCTTTCAACCATAGTAGTTATAAGCGAATAGTGGAGAATGTTCCTTTTTGGTTTATTGATGCTTTCCAAGAGCTCCATCAAGCTTTGGCAATGGTAAATGGTAGTTTATTTGCTATGTCTGCAGTGTTAATTTTGGTACTCTTTTTCAGGCGATGATGTGGTTCCTTTTAAATTTGGTGAGAAATCTGCAAAGGCCTTAAGTTCATCTGGATTTCAAGATGTGACATTCAAAGCCTATGATGGGTGCGCAATTTTGATATTTGCCCTAAAAAACTGCGTTCTAGGAATTTGTTGTTACTGCAATTATGAGCTTTCATTCTTTCCTCCAAACTCTGCAGGCTTGGCCACTATACAATTCCTGAAGAGATGGATGATTTATGCGCTTGGCTTACTTCAAAGTTGGGACTTGAAGGCAGTTCATAATTTGGCAGAATACGCAGACGTTGAGAACAGTCGAGGAAAAATTATCAAAAGACTGCAACCACAATGATTCTGGATGTGAGATACATGGTCCATTGAATCACCAATCTGTAATTTCTTTTTTACGATTCTCATATTTTCCTTTTTGGCATCTCTTTGGACCTTTTGTACTGGTGGTGCTGGCGATTGTCTGTGAACGCAAGGTTGAAATGTAGCAAAATTTGTATGAGATTCAGCAGTTGGACTTTTTTTTTGCATATGGTGTACTTCTGTTGTGTGATTGTTCTCCAGTTGCTGAGCATGGGCTGAAATAAAGATTTACATGAAATTTATACTAACCAGAAATCACATGCCGACCAAAATAACTCATCCCTCATGGGAATGTGTTGTTCTGAGTGAGGGTTAGTTCATTTTTTTGTCGGAAGTAATAAGAATTTCATTAATAGTGAAACAAGATTACAAGAGTTTCAAGATATACATAGCATAACCACAATAAATAACGCAACGGTCACAAGACAAAGATCTGGAAACCTCGACCTCAATGATATAACGCAACTGGAAAACAAAGATCTTGAACCAAAGACTATAGCGGACAGGCAACACCTCAACTCTTATTGAATGGAAATGCAATATTGGCTCCTGAATAAATTCAGCTGTTCGGTATACTTTCTTACTTTGGAGCTTAGGCCGCAAAAATTAGCTGGTGGAGATGTTATTTCCAGTTGCTAGAAGACTAGTACAAAATCAAATCAATACAACAAACTTCCTTCTATTTCTAGATCCCTCACTCCCAAATTCCCACCAGAACAGCGGCAGAAAGTGGACAAAAAGAAAGCAAATGAAATACGCAGAAAGTGATTCAAGCTAACAGCAATGCATACAATCCATGAGAGGAGGATTCGCAACCCTGCCATGGAAGACCACTTAAGGAAGAATTTCCTCCCTTCCACCAATTCGAAACATCAAGTTTCCAAAAGCAGATTAATATCACCTGTGGATCTCTCTGATAAATGTAACATCTGAGTTACCAGCAGAAGGTGACAGGAGGACCTTTTCAGATTCATCGCTTTCTGCTGCTGATTCATGGGTCGCGGTGGACAAAGACTCTGTCCCATCTTCTACACATGATTATAAGGATATAAGAACAAGAAATAAGACGATGGGATAATCAGTTCTAGGGACAATATTCAGGAAAAAAAAAAAAAAAAAAACACACACAAACCTGTACATGTATGGTACTCGGGCAACTGTTTAACAGTAGTTACTTGAAGGCTTTCAGGGAGAAGGCAACTACATAAAGCTCCTGAAATTGGGAAGAAAACACGCATTTTATCATTCTTGTCATAGT
Organism: Vaccinium vitis-idaea; assembly: GCA_963854785.1. Classification (NCBI taxonomy): domain Eukaryota; kingdom Viridiplantae; phylum Streptophyta; class Magnoliopsida; order Ericales; family Ericaceae; genus Vaccinium; species Vaccinium vitis-idaea. The sequence goes on along the minus strand of OY978226.1, from coordinate 5,353,977 downwards.
TTATGATTCACAAGATAAGAGATGATGACGTTCGGGTAAGCTACATGGACTCACTTATGAGTATCATGGGTGTGCGTCCAGCCTAGGACCTCCCTAAACCCATAATCTTAGGATCCGGGCATTATGTATCTAAGTGATAAGGAACAAGACGGGGTATATGTATTTGATCCTGGAGGATGTCTCTCTTTGTAGTAATTGTCAGATTTGGTTGTTATTTTAGGGTTCCTCAGGTGTGGATTCCTGAGGTTTTATTTTTCTTAATCTATTTTCTGTCTTCGTCCTGCATCACTATGTATGTACACTAAAGTTGGACGTCACGTGGCTAACACCTGGACATAACATGATGTTACTACTTCATAATAGTTAACATTAAGTGGGGTATATGTGATAAAAGAAGATTTCAATCCTAGATCCGTGTGAGAATGTTATCTTCCTTTTTAATCAAATGTGAGATCGTTAAGCAATGAACATAACAAGAACTTCTACCTGAAAGAGACAGACTTAAAACCCATCCCTCCTCTGGTCTAGTAAAAGAAGAGGGAGGGAATTTTTTTTTTTGGTTGTGTCATGAGCTACGCTGTTGTCTTGATTCAATTCAAATGCATGCTCTTCATACTTTCCGAGGAAAACTACCACAGATATCCGCAAGAAGTGAACTTTTTGATTTCTCAGAAATTTCATATATTGGACATTCATCTTATAAATATCTAAGTTTTGAAACCTAATACCCCGTACATAGTTCGTACTAGATATGAACAATGACCAATTTTTAGTAGAATGGTTTGTAGGGTACCATAGTCCATGACTGTGCTAACATTACGCTAAACATGAACCTGAAAGAAGTACAGAAGAGAAACATTAGTTGGCGGGCAAAACTCGACATACCCATCCGGGCAAGCCGATTTACCCAACCAGGGATATGTTTGCCTGTCAGTCTCCATGCGATGTCGTCAGTAAAATGGTTGCAATTCTTGGAGATGAGGTGATAGGTATTGCCATGATACTCGGAGGCCATTGTCTCAACAAAGGTCCTAAATTCAGATGGAGGCATATTTATACGACCAAGTGGAATGGACCGTCTGAAGATGAAACCAGGACAGGTTTTAGGTTCCACCTCAAACACTCCACTAATGGGGAAGTCGTGGGCTCCAAATCCATATTCCATTCCATGGACTGAAAAAAAAAGTTGCAGAAGTGTCAGGTGGATAACAAGAAATATTACGCAAAAAAAATGCTGAGATTACGAACTCTGAAAAACACCCTATGTGGAATAATGGGTTTCGATTTGATGTAACGCATTACTCTAGAGATCAACAATCAACAACAAACAGTGAATTAGAAAACTAATATATCTGATCAACCCAGCGAACCTAACTCTACAGTCATCTAACACAAAAAAACAAATCCAAAACTAATTGCAAGCAATCAATAGACAATGAGCACACTATGACACAAGCAATCTACACGCGGAAAACCTAAATCAGGGAGAAAACAACCATAACAACATAAAACAAGGGCAATATCAGTTAAGCCACTGTCATCGTCTAATTGATTAAGAGAGCTTAACTTTTATGGAATTGCTGAATGGAACCAAGCTAAGATGATGTGGCGAATTTGGCATATATAAACAGAAAGTGTCTGTAAGGGATTGGTGGTTGATTGATGTACATGTATATCTTCCATCAATCACAGACCGGGCTTCCTCTTTCTCCTCGAGAGCATGAACAGTTTCTAGAGATGGGAATTCAGCAGGTTCCCCTGTTTAAAGATTTAGAACAATTCATACATTTACAATTGGTGTAGACAAATTTGCTCAAGTGAGGGACATTGTTGCATAAAGTAGTTGGATGTGATCTCAAGGAAAATCCTTTATTGAGCTTAAGAAAATTCTTGTTCTCCATTGTCGTATTGAAAATATTCAGTTAGCAAAGCAATGAGTGAGAATATCATTTGCTTTTCTGCTGCCATTATGCTCAGCATGTGTAGTCTTTCTTTTTGACGAAGTTGGGTTTTCAGAAGCAGTCTCAGATCTGGCTCAAGAAGTAGCAGAAGTTAGTGGTACTTCCGGGGGGGAAAGACTTGCTGCTTCATATTCACAGGTTGGCTTTGGCTGCTACTGTGTATCATTTGTGGGGAGAGAGGAATATGGAACACTAGCTTGACCTCTGCTGCTCTCATCTCTGGGATTGAGCATGACCTTAGGTGCTGTATCAACACTTGGAGGCATGTTAAGAAGACCGACCAGAATAAGTTTCTATGTTCTGACTGGCACATTTTTTTCCAAAGAGTTTTCTTCTTGTTAGGCTGTTGTTTTGTTGTTAGCTGTTAAGCTAGATTTTTGGGAGTTTGGTTAATTTGCTTGGCTTTGGTCAGTTCTTGACCTTTGTTCGCAGGTATTCTGTCCTGGGGAATGCCCCTGTGCGCCTGTTTTTTGGTATGGTTCAATTATATCTAATTTACTAAAAAAAAAAAAGAGTGAGAATATGTGGTTAAGGGTGGGGTGCAAAACTGTAGTGTCTATGTCAAAGAAAGAGGCTTTGTTGTTCTACATATCTTTGGATGAAGAGCAACAAGAAGGTCGCAATCTAAAGTTGTAAGTGATCAATAGCATTTGCTCCTTGTTTTAGTGTTTTTACGCTCCTAGTTGCTTCTTCTTCTTCTTTTTATCACTCAAAGGTAAGGGTAAAGGGTTCACCTTCTCCAGTGTTCTCTTTTATTTTAGTGAATTTCAACAAAACCGGAAGAAAAAAAAAAAGAGTTAAACAAGCCAGGCTTCTTGTACTAATGATCATACATATGATTCATCAAACATATGATAAGCTAATTGGATTCCAAATATCCAGATTAGAAATATAACCTCCGCAAAGTAAACTCAGAGGCTGTGTTTGGTTAGATAGTTTAGTTTAGTTTTGATGATGTCATCATGTGTAATGAGTGGAGAGAGATAGAGAGAGAAACGAGGGAAATGATGATATCATCAAAACTAAAACTAAAACTAAAACTAAACTGGAAAACGAACATGACCAGAATAATTTTCACACAATATATCTTCTCAATGTACATTATATCCAGATATACTTAATTCATGAGTCACAAAACAAGATCCATTTTGAACCGTAACACTGCACAAAACTGTAGTAGTAGAAATCCCCCAAACATCAAAACCCAAAGGAAATTTAGGAATGAGAAAACCTGGGATTTTCACTGTATACAATTACTAATCCATGATCAAGCAACCACATGTAACAAAAATCACAACAAAAAAGATCTCCAATCTGATAACTACCATAGTACCACAATATGGAAAAATCCCCAAAGCAGGACCCACCAAATCAAATTTCCCAACTAAATCAAACTCAATTAACATTGTCATCAAATCTGCACAAAGGAAGTCTTTTTCTAATTTTGTGATAATACAAAATCACAGATAACAAACAAAAAAGAGCCCAAAGCCGGGCCAAAGGAAACCATAGAGAGGAAGAAAAACCAACAGACATTTTATATCATGAACAAATGCAAATTCAAGATCACGCAACTTTGCAGGAAAGAATCAAGAACAACCGACAAATGAAAAAAATTAACCAAATTAAGATTAGGGTCGTACACATATGAGATCAAATTAAGATTAGGAGCAAGAAATTATCTCACCTTCAATACCCGAATGGAAGATTCCGAAACCGAACCATACGGTATAATGATTGAAAGGTGTGAGGTCGTAGACGTTCAGAATAACTTGGGTCTCGGAATTGGTGGTGGTCGCACCAACAGCACAAGCACCTCCATTTTCGAAGTTCGAGTTCGAGGCGATTTTTTGCCCCATTTGAGAAATACTTTCGATTTTCTTGGAAGAGAGGTCGTAGTGAACGCGTGTGGATTTTGGCAACGAGAAATTTCAAACTGGGTATTCCAGTTTCTCAGGGCTCTGAGATCTCTCTCTCTCTCTCTCTCCTGCCGGAGGAGAAAAGGAAGAAGCTCTTTGTTTTTTGGGGCGAAACAGAAATTACAGTATAAACAAAAGGGGCAACACAGCAATATACTTAGTCCTCCCAACAGTATAATAGTAGTACATGTTTTTTGTTTTTTTAAGTTTTAAGGCAACAAGTCATGGAATTTGGCTTAAATAAATAACTTTATAATAAGAAAAAAAAAAAACAATTACAATTTGAGAGGTGAAAAGCAAAAAACACAAGAAGTGGCCAAACCAATTCACTTTTTGCTTTTCTACTTTGGCCAAAATAGGCCCTAGTATTGTTTGCAAAAATGATAAATATACAACAAAAATCTCCAACATGGCTCTAACACTCACATGGTGTGTAGAGCCCACACACATTTCACAATGAAGTGCAATATCGATCTTATTTGATAAATCTTGATGAAATCTATTGAACGGCGCAAAAAAAATTTAAAAAAAATTTCGTAAATGCATTATCTTTAAATTTAAAAATTATACATAATTTCGTAGTGGACCAAACTTTGGGGACGGAGGGAGTACTTGTTTACTTGTTTTGAACTAGAAACAAGCAAGTAAACCGAATTGCCAAACGAGTCCAAATTCCTTAATACAAGTGGGAAAATTATTACTTGCACTTGGAGCACTACCATGTGGTGCTCCAAAGGCATATATCTCCACACATTCTCGCGGAATCTTTAGTGTACGAAATCCATGTAAATGTATAGGGATGAAGGCTCTTAAAGCCTTAAGATTTTTTTGGTGCTTCGGAAACTTAAAACATTAAAAGAAAAGCAGAGACTTAAAGATCATACAAGAATAAAAAGGAACTAGTCCCTAACATGGCTCCTACCGAGCCAATCTTCACGTACGAAAATGCGAATAGATTGTGGTGACTCTTCTGTTACCACCAGATCCTCAAGTTGTTCCGCACCTAGATGAGCCAAATGGTTAGCACTAGAGTTAGCTTCACGCAAGATGTGTGTGAGTAGTGATTGAGTCCGCATAACAAGCATTCGAGCGTCTCCAATGAGATTGCTATTAGGACGAGTGGCATTGATTAGTGTAAGTGCATCAAGTGAGTCTGATTCAATCTGAATGTTGTTATAGCCTTTCTCGGACATGATGGTGAGTCCTCGGTAAATTCTCCATAATTAAGCCTCCAACCTTGATACAAAATTTAGCTTACCATAGTACCCTAACAGCCATTTGCCTTCATGATCCCTGAATAAGCCACCAAATCCTTCTTTTCCATTGCTTTCATAGACGCATCTATCGGTATTAAGTTTCACACCCGCTGTCAAAGGAGGAAACCAACCAATAAGCATAAGGTTTGACCTACCGTTAACAAGGGAGGATTTAAAAGCTACGGTAATCTCGCAAGCATAGGATATGATGTTTTTGTGGCTCACAGTGGTATCCACCTCTGAATTCTGAGTCTAGAAGCTCCCTTCCCCATTGCTAATATGTCAAAACAAAAGTCTACTACGAAAATTAATTGCTACTCCGTAAAATAAAGAAGTGAAAGACTACGGACATAAACATTTTAAAAAAGATAGTACTCCCGCCGTTTTAAAATAATAGTCCGCTATGGAAAGCCGTGCCATTTTTCAAATAAAAAATTAAGTATTTTTGTGTATCATTTTTTGAAATTTTTTGCACCAAATTCGAAAAATGATACACGGAAGTACTTAATTTTTTTATTTGCAAAATGGCAAGAGAGAGAAAGTGGGACTATTATTTTGGAATGGAGGAAGTATTTGTTGTAATCTTCTAAGTTGCGTGTGGCTGGTAAAAAAACAAAAACTTAATCCACAATAAGCACCCACTAAAACTGGAACTCACATAATGCACGTGCGCATGCACAATGGAAAGACGAGAGGATACGTAAAAGAATCTTTCAAAAAAACACCTCAAACTATTACAATTTGCGAGAGCACGTAGATACTATAAGAAAAATTATTTGACTATGGGCTGGACAACCTTTCTTCCCCTCCCTCCAAAAAACTACCAAGTGATGTCTACTAATTTCAAAATCTGGACAAAGACAAAACTAAAAAGCAAAGCAAAACAAAACCAGGTCCAAACAACTGTTGTGTCCTGTTAAAAAAAAAACAACTGTTGTGTGTGGTGGTGTTTAAAGGATACACTCCGCCTCTCCTTAGTCAGCAATTACCTAAGTGAGTTGGTCTGTGAAATTACCCTTTACTCTCATTAGAAAAAAAAAACAAAAAACAAAAAAAAGAAGCCAAGTCTTACCTCGCCTTGTGCGGGTCAAACCTCTTGCATAGGCCCCTTGACCCCTGTTGTCATGGTACTGCTTCACGCAGGAGGCTCTTTGGGTCTGTGTCATCTGGGCTGGCTCTCGCATCAAGAGTTCGGGTTGTGTGTGTTGTGTTTAAAGGGTCCACTCTACCTCTCCCTAGTCAGCAATTGCTTAGGTGAGTTGGTGTGGAATTACCCTCTTACCCTTACTAAAAATAAAAAAAAAACAATTACTCTACCAATGCACGACCAATGTTCAGCTGCATAATCCATCAATCATCATCAATTAGCCAATGAAGCCATTGGCTAATACCAGAGAACAAAATTCCTCTCTCACTCTCCCCTCTGCAGAATCATTCCCAGCCAAAGCCAATTCAAATACTGCCGCCCAAACAAAAAAGCCAGTTGGTTGTATGTGAACCATAAAACCAGTTGAAAAAAGGCTAGTATTCCAAAGCTAAGGACGAACAAATCTACCATGCATCCGTGCCGGACAAGTAAAAAGCCCAAACATGCCACAGACACGACACTCTCCGTACATGCATCACACTAGCCTAAATGTGTCTGATATTATTGCCAATAAAAGGGACACTCCTAAATGTGTCTGATATTATTGCCAAGAAAAAGGGACACTCGTTGAGGACACATAAAGAAGTTAAAATGCAATTTTGAGAAGCTAGTACGAGTCAAAAGTATTGTTTAGTTCAAGAATACTTGATCTGTATCTTCATAATTTTACTTCTACTCCCTATTTTGTATATATTTTAGTCGAATTGGATACATCTATAACGTAATATGGTATTTGACGTGTTCTTACCATGTCAATGCACTGATTTTTAGAGAAATAACATATGTCTGTGTCGTGTCGTGTCTGAATCCGTATTCATGCTTCTTGGCTCCAAAGTCGTCCCAAGTGTATCTGGAACTGAAAATAGCCCTTCTATTGCATATTGACATCCATATAGAAGCAACATAGCAAATCATTTTCCAATGTATACAATTCAAAAAGGAATTACTAAAAACTATTTACACCACCTTAAAGAGATATGAAAGAAAGACGCACAAACAAAATGTCAAATTACTAATGTAAAATATTTAAAACAAAAATTCCAGATTTTCTGCCTCCGGTACACAATACATTCTGCAACTCCATGCAACAACTGCCCCACACTCGACGGAACAGAGTAAACTTTTCAGCAAATTAATTCCAAATGTATACAATTCAAAGTGAAATTCATATGTATTTGCATCACCTCCAAATGAAGCCAAAGATAGATACACCAAATAAGTGTATAATTACCAAGGTAAAATACAATTAAAATCTGAGAATCTCTTGGTACGCAATAGGTTCTGCAAATCCAGGCAATAACTGCTCCACACGCGGTAGAACAGAGACACAGAGTGAAGCTCCAAGCGAACAACTTGCACTTCTTCCCTCTCTTACTACCTGAAACACCACAAAACGAGAAAGAGGAGTGAAAAACCTCCTGAACACCAACCACGAAAGCATAATTCACGGACTCTTCTGAATGTGTGCAAGTATCCTTATCAGTCACCCATTAATTTCAAAAAAGTGAGATCCTTGTCGCATATCTTTATAGGGACATTCACCTAGCAAACTTATTTTTGTAGCTTGAATTTATCTTGAAAAATGCATGCAACTCCTATATTAAGCATGAAACGCCCTTAGGACCCTTGGAAACATCATTAGTTCTAGAAGAAAAATAGACTAACAAGTTTGGAAATTTTATTGCGTATTCGAGATGGAATTAGATGAATGCAGACACTTGGGCAGAATCCCGCACTTGATAAAAACCTACTCAAGTCTATGTAACAAAGAATATACTAACAAATAGCATTAACGGCCGGATTAAAAAACAAATATAGAACACTTTCTTGCAAAACCCTATATGACCGAAAGACAAGTTTCTTTTGAGTACTCACAGTTTGAAATATCCGAACTAAAATAATCAACCAAATCAGAGAACGAATAACAATCACGGCTCAATATCCGACAGATTTGGTGTTGTTCTTCGCCTGACCCGGCGCCTCTGAGAACCCGAACCACCATCCGAATTCTCATTATCATCGTTTCTGGAAACGGATCCATTTTCCCCATCATGGGTCTCACCCCAAAGCCTAGTCGATCTCCGTCTAACAGTCACTTGCGCTCTCGCACGTGACGTACCAGACCAGCTAGTAGTACTTCTACTCCTCAAACTACTCCCTGGTCGGAAAACCCTAATGAGCAAAAACACGGTTAGCCATCCCCCTTCCTCGATAGACAAAATGCTGTCCTCCTCCTCACTCCTTTCCTCTCCAATAGAAGACTGGAGCGTACTAATCAAATCCCCAAGATCCCTCTGCCGCTCCAACCTCCTCCAGCTCCGCTGCCTCTCTGGGTCTGCCTGCGATGGCCGCACAGACGGGTGCTCAAGCCTTGCATGCTTCCTCAGATCTTTATATGTCCCGCTGAAATCACATGCCTCACTAGCACAGCTTCTTGATTTTGCATCCATGAAAGGGCGGGCAGACTCTGCTACAACCCACCCATCGACTTTTCCACGACAAAGGGGACATACCAACTTTGGCTTCACCTCAGACTCTTCCTCAATTGTTTCAACCTCAATGGTTTCAACCGGCAAATTAGTAGTTTGTTCTGATATCACGCCATTGGTGGAGTGCTCTAAAGAGAGTAGAGTACTTTCTTGATTTGTTGATGATGGTGTTTCAGCAAATGACTTGCGGAACTGATCGAAACAGTTTGAGTGGCGATAGCTTGTGTCACACATGTAGGGGCGGCATCCTTTCTCACGGGACGAGCACAAAAGTAGGATTGCATTGTGTGGATGTTCCATGCACACGGGGCATCGAGCTTCCTCCCATTCTTTCACACACTCTTCACTGTCCGAAGGGTTTATGGATAATGATTGTCTTGAGCAACTTGAGCTGCAAGGGAAAGGAGATGCCCTGGACCCATCAGAAGACACAGAACGATTTCTTCTCTCCTTTGGCATGTTTAGATGTCAAATATCAGCACAAACTCTATAATATAATGTATGGCACCTCCCACGAGGCTGCTGCAGAGTAATTTGAGCTAAAAGAGATGAAAAAAGACATAATTGGCTTAGTCAGTAGTTGTGTAAATCAATGCATTCAGCACTTGAAAAACTAAGCTGAAATATGTTAGCCTAATGGAAAATGTAGTAACATGTAAAGTATCAACAATAAAGGGCTTCAAGTGTACTACTGTATGCTACTACACAAACACAACCACCATTTGCGAAGTATTGTCATCCAAAAACATAGAAACTTTCCTTACAATTTCAATCAAGTTATCAATCCATCCATGCAAAACAAACCACCATATGCAAAAATCAATGTCACAAGAAAAAGGAAAAGCTGCACACTTGAATACATGTCATACAAAATAACATTAACTCTCTCAGATTGTAGAAGAAGTGTTGAAACATAGAATGAAAGAAAAATTGCAGCAAGACAACAGTTATTTCCATTCAAGCAAAACACAACTCTATCCAACCACAACTGCCTAACCTCAGAAAGCCACAAATTACAACTTAAAACTTCTTCCCAGACTTATAAACCTTATCAAGCACATTATCCAAAACATCTTAATTGTGTGATCACTTAGAGTCTGAATCATCTATTAACAAAACTAAGCTAGGTAAAGATCTTTGGCAAATCAGCCAAATCTATGCAACATAATATAACTTCAAAGCATAAAAGAATTAAATATCCAACCTCAGCTCCTACATTAACAGTTCACACTTGCCTTTGGGAATATTATTCACAACGCATCAGGATTCACTGTTTTTTAATAAAATAAAATAAAAAAGCTGAAGGCACAAACAATGCATAAAAACTTGCAAAGACACTACACTAAAGGCACAAACAAACATATACAAACACTTGCACAAACAATCACAATCAGTTGAGAGTCATTATCTATTAACATGGCAAAGAGTTGACACATAATTCACAGAAACAACCGAATTCCCAATCTTAATCTCTCCTTTCCTTTGAGTGGATTTTGCAAGGATAGAAATGCATGATAAAAGCAGATTTCCCTTGATATAATTGGACAACCACAACACCTGCATACTGGCGGATCACAAATACAACCAACTGCCTAAAACGTTAATCAATTCGAAGCTCCAAACTACAAAGCACCAACAGCACGCTAACCATCCAAGGGCCTCTCTATTTTAGAACAGAAGCCTCTTTTTATATTACTATGGTTTTAATTCACAATGAATCATGCCATCCTTTCCAAGTATTTCAAAGGTTTGTAAAGCATCCATTTCCTTCAATTCCTTTTTTGTTTGTTACTTAAGGTATTTCTACCTCGAACTCTATCTGAAAAATTAGGGATATCAAGTGCAATCCCTGGGTGCTCTATTTTGAGCAAGAAACAAAAAGAAGCGAGCACGGTGAACATCTACAGTCAGCTTATTCAGAACTATATGGCTATATTAAATGGACAAGGCCATTGAAAATTACGCCATTAGCATTCATAAAACGGAAAGTTGGTTATCCACACAAATGATACTGCTGTCACTATCCAGAATATTCAAGGGGACAAAACTGGTGCAACATGATGAATAGCTGTCTTATATGAAGAAATGGAATGGAAGGAATCTGGGAATTTTCCATTCAAGGTGGCTGGTGGCCAATATCGTGGGACTTAATTAAAGCGTGAAAATCGTCAAATCTTAACAATTACCATGGACCCACAAAAGAAATAAGCAAACTATCACATGCTATGGGTAGCTCCAGCCTCCTTAGCCAAAACAGACTTGATTAAGAAGCTATTTCAAAAAAATTCACAAAAAGAAGCAGCAGCCATTTTGAACATAGGTTTAGTGAATTATAGTCAACATTGGATTCCGCCTTCAAAGTCTATGGTCATCCCATTCAGTACAAACAAATCGAACTTGCTTTTACAATCTCATATTGATGTTTTTCTAATAATTTAGTAATTCCCTCTCTGCAGCTCTCACAGTTCAATGCAGAAAAGAGGTTAACTTAAATCAACAGAAGTACAAGTCAATCATACACAGATGCGGGTTCAACTCAACGTAAGTTGGTAACTTTTCTTCTCTCTCCTTCACCAATAGAATTTCAAGACTGAACTCTGATTTCCATTTCTAATCCAGAAAAAACCCTGATTTTCCAATGAATTGGAAAAATGAAACAGCAAATTAACATCTTTCACCTCAACAGAGAATGAAAACAAACTATTCCTTAAACTAATAACGCAATTTAAAAAAAAAAAATTAACCCAGAACCCTAAATCAACCATTTCCAGCAAAAAAAATCAGCACAAACCCAACCTCATACACAAAATCTCACCCACCAATCACAAACACTAATTACAACAACCCAAACCAATACCAAACCTTAATTACCAGAATCCGTCTACAAATCCCACCTTAGACCCGAAAACCACCGATCCGCGTGAAAATCGGACCACCAAAGTAGCAAATGAACAATTTAGGGCTTTCGATCGTAAACATACCAGAATCTGAAGTAATCGGTCGAGTTGAAAGAGTCGTATGCGATCGGCTTCTTGTTTTGGCTATTGGACTCCGATCGAGTTGTGAAGAGTCGAGGAAACCAAGAGAGAGAGGGGCAGCTCTTGAGCTGCCTTTCTAGAGAGAGAGAGTGAGACGAAGTCGAAAATGTTGAGGAAAAGATAATACGGAAATGACGGGGCTAGGGTAGGCCAGTATATATATGATGCGCTTGATGACGTGGATGAACAGAGGTCCCGGTGTCAAATTTTTTTAAATTTTAAACGAAACCGGTTATTACGTCGGCGCCTTTTTTTGTCATCTTCTGATGAGCTCACCACGCGCGGCCATTGGGCGCTTGTCTCACACAGCTTTCGTATCTCCAAGGGAGAATTACCGTAAAATGGCATTTTGACAAATATTTGCCGTTATGAATAACTTTTAAGGGATTGTTCTTCCTATGACACGCACAATTTTAATTGCACATATATGATACCCATAATAATGTTGACCGAAATATCCTCTTCTTGAATTTGGACCAATGTGGATGCAATGAATTTGTTGAGTAGTGCAACCGTTGTCCACTTAGAGTGCAACAAAAGTGACGAATGGTGCAATGGTTAGAAAATCTTGTCAGAAATTGTGACTTGAACATACACTCTTCTTGAATTTGGACCAACGTGGTGCAATGAAAAGGTCTTTAGTACTCCCTCCGTCCCTTTTTTAATGTCGATATTTTTATTTTGGGTTGTCCCTTAATAAATGTGTATTTTGAAAAGGGTTAAATATCTACTTGCCCCTTACACTATCAATTTTTTTTTTACTTCCCCCTTCAACTACCAATTGAACTTCCTTCCCCCTTCAACTATCATTTTCTTTTTTACCAAGGATAAATCACGTTTTCCATCCACTTGATGGATGGAAAAGTTAGTCCTAAGGCTATGTTAATCTTTTTATTAGTTTTGTACAACTCATAATAAGAAGCCACAATAAGAAGTCAAAAAAAAAATGCATCAATAGACATTCATAGGTTTAGCCATAACAGTAAAAAATAAAAAAAATGGCATAACTGCCTTGCCATAGCAATACCGCAAGAAAGAAAAAAAAAAGGGCATCAATAGGTCAATTGCAACACATATAATAACTCAATTCCAACTCCTGCAATCCTGAAAAAGTGGGTTTTTGAAATAAAAATGTGTTGCTCGATACTTACTCAGGTCAGTTTTCTTCCGGTGGGAGCCCTCAAGATCCATGTCATCCTTAAAACCTTAGCGTTAGTGACCAATGGAGCTAAAAATACTTCTCCTCAGGAAATCTCTTCTCCGAAAACCCTAGCCTTGGTTTGATCGACAGAATGAAAACCCTCAGTCGGCTTCATTGTTGTAGGTATACGAAATGCCAATATTACACTCTCTCTTTTTTCATCAATTCCCAAAAAAAAAAAAAAAAAGGTTAACAGTTTCCATCACAAATTTTGGATGGAAAACGTGAATTGTCCTTAGTAAAGAAGAAAATGATAGTTGAAGGGGGAAGGGAGTTCAATTGGTAGTTGAAGGGGGAAGTAAAAAGAAAATTGATAGTTTAAGGGGTAAGAGAGATTTAACCCATTTTGAAAAGTAAATAGTAGGCAAAAGTTTATACAATTAGGAGCATCATTTTGCCTTTTAAAAAATTTAGTGCATAAAGAGTTAATGGGTTAAAGTTGAGGATAATTTTGGAAAGTGGAGGTAAAAAGCTGATGTGAAGTGTAAAGTTAAAGTAAAACTTGATACTATGAAAAATGTGACGATGATGTTTCTTTAATAAGTTAAATATACGAAGTAACACGCTTGAAAAGAAATTGAATGATTAATATTTTTGTCTTTGGTTAAATTTTACTAAGATTTTAATAATCGAAATTTATATATGTGTTTTTATGGAAATTGAACAAAAATTTCAAAATATTAGCTAATTTTGATTTGTCTTTAACTTTTTAACTTTCTTAATATTTTTTTCCGTTCTAGTGAAAGTTTTCAAGAATACTCTTTTACTTGATGGATATGTACGCCAGATATAAAAAAAAAAAAAGTAAAAACAAACTGATGAAATTCCAGAAAAGATCACTAGCGACAAAAAAAAAAGGAACCGTGAAGTTGTCAAAGATACTCTCAAAGTTGAATAGTTTGAAAAAGAAAAAGAAAAAGAAAAGGTTTATCTACCAATTTGGTCCTTATAAAATGGTCCATGTTTCAATTTCGTCCTTGTAAAATTTGTTGTTTCAATTTTACCCTTATAATTTATGACGCAATTCAATGTTACCCTTTTGTTAACAAATGGATGGAAATGTGTTACGTGGCAAACGGAAAGTTGATGTGGAACATTTTTTGACACAGTGTAACCACCTCCACCCTGCCAGCTCATTAAGTTCAGTCAGCTGCTCCACACACTAGATATCTCCAACAACTTCTTGAACGGAAAAGGAGATCCAGTAAGTGTTGTCGTGTAACTGAACTCGTTAAGAAAAAAATAAGCAAATCTGTTCATGGGGCTATTGCTTATGATGATGCTGATGACGATGCTCTACTTGTTGATTTCCTTAAGATCCGATTGCAATTTCTAAAAGAGTGTTTACCTCGATCTGATTTGTTTGATGCATGTTGAAAATCTACAACTTGAGAAGTTTTGCTTTGTTTTGTTGTTATTGTTGTTTCTCCGTATTGCTATCAGCAATTACTATTTATGCATCAATCTAGCATCTAGTTACACACGGCGGTGGTGGTGTTCAATTTGATTTCGTCTCTTGAAACTGTGGCAAAACTTAGTGGGGAAAGAATTACCCATTCAATTTTGGTTGGTTTGTAAACCAAGGGATTATTACATTCGAGTGAGTTGGCAAGGTGGAGGTGGTTCCACATCAGCTTTCCGTTTGCGACATAACACATTTCCATCCATTTGTTAATAGAAGGGGAACATTAAAGTGCGTCATAAATTATAAGGATAAAATTGAAAAAAAAAAATTGCGAGGACGAAATTGAAACGGGGACCATTTTATAAGGACCAAATTGGTAGATAAGCCGAAAGGAAAAATAAATAAATAAATTTCTCTCTATTCGCCAAAAAAAGAAAGAAAAACATAACATAACCGACAAAACAATTTGATTAGGGGATTTTGTAAATAAAACATGGTATTCCTTTGCAAAGATTCATTGGACTGGGACTCTTATTTGCATATTATTTGTAAGGTTCATTGGACTTGGACTCTTATTTGCATATTAGTTTTAATTTTTAAAGATTAATCTTCTCTAACATCATCATTGTTTTAATATAGTTTCAATATGATTTAAATGATATGGTAATTTTTTATTGAAAATAAACCGTGTCTATGTATAAAAATATTTAATTTTTCAAAACAAATTTCACTGTCATTTGGCAGATATATAATACAATGTTATTTTTTTTTTATCTTGATAAATTTATTCTCTTTGATAAGTTTATTTCGTTGATGATATTTTATCAACCTGATATTTTATAATTTATTGTTTTAACTATGTCTTGATGGGTGATTTTAGATTCTAAAAGAATATAATAGTCCAAGGGGAAATCATGTACATCACTTAATAAAAGCTCAAAAGCTAAGGTTGCCCGTTTGCACAAAATGGTTCAATTCTCAATTTTATACTATTGTTTTAGAATTCTTTGTTGAGATACTATTTAATATTATTTTTCTTTGAAAAAGTCCCTATTCGGTTTCAATTCAATTGCAGGTTTTTACTATTTTTTAGTTGAGAGAAGGAGCGTGTCAAGAGTAACTTAGCTACTACCAGTTAAGTCACGTTGCATGGGTGACTTTCAAGGAATCTAATCAACTTTGTTGGAGTTTAAAATGTACTCCCGTTATTTCTGTTAGGGGGTGTTCTACTAACAAAAAACTGTTTTTTTCAAACACCGAGACAAGTCATTCTCTCACAACACATTACAAAAAAAACCATGAAAAACCAGTTTTTTCAAAAAACTGAGTTTAGTGGAACACTAATAATTTCATACTTTTCTGTTAAATAATCAAATCAAATGTCTTTATCAAAAATTAATTTAGTTTTGTCATTGTATAAGTGAACACCCAATGCACACTTTCATATGTGCATGACACATGGTTTCACAAAGCTATAGAAACAAGTAGGGTGGATATTCTAATTTGTTTTGGTGGTGTTTGTGAAGTAGTGGTGCTGTTCATGATTTTACAAAATAATTGGGTGGGTATTTCCAATGTGCTTTGGTGGTAGTGGACGTCGGGAGGTGGGAGTTGTAAAGTGGTAGCGGTGAATTTTAAAATTGAGAATAGTTTAGATCTAAAAAGGTTGAGAAAATTCTCGAATTTATAGATTTTACAAAATAATAGGGTGGGCATTTCCAATGTGCTTTAGTGGTAGCAGAGGTCGGGAGGTGGGAATTGTAAAGTGGTAGCGGTGAATTTTAAAATTGAGAATAGTTTAGATCCAAAAAGGTTGAGAAAATTCTCAAATTTATAGTGTGAGAATATTCTCTATGTATTTTGAGAAGTGGTGACGGTAAATTTTAACAATGAGAATATTCTCAATCCAAAAAGATTAAAACTCTCAAGGTACTTTGGTAGTGGTGGAGGTGGTGGTTGTGAAGTGGTTGCAGTAAATTTTAACAATGAGAAAATTTTCAATCAAAAAAGATTGAGAAAAGTATCAATTGAGAAAATTTTCAGTTTTTTCATTTTCATTTATTGAGAATATTGGTGGTGATTTTGTTGTGGTGAATTAAAGAAAATTCTCAGGTTTTTGGATTGAGAAGATTCTCGTTTGTTTTCACATACATTGCGTTTCATCGCTTAATAAAAGCTAAGATTGCCCATCGCACAAAATAGTTCAATTCTCAAATTTATATTGTTTAAAATTTATTATTCAAGATGCTATTTGAATTTTTTTCCTTTGAAAAAGTCCCAATTCGGTTTTAATTCCAAACTATTAAATTTTGCATGGCAATATTTTACAACATTTTATCAATTTTTTTTATTATACTACTTAGTCAGTAATCTTACATTGGTATGTTATAATTTAATATTTTTCTTAAACTCTGTAGTTGAATAAAGGAAACAATTGCGAAGGTTCTTACAATTTTTTAGTTGAGATAAGGTACGTGTCAAAAAGTAACTTACAACTAGTCAACCATTGAATCGGGAAAAAAACAGTTATTAACAAGATCTAGAACCCACCACCATCATACAAAACAAAACAAAGGGCTAGCAATCGTTTATATGAAAATCCAAATAAATAGAATATAAATAGAATTCTAAATAGCACTTTCAAGGCATCCGAAGGGTATATTTCAGTTGCACCATGCTCGGGAACGTGCAATTTGGATTGGTCAAGAAAGGGGATAAATCTAGGGCATGGGTGGGTGTGGATTTTTTGCTGAAGAAGACGGTGTGAAGTGAGCAGTGAGGTGAAAAGTGGATATGGTATTGGTAGTGATGTGCGGTGGTGTCGTGGTGAGAGCAGTGGTGGTGGGAGTGGAGGGCCGAGAGGTCCCACCAGGGGGGGGGGGGGGGGTGCTAGGGGGGTGTTTGGCCCCTGCACTCCCCCAATTTTCTTCATATTTTTAGTATACTTTTAGATTTTTTGTGGGTCCCACTTGTACAAAAAAGTACACTTTATATATTTTATAATAATTTTGACTTTTTAGATTTATCTCGTCATGACGAACCAATAATATACAAAAAATCGACGCAAAACTAACAAATACAAGTTTTTTTTTTTAAAAAAAGACAAAAATATATATTTTGCTTCGAAAAGTAAATATGTAGATACTCTATCTGGGTGTGTGTAGATATTTGTAACTTTTTTATTTTTTGGTTTTAGCTACAATTATAGTAATCCACAATGGGCTCCCTAAAAATGGCTCCTAAGTTGACTCCTAAGGTGTACACATAAGCCTAATTGGGGTCCATTTGACACTCTTAGAGTTTGCTAAATATAGAGAGCATACGTGCACTCAATGGACTAGCAAGAAAATTTTCTATTTTGTGAAGAAAGTAATAAAAAAAAGTGTGGGTCCCATAAAAAAAAGGATTAAAAGGGCTGGGGTCTCACTTGGAGCTAGCTACAAGGCTAGTAAGATTTAGCTACTGGGTTAGAAGTCATGCTTAGGAGCCACCATTGGAAGCTTGTATTGGGAGCCCATTGAAGACCATAATTGATCAAATGACTTGTTAAATTTTAGGAGCCTCACCTATGAGTCATTTTAAGAGTTCACTGTGGATGCCCTAAAGTCCTATAAATTGGGGACTGTAGTTCTATTAGTTCTGACTCAATATCTCCGGCGACAATGTTAGGCCAACAGTTCCTCTCTCCGGCCACAATGGCATTGTCATTGGTACTGCTCTCTTTTCTTGTCATCAACAAAACACAAGGGAGAGTCATTTCACATCAGATCAATGCACCACCTACCCAGACCAATGCCACAATGACCGGTGGCCACACGAAAGCTCCATCGCAGACTTCGACCACAGCTAGCGATGCTTCGCATCAGATCAATGCATCAGATGTCCAGACCAATGTCACAATCACTGAAAGCCACCCCAAAGCTACATTGCATACTGCTCCCACCACCGTAAATGTAATTAACATTACGGGGGTGAACAACAATTTCTTCTCCACCCCGAAAGCTTCATCCCCGGAACCAAAACCGGAGCACCAAGAAGCTGCCGGCGATTCGACGGCGGAGAAGTGCACCCAATTTTCATTTGTTGGCCTTGCCAAATTAATTGTCAGTATTTCGGCGGTTGTTACTGGAATCACAGTCTGCTGCAGATACTGCTCCATGAAGAAGAGAGGTTCACCTGGAAATCTCCAGTTCCGCGAGGTTGAACCCGGGGCTAAGGGAGCCGGTGGTGGCGTTGTTGGAGGAACTGGTGGCGGCGGCGCTGAAGGAGACGATGACGGCAGTGAGCCGGATCCGGTGGAGCTGGAGGCTTAGATCTCTGTGCTAGCTAGGGCTTGTAAATAATAAGAGGTTTTAAAAGAAACTTACACCGATTGATGTGAATTTCGATTTAGTTGTGAATCATTTGTGGTTGTGTTTCCAGGAAGAGAGAGAGAGAGTACTGGATTGAGTGAATTGTGTGTGTGTGTGTGTGTGTGTGTGTGTGTGGGGGGGGGGGGGGGGGGGGGGAAGAGGTGTCAAACATGCATGCCCTGCCATTCAACTTCCGTGCCAACTATGCTTCGTACCGTGCCGTATTGTGCCCATTTATTTCATCGTGTCCTAGCGTGCCGTGCCATGCCGTGCTTTAAACGTGTCGTGCTGGGCAATTTTACTTTATTGTACAGTGTCGGGCCTTGCGTTTTTAAGTCATGTCGTGTCATGATGTGCCCGATTAATTGATTTGTGTCGTGTCGTGCTGGCTCGTTGAGTTAATCGTGTTGTGTCGTGCCGTGCCTTTTTTGTCGTGTCGCGCCGTGCGGTGCTGCCTCAGAACATGGTTCCATATTAACGTCATAATCCGTCCAGGGTTGGAGGATCTTGTAGTGCACCATGCACTAAAAGCGTTGTAGGACACTTAAACTATGCCGTTTTGTTTGGTGGTTCATGTAGCAAAACAGCCAAGGCAAGCAATGGCTGAAGAAATAAATACACCCACTCACTCCTGTCGTGTCATGCCTTTTTTTTATCGTGTCGTGCCGTGCCTTTTTTTATCGTGTCATGTCGTGCTGCCTCATAACGTGGCAGAACGTGGTTCCATATTAACGTCATAATCCGTCCAGGGTTGGAGGATCTTGTATTGCACCATGCACTACAAGCGCTGTAGGACACTTAAACTATGTCATTTTGCTTGGTGGTTTGTGTAACAAAACAGCCAATGCAAGCAATGGCTGAAGAAATAAATACACCCACTCACCCACGACACGGCCGTGCCTTTTTAAATTGTGTCCTGTCGTGATGTGCTCGATTAATTAGTTTGTGTTGTGCCGTGCCAGCCCATTGAGTTAATTGAGTCGTATCGTGCCTTTTTTTTTGTCAGGTCGTGCTGTGCCTTTTTTTATCGTGTCATGTCGTGTTGTGTAGTGCTGCCTCAAAACGTGGTAGAATGTGGTTCCATATTAACTCATAATCAGTCCAGGGTTGGAGGATCATGTAGTGCACCATGCACTGCAAGCGCTGTAGGACACTTTAACTATGTCGTTTTGCTTGGTGGTTTGTGTAGCAAAACAGCCAAGGCAAGTAATGGGTAAAGAAATAAATACACCCACTCACTCTTGTCGTATCGTGTTGTGCCTCTTTTTATCATGCCATGTCGTGCCGTGCGATGCTGCCTCAAAACGTAGTAGAACGTGGTTCCATATTAACGTCATAATCCGTCCAGGGTTGGAGAATCTTGTAGTGTGTGCACTACAAGCATTGTAGGACACTTAAACTATGTCGTTTTGCTTGGTGGTTCGTGTAGCAAAATAGCCAAGGCAAACAATGGCTGAAGAAATAAATACACCCACTCACTCTTGTCGTATCGTGCTGTGCCTCTTTTTATGATGTAATGTCGTGCCGTGCGGTGCTGCCTCAAAACGTGGTAGAACGTGGTTCCATATTAACGTCGTAATCCGTCCAGGGTTGGAGGATCTTGTAGTGCACCATGTACTACAAGCGCTGTAGGATACTTAAACTATGTCGTTTTGCTTGGTGGTTCGTGTAGCAAAACAGTCAAGGCAAGCAATGGCTGAAGAAAAATAAATACACCCACTCACCCACGACACGGCCGTGCCTTTTTAAATCGTGTCGTGTCGTGATGTGCCCGATTAATTAATTCGTGTCGTGTCATGCCAGCCAGTTGAGTTAATCGTGTCGTGTCGTGCCGTGTCTTTTTTGTCATGTTGTGTTGTGCTTTTTTTTATCGTGTCATGTCGTGTCGTGTCGTGCGGTGCTGCCTCAGAACGTGGTAGAACGTGGTAGAACGTGGTAGAACGTGGTTCCATATTAACGTCATAATCCGTCCAGGGTTGGAGGATCTTGTAGTGCACCATGCACTACATGCGCTGTAGGACACTTTAACTATGCCGTTTTGCTTAGTGGTTCGTGTAGCAAAACAGTCAAGGCAAGCAATGGCTGAAGAAGTAAATACACCCACTCACTCTTGTCGTGTTGTGCCTTTTTTTATCGTGTCATGTCGTGCCGTGCGGTGCTGTCTCAGAACGTGGTAGAACGTGGTTCCATATTAACGTCATAATCTGTCCAGGGTTGGACACTACAAGCGTTGTAGGACACTTAAACTATGTCGTTTTGCTTGGTGGTTCGTGTAGCAAAACAGCCAAGGCATGCAAGCAATGGCTGAAGAAATAAATACACCCACTCACCCACGACACGGCCGTGCCTTTTTAAATCATGTCGTGTCGTGATGTGCCCGATTAATTAATTCGTGTCGTGCCGTGCCAGCCCGTTGAGTTAATCGTGTCGTGCCGTGCCTTTATTTGTCGTGTCGTTCTGTGTCTTTTTTTATCATGTCATATCATGTCGTGCGGTGCTGCCACAGAACGTGGTAGAACGTGGTTCTATATTAACGTCATAATCCGTCCAGGGTTGGAGGATCTTGTTGTGCACCATGCACTACAAGCGCTGTAGGACACTTAAACTTGCCGTTTTGCTTGGTGGTTCGTGTGGCAAAACAACCAAGGCAAGCAATGGCTGAAGAAATAAATACACCCACTCACTCACTCTCTCTCTCTCTCTCTGATAGGATATAATTGCATAACATGTTTAAAAAATTGTTGATCAAAGATTGACAACGGCATGATTAATTATGTCTATGTAATATATAAATTCATTTTTGAATTAGATATATAAATACTATTCATCATGTAACTTTTGACGTTGTACCATTTGTCAAGTTTCATTAATAAACTATTTGCCTATCAAGAAAAAGAAAAAACTTCGGATTTTCGATCAACTTAACTTCTTTTTATTTATTTATTTTGGGAATGTAGAGTGTCGACTAAAAAATTATTTTAGTAAGTACATTATTTTTTAGTTTGAAAATTACATGTAGTTTCGTAGGGACTAAACTTTATGGGACGGAGGGAGTACTTTTTAGATTCCTCCTGTCAAGACGAACCAACAAACTACAAAAAAATCGACACAAAACTAACAAATGTGATTTTTTTTAATAAGGACAAAACGAATAAACAAATAATTTTTTTTAGTAAGGACAAAACGGATAAAAAAATTTGGCGGCAATTTTCCATTTCCTATACTTTTTTTTATTTTTTCATTTTCTGAAATTTTTAGTATTTTTTTTTTGGTTTTAGCTACAATTATATTAATGTAAAGTCCTATAAATTTTTTGGCCAACGGTTCCCATATCCGGCCACAATGGCATTGTCATTGGTACTGCTCTTTTTGCTTGTCATCAGCAAAACACAAGGGAGAGTCATTTCACATCAGATCAACGCACCATCTGCCCAGACCAATGCCACAATGACCGGTGGCCACACGAAAGCTCCATCGCAGACTTCAGGGTGTTTTGGCTTAAGTAGTAAACTTAACTTTTTACTTTTTTGTGCTTAAAAAACTTGTACTCATGTGTAAAGTACAAGCTTTTTAAGCACCAAAAAAGCAAAAAGTTAAGTTTACTACTTAAGCCAAAACACACCTTCGACCACAACTAGCGATGCTTCGCATCAGATCAATGCATCAGCTGTCCAGACCAATGTCACAATCACCGAAAGCCACCCCAAAGCTCCATTGCAGACTGCTCCCACCACCATAAATGTAATTAAACATTACGGTGGTGAACAATAATTTTTTCTCCACCCCGATTATACAGTACTTTCTGCAAAAGCAGGCCAACAACTAATCAGGTATGGGTAGGGCCAATTTTGGTAATAAGAGATCTCTAAAGGAATCTTGCATTGGTATTTTTTATAATTTAACATTTTTCTTGAACTCTATAGTTGAATTAAGGAAACAACTGCAAATGTTCTTACTATTTTCTAATTGAGATGGGACCCGAATTACATGTATTTTTACGTTAATAACAAAAAATAATAAATATTGCTTCTTACTAGTTCTGAGAAGATGAGGATATTGTGTACACATACATACTCGCATTGAGTTTTATAACCTCAACCGAAAAATGGTCGATAACTTGAAATTTGAAGGATTTTTTTTAACGCTTATATAGAAACTTTATGAATTTTATTTTTTGCCCATCAAGAGACTTGCAGGCCCGATCTTGTAAACAATTTCAAAATAAACCTAAAAATATAATATAGTTAGTGAGATAATTGGGAGGTGTGCAAGGGCCCGAGACCCTGCTTGCATTGCACTCCCATCCGTCCGCCCTTGATAAAGAGTGTGTCAAAAGTAACCTACTACCAGTCAAGTCGCTTTGTTGTGGATATCAAATTAATGGGTGACTTTCAGGAAATTTAACGAACTTTATAAATTTTAAAATGTACTCCCGTTATTTAAATTTAACTGTTCATTTGCTAAAGGGTAAATTTCATTGACCTCCCCTGAGGTTTCTGACAAATACAAACACCTCCCCTACTTTTTCTGAAATTCCACTGTCCTCCCTTACTTTTGAAACTAATTGCCACTTACCTCCCCTGCCGTTACTTTAAGGCTAACGGTGTTAACTTTTTGCATGAAACGACCGAAACGCCCTTAGTATATATTCTCCACCCATTTTTTTTTTAAAATAGAGTTAAAAAAAATTTCTAGCAAAATCAAATCGTTTTTCATTTTGAAAAAAATAGTTTTTAAACAAAAACTATCAAAGAATTTTTTTTTTCATTTTGAATATTTTTTGCAGGAAAAAAAATAGTTTTGAAAATAATTTTTAAACAGTTTTTTTTTAATTTAAAAAAAATAAAGTAAAAATTAACGGTTTATCAAAAACTAATTTTTTTTATTCAAGACAATGTTTTCAAAAATTTCGCATTTCAAAAACTGTTTTAAAAAACTTTTTTCAAACCTAGTTTTTTCCCATACAAAAAATATTCAAAATGAAAAAAAAATTCTTTGATACTTTTTGTTTAAAAACTATTTTTTTCAAAATGAAAAACGATTTATTTTGTTGGAATTTTTTTTTAACTCCACTTTTTTTAAAAAAAAAGTGGGTGGAGAATATATACTAAGGGCGTTTCGATAATTTCACGCAAAAAGTTAACACCGTTAGCCTTAAAATAATAGCAGGGAGGACAGTGGAATTTCAGAAAAAGTAGGGGAGGTCTCTGTATTTGTCAGAAACCTCAGGGGAGGTAAGTGAAATTGACCCTTTGCTAACCTTATACCAATATTCAAATAATCTTTGTTTTTCATCCCTTATAAAGTTTATTAAAAATCACACATTACCACGGATTTATTTTTGTAAGATGTTTTGTCTTCTTTATCCAAATAATAAAACCATCTTTTTAACATTTTCTACGCGTTTGGACATGCATTAGTATGAAATTACACTGCCAACATTGGAAACTAATCTCAAACCATTGGGTCACCCCTTCGGTTTGGTTGTCCAATTGGCTTAAGCCTTGTTTCTGATTTGCTTAAATGGAAATCTCATAAAATTACCTGGGTTGATTTTAGTAAGGATAAATTTCACTTACCTCTCCTGAAGTTTATGAGAAATATAGAGATGGACCTCCCTTTTACTTTTTAAAGTTTCACTGTTCTTCATTACTTTTCGAGCAACTGTCACTTACCTCCCCTGTCGTTACTTTAAGCCTAACTGTATTTTACAGTAACTTTTTGCACGTAATTCTGGGAAATACAGAGACCTCTAAGTACGTAATTCTCTTATGAAAAACCTTTCTTGACGATAAGGGTGCTTTGGCAAAAAAGAGAAAAATTGGTTTTTTGGTTTTTTCATTTTGTCTTTATTCAAATTTTTTTTTGCATTTGTTAGTTTTGCGTCAAGTTTTTGTGGTTTATGGATTCGTCTCGACGAGAGGAATCCAACGAGTATAAAATTATGGTCAAAAGTTTTTTTTTTTTTTGAATAACGAGTATAAAATAGTTTCGACCATAATTTTATACTCTTCGGATTCGTCTCGACAATCCATAAACCAAGAAAATTTGGCGCAAAACTAATAAATGCAATTTTTTTTTGAATAAAGACAACCAAAAGACCAAAAAACCAAAAAACTAGTTTTTTCTTTTTTGCCAAAGCATTACATGCACACTGGTTTAAGAGGCAACCTTTTCCCCCTCAATTGAAGTATAGATTGTCGAGTATGATTATATATAGACTTATTCTTGAGTTTAAATTTTTGATAGTATGGAGTAGTGTTTGAAATATATTCCGAAGAACATGCTTTGATGAGCTTTTTGACCATGTCGTCCTTTCCTAGGATGTGTGTACAAACATTTTATGAAATGTAAGCAGCAAATTAGGTCTTTTGGTTCAAAAGTGCTTAGAGAATGCAAAATAGAATCCAAGAAGCTCATTAGGGGCTGATTCTCATACTGTGGTTCTATTATCTAATTCTGAGAAATGTGTTTGCAAAATTTGTTGATTCGTTGGATTTGATGGTTTGATAATTGAATGCTTACAAGATGTTTGATATAATGCCAACATGAGCTATGTCTTTTTTGGCCACATGCAGGTAGCTGTTGATATGTGATTTACTAGCTTATAGGTGCTAGCAATGCCAGAAAAATGTGCCAATATGCCCTCTGTTGATCCATCTGTTTCTGAAGTCAATGCTCAGGTAAGAACACTAAATCAATTATAGCTTGCTCATTCCATGGGATTAAATTCTTCCTTACCTTGTAAAATTTAGAGCAAGATCATGAAATAGCTAATCTTACTTGTTTCAAGGTGGTGCCCCGCAGTTTGGACCTGATCTTTTAAATTGTATTCCATTAGTGCAAGTTTTTAGACAACATGTAGGTCTCTGGTGGATCAATGATCAATCATTTAGAATTCTTTTGTTCTCTTTTCAGATCTTTTTTCATGCTAATCCACTGATGCAAACTTTCCTAGCTATAATCTTTTCCCTCATCTAATCTGCTTGAAAATACATTTACTTAACTTGAAATAAACATAAAGGTACTATTAACATTCATATTCACCATCCCTCTTTTACGTGAGAGAAGTTGGCCACAACTTTTGCCTTATATACAACCGACAAATTGAGGGGTACCACTACCGATCCCCTGCACAGAAAACGTACAAACCGTGTGGGTCCCACACGAGTGATCCGAACCGTTCATTCCATCTTAAAATATTTTTCCAAGTGGCTTCGTGAGAAATCAACTCAATCTAAAATGCCGTTTTGAATGAAACGAAGGAATTTTGGATTAACCACTTACGCATGTTGGATTGAGCTAATTTCTCGCAAGGGCCATTCAGAAAATATTTTAAGATGAATGAACGGTTCGGATCACTCGTGTAGAACCCACAAGTGGGTCCCCGAGCACGGTAACTACGTTTCTATACGAGGCAATCTGTACCCGTAGTTGGGTCCATAATCCATATACAACACAATTACACACGAGTAGTGTATAGAAGTTTCCAAACCAAAGTCTTGCTAGCAACTGCTGTTGTCGCCCGTTCCAGTCTCGATGACCTTGTGCTCCTCCTCGTCCATCGTATCGCAAATGTTTGAACCCTTTGTCTCCGGAAGAAACATGACGAACAACCCGCAAAATGCTACAGTGACCCCAAACACCCCATATGACAAAACCCCATTTTTCCTCCCAGCAGCGACCAAGACCGGGCTGAACACCCCACCCAAAACCAATGCTTGCCTGACCATTGATACGGCCGAGTTCCTCACGCATGTTGGGAACAACTCTAAGGTGTAAATCATTATCACGTTAAAGGCGGTACATACGCCGAAGAAAGACACCGTCTCTACTCCAATCTTCAACCAATCGGTTGATATCCATTTATGATCGTCGTCGTTGCTCATTGATGTGACCATCAAGATGCAGCACAAGACGCTGCATACACCGCTCAATAGGGTAAAGCTTAATACAGAGCCTTTCCTGTTCAGTTTTCCGATAAGAAAAAACGTCGCTAGCGATGCTGGGAGCTCTGAGAGAGCATTCAATGTGATATTAAGGTAGAGATTTAATCCCAAGCTTCCAACCCCTAATGGCATACCATAATAGACCACACCAATTCCAAAAGCAGCCACCATAACGGCTGATAAGCGTCTGATAGCCCAATTTTTCTCAAGCAAGATCTTGATGGCCGAGTAGATGTCCCTGTTTGATGAATCATGTTCAATAGAGACATTGTCGATGAATCGGCTTAAAGTGAAACTACTACGGCTCCCAATACTATTTAGCGTGGCCACGAATTCTTCTCTACGGCCACGCAAGAAGAGCCACCTGGGAGACTCGTGAACAAAGAAATGAAGAAAAACACAGTACAAGATTGCGGGAATACATGTCCATAAGTATATTAGTCTCCAAGAAGACCCTTTGTTCAAGTACGCAATCAACGGTAAAGATAGGAATCCAAATGTGAAAAAGAGGAAGCCAATGATCCCAACCTGGCCTCGCCATCGTTTCCCAACAAGCTCTGTCGATAAGACGAGAGCACACGTTCCTACAGTGGCCCTCCAAAACCCGCAAACAAATCTAAAGGCCGAGTACGTCCAGATATTTGTGGAGGCAGCCGTGAAAAGGCCGGCCAAAGACATGAGCAGACATGATAGGAGAAGCAAGTTTTTTCGGCCGAGTGAGGAGGAGTCAGCAAGTGTGGCCAGGATGAGTCCACCAACAAGGCAGCCGAAGAAGAAAGATGAAGCTGGTAAGCCCCTGATGACTGAGCTAGCACACTCCAAAGACCACTCTGACACTATGGAAGTGTCCATGGGCATATCCCAACTCCATGAATTTCTTGGAAGTTGGCATTTATCGGCTGCCGAGTTGCACGAGGAGGAGATGGTGCAATGCCATGTTGGGTCGGCGTCGGTGACGACGCTGATAAAGGTTTGTTGGGCATCAAAGGCCCAGGCCAAAGATACGAGGGAAGCCTGCATGAACTGAGCCCAGCCAAAATCTCCGATACACCGTTCGATAATCTCCTCCAAGGAAGAGGCCGGGGCGGTTACCGGAGTTTCTGGCTGGGTTGACTCAGTTTCTTTGGAGAGAAGGGGAGTAGTGCTTGGATCGGCCATTTGAAAGGTTCAATTTCTTCACCAGGACACATGGTAACATTTATATAGTACTAGATGGTGTGGCTTGTGTTAATACACGAGTGTCGTGTCACCATGGCTTTGAATACGAATTGAGTTTTTGCTCGTAGGTGGGTGTAAGTCTTATAATATCTGCGATTTAGATCACATGAATACCAAGTACACGATTGTTTAATTTTTATTTCAAAATTTATTCAGTATTCAGAATCCTAAACTCTAAATGAGAAATTTGAAGATTAGATCGATTGTTTCCAATTATCTAATTCAGATAATTTTTTACAAGACCACTCAAATAATTATTTTAAACTACTAGACGGCTCGGGTTATTTGTGTGAGACCTCGAAGTGAACCCCATACAATTATCTATATCATTCGAAAACATACTAATTGTGAGGGGGGAAAATGAAGCCAAAATTGGTTGAGGGGCAGAATTGAAAAAATTAGGCGAAAATTAGGCCAAAATTGGCACACCAAATTGAACCTACTACCTCTTTTATATACGAAAGTTTGATGGTTTCAATCAATTTTTGTAGGCAAGTGGCTATAGCACTCCGTCACAACCATATTTTGTAAAATAATAACTCATGATTGTGGGCATACATGATTAAAATATCAGCACATGAGCTGGCTGCTTGCCCCTTGATTTGCATGCTTAGATTACCCAGGGCATTATTCATCAAAAACTGTCACTGATATTGGCAATTTTCGGATTACACAAACAGTCACTGATAATGATATTGGCAATTTTCGGATTTGGACAACACAGTCACTGATAATGATATTGGCAATTTTCGGATTTGGACAAACATGAGAGCCTGTATTTTGTCCTTTTTCTTTTTCATTTGAGTTTGAGAGGTAGATGTGCAAGTTGTGTTTAGATACTTAATTCAATGGGTGATGATTTCGGTTGAAGATGTGCCTATTAAAACAATGCCACTTGGAATTTCATTTATGCATTGCATCTAGCATTTTATATAATCCATGATGAGTTTAATTGATTTTTGCATTAGTTGTCGTATTAATATGTCGACGGATCTTTTTGACAAAATTTTTCTAAGTCTCAATAATTCTCTTTGTGATTTTGAATTGAGACCACTTTGATTTTTTCCTAACACCGAATCCCCTTAGCAATCAGAGGCTAGGAACATAGCCCCTCAGTGGGGCAAAACATACTCCTAACACCACTCACACGTGGTGGGATCTTAGCTTTGGTCCCGATGTAGATGCGGTAGGGTCCCCTACAGATTGTGGTGTGGTATGACAAAGCAATACTCCCTGACGGAGGTGACAAGGTACCATACCTGCACTTCTATTTTTGGTACCAAAAAAAAGAGGCTAGGAATTGACAAGTCCTACCTTTGCGCTCGAGAACATTGTAGATGATAGGATTTGATAAGTGCTTCTTAAAGCACTTGAGCATTGGGTTCTTGGTCAGCGCTTGACTAGAGCTCAAGCGCTGCTCAAGCGAGTTCATATTTTGCCCAAATTTTGGGAAGCCCTCGAGAAGCGCCCAAGCGCATCGCAAGTGCTTGCCTTCGCTCTTGAATTAGAATTATTTTCTGGAAATTTAAGGGAAAGCCCAAGGAGAGCGCCTGATAAGCAAGAGATAGGGAGCGCTTATGTGTCCTCTCTCTATTGTAGGGTATTGTACCAATCCATTTAAATGCTCATTTTCCTCTCATTTGGGTACAACTCTTGCATCATCCCACTTTTGGAGAGAGAGAGAACATTTTTCTCCTATTTCATATGTTATGATGCATTAA
Source organism: Vaccinium vitis-idaea (assembly GCA_963854785.1). Classification (NCBI taxonomy): domain Eukaryota; kingdom Viridiplantae; phylum Streptophyta; class Magnoliopsida; order Ericales; family Ericaceae; genus Vaccinium; species Vaccinium vitis-idaea. Next base: position 5,324,321 of record OY978226.1, on the reverse strand, counting down.
ACATGATCTAAACTTAGTATTTGATCATTGTTCTTGTCAATCTGGATTAATTTTTTTATATTCCATGACTTAATTCTAGATTGATTATTTTTACTAAAAACCTTCATTAATCTTCACATATCATGCATTCATGCCTTCAAATCTATGTGGCCGGATGATCTTGAGCCGTCTTTGATACAGAGATCAAGTGTTTGTTGGACTAGTGGAGGCTATAAAATCAAAAAAGGGCTAGGGGCAGGGGAGCTAAATCAAGGTGCGGAGTTAGGTGTAGTTTGGAGCAAGTTGGTAATTCCTACTTGTATGCACTTGATTTAACCTGTTGATTTATAGCAATTGATTAGACAAGGCCATGATTTTTTGTTTAGGGTATTTTAGACCCTAAATAGTTTTCTCGTAATTTCTTGCACTCGAGTTCTTTAGTTTTCCTGCTCATCACTTAATTTGTTGAATTGCTTGTGTTCAAAATGAAAAATAATTAAGGGTGTGTTCTTCAATAGATTTTTTGGACATAAAATCTCACATTTTATGACACTCTAATCTCAACACATAAAATGTAAAAGTGATTTTATGAGATTTTCATAAAATCCTTCTAAAATCTATAGGAAAACCACTACATTTTATCAGTTGGGAAAACAACTCCATTTTATCACCCCTCCATAAAATGTTCATTTTATAAGATTTTCATAAAATACACTTAAAACCTATAGGAGAACAAGGCCTAATTAGATTAAAATTTGTTTTATCTACTAGTAGTCCTATTCAACCCCTCTAGGACTTGTAGTAGTATTAATTATTACAGTCACAATCGACTGTATAATAATAACAATTGTGCTGTCATGGCTGATTTCAATTCAGCAGCAAAAGCCAAAAGGCGGCTCTCACCAATGAATATAGTGCTATGAACATAGCACGCAGAGTCGCAGACGTGTTCAAATACATTGCACTTGGACATATTTGTCTATAATGTATCTCCAAAATAGAATTGTACTATGGACATTTATGTGTGCAGGTACATATGTTGCAAGTGACTCACCATAGGGACACTTTCAGTTTGGTGACCAGAACCTTTCATCATGTAAAGCTCGTCGAGGGCATTAATTATGCCCAAAGTCGGCAAAGGGACTGCAATATGCAGTTGGCCGATTGTGGGTCCATGCTTTTAGTTTGGTGATCAGAACCTTTCGTCATGTAAAGCTCGTCGAGCACATTCATTATGCCCGAAGTTTTATTATAATGATGAATACTTGATCGAAGTGCATTTATTCTTTATTCAAATGAGTTCGATGGGTTTAATCCAGTGTGGCCAAATCCATTTTTATACTGAGTAAATGCACTCCAATGTGGTATGAATTGGTATTCGATCGGGTAACATAATTTTGGTATGCCTGATTTTCTTGATGGACTCTACAAAATGTACTATTTCATCCATTAAAGTGTCATTCGGTAAAAGGAATCCAACATGAGCTCACAAATGACCAATTGCACGGTTCAATCCCTATAGAGGGACTGCCGACAAGCCATCTCCTTGTGCAATATATCTTAGCCTCGATTAGGTTGATGGGAGAGATATAATACACGGAAAATTAAACTATAAGTAAAAAATAAAAAAAAAGAAGTCCATTAATTGCTCATGAACAGTTGTTCGCTTCCTTTGGTGAAGAACTGTAGCGATAATTTGTGCCCGACCTCTCCATTTTACCTAATTTTGGGTATATATAGAATCTATTGCACTTGCTCCTAGAGTCGTTCAAATACATTCACGCGAGATCCATACGTCTCGGACGACTTTGAATATATGTCTGTGCCTGAATTTGTGTAGACATATTTGTCTATAATGTATCTCCAAAATAGAATAGTACTACGAACACTGATGTGTGCAAGTACACACGTTGCAAGTGACCCACCATAGGGGCGGGGCATTAATTTGAAAGATTTTGAAATTAATATTTAGGCCTATAAAATTGGGTTGAATTGTTTCTGAATACGATGCACCCTTATCGAATTTTAATACAATCCTCTTTTCCCCAATAAAAAGACGAGTGTTTCCTAATAGTAAAAATTAAGTTGAAATAGTAATAGCATTCTAAAGTGATGCTACAAATAAATTAAAAAAAAGAAAGCTCCAAAGGCAAGTAGGACACCTCTAGTTTTTGAGAAACACTTGGGCGCATGTAAGGTATGGTCATTGACAATGCATCTCGACTGTCTAAAAGTGTTTTAAACAGCCCAGATTGTAAAGAGAGAAAAGAGAGAGAGAGAGAGAGAGAGAGAGAGAGAGAGAGAGGGAGGAGCTCGGGGCTGCTGCAGCCCCGTGCTGCACAGCGTGCTATGCAGTCCCGTTCGGTGCCGTGCTGTCATCATTTTGACGATCGGAGATGTCCACTGCGTAGAGCTCGTCGAGTACTACAAGTGTACGTAAAACTAACTCGATCGGATATCGTTAAGTGCCTCATCGGAACACAAATAACATGAAAAAATGGGTTCAATGGTTTTCATCCAGTGTTTCAAGCTTTATGTGTTTCGATTTTTTTCAAGTTATTTGTGTTCCGATGAGGTACTTAACGATATCCAATCGAATTGATTTTTGGTACACTCATAGAACTCGACGAGTTCTACGTGGTGGATGTTTCCGATCGTCAAAACGATCCCGGCACGACGTCTAACGGGGTGCGCAGCACCTCCTCCGATTCCGAGAGAGAGAGAGAGAGGGAGAGGAGGAATAAATTTGGACTATCCAATTAAAGTAATTTTGCATTGTCGAAATACGTAGTCGGACAGTGGTCATATCTTATATGGACCCAAGTTTTTCTCTGGACCATGTAGTCACATGTTGCCATTTGGTGTCATTTATATACCAAAAAGTTATTTGTTTTGTTGTTCCAGAGCACATTCTCAGTCCGAATTTTGGCCGTGGAAGGATAATGTGAGTAATGTTGAAATGGTTCTTTCGCATTGTGCAATGAAAATGATTTGTCGACAAGGGACTGCCCGATGCAGTTGGCCAATTGTGGGTCCATGCTTTCAGTTTGGTGGTCAGAACTTGTCATCATGTAAAGCTCGGCGAGAATATTAATTACGCCGAAATAAAAAGGGAGAACACCAATTGAGTGTAAACAAATTTTTAAAGCCCGGTCACAAAAGTGATTTTCAATGTAGTCCTTAGAAAAAAATTATATTTCACAATTGTTTTCACTATAACATTAATTAACTTTCAGGAAAAAAATAGTAAAATTACTTGAACTCAACCACTCACCAAAAATAAACTACCCACCCAAACAACAAAACTACTCACTTCCCCTCTCCCTCTCCACAGATTTACACTTGCACACACAGAGTGTGTACCTTGGCCTCTAGTAATGATTAATACCTGATCGGAGTGCAATTATTCTTTATTGAAATGAGTTCGATGAGTTTGATCCAATGTGGCCAATTTCATTGTCATAAAAGTAAATGCACTCCAATGTTGTATGAATTGGTATTAGATCGGTTTGCATAATTTTGTGGCATGCTAGCTTGATTTTCTCGATGGAATCTACAAAATGTACTATCTCAATCACTGAAGTGTCAATCATTAAAGTGAACCCAACATTAGCTCACAAATTACCAATGGCAAGGTTCAATCCCTATGGAGGGTCTTCTGACAAGCCATCTCCTTGTGCAATATATTTTAGCCTTGATTAGTTTGATGGGAAAGATTAGAATACATAGAAAATTAAAACTAATAGTAAAAAATAAAAGAACTTTTAGAGATTAAAATAAGTCAAACAAAACGTTTTTAAAATTTGTTTTGTTTCTCTAATTTATTTTATACTCCGTATTTGATACCTTCAACAATTCTAATTTCTCTTGGCCAAAAGAATAAAAGAAGTCAATTTTTTTTTTATCTAAAGCAAAAAGTTTTGTCAATAGAAATTAATCACTTACAAAATTAGTCCACACTAAGATTTAGTTATTTAGGTTGGAATGCATCCTGTGCGTATTGTATGTACGTGTTAATTTTCTTAGCACAAAATAATTTGTAGATAGGTTATTGAAGGTATCCGCTAGAAAGTAGAACTCTCAGCATTCATCTGCAAGCAATTTCACCGCACCTATATCGGGGTCAAAGCTAAGATCCCCTCGACTACTACCGTCACAAAAGAGAGTAAAGTTTAGCTCCAACCAAGTGACTATAGAGACTTAAAGCCACTCATTGTGCGATAAGCTCGTCCTGGGTGTACTGTCTGGGGGTGCATAACACACGTAGTGTACATGGCTATGGGGCCCATTTCGGGTCCCATTGCTTGATTTGAACCGTTCATTTTGTTCATTTTGTCACGTATGTGTACCACGTACAAATTAAGGTTGATCGGACATCCATAACTATTTGATCAATCACCATTTAATTTACAGTTCTGTGAAAAAAAAATTACCCACAAAGGTTTCTTTAACTGTTTCGTTTCCATAAAAATGCAGTCTGAAAACATAGTTACTCATGTCCAATAATTCTAAATTTTTATGCGGGATACATACTCAATGAGACGAACAAAACGAACAACTCTGATCACACAACGAGACCGAGGGGTGGGCCCCACAAATGTGCACAACATGTGTGCTGTGCGGGGAGTGGACAGTACACACCCAGCTCCCGTGCGGTAATGATGACAGTAATGAGAAGAATTGTTTTGTATGGAATGTCACAATCGTCCTTTGTTAAATCAATTTGATGGTCACACTACTCTTTGTTTGAACTTTACGTCTCTTATTCAATTTTGCTTCTTATTCTTTACTGAGAAAGGATGTCACACTCTTCCTTTGTTTAATCTCAAACTACTTATGCTTCTGCCCCTGCTTCATGGATCCGGATGTCTCCTTCCTTATGGAAACAAATATGACCATAGAGAAAAGAGTACAATTTATTGTTGTTGAGATAGGTAATCCTTGGATCGGTTCTTTATGACTTGGGATCGATATGAGATGTATTTTCTGATAAGGAAAAAAAAAATTGATTTGAGTGAATGTTACGACACGCTAAGAAGGATTTCTTTGATGGCAACATTATTGCAACCGAGGCATATTCCAACTGGGTTATCGACACATACATCCCGATGAATCAATTGCTAACCAAGAACCTAAAGAAGATGTGTACCAATGAGTTAGGGTAAGATACCAACCACCCAAAAAAGAATAGAGTACATGGGCAAAGAACAACAATGGAACAAATTAGGTCACCAGCAAAACAGAGCTTCTCCTTTAGCATATCAATTTGATATGTATTGTCGGTTATCCCTATCCCTATAGCAGCAATGGTTCGGACTCGGAATGCTTTTTCTTTCTTGATCATCTTTAGTACTGAAACAAGAGAAAATTTCAAAATAACCCCCGATCTTGGGACGCAATGTCCTATACACGCCTGAACTTCAATAAACGTTGATTAAACACTTGTACTTGTCACTCTGTCATCAATTCCCAACGTGGCCCCATTTACCGTCCAAAATCTAACAGAATGGCTACCATGGCGCTTGGACATTTTAGAGACACATTGGCTAATAATTGACATAGACAAAGGAGTAGGAAAGCATGCATGGAATCATAAACAACAATTTCTCATCCAGGTTGTGATGTAGGACGTGATTGGAATAGGGTTAAGTATGATTAAAATACTTAGAAAAGGGGCTGTTTTGGGGCAGTGAACAGTGGACGTGAATAGTGAATAAAAAGAGAAGAACAAGGGTTTTAAGAAGATAGATCTAGGCCTCACACCTAAGTTACCAAAGGCATCATACCCAAGGCATCTTTAGCATCACACCAAACAATGGGATTGCATCACACGATCTTAGAGCATAAAGCTGCAGAAATTTTATATATTCAATCATTCATTTGTAATTCAAACTCTTGAAGTGTATCAATTTATAGACTCCTAAGAGCATCTCTAGCCCAATTCTTCAATTTGAAGAACCAAAATATTATTTTTTATTAAAAAGATGAGTTTGAAGATGCCACTATTCATCTTAACTCCAACCCAATTCTTCATTTCTTCCTCTATAAATTTCCCTCCAAATATTCCAACAATTTCCCCTCCAAATATTCCCCTTGACCAGAGCTCTTCATTTCGTTTCTATCCAATAATCAAAGACTCAACTTCAAGTTTCATTTTCCAAGATGAGTTCAGCCTTTAGGAAAAAAAACAAAAAACAAAGTTCAATGCTGGTGGGTCAAGTTTTGAAGGTATTTTCAATATCTTTTTATTGGAACCAAATTTATAAAAATTGGATCAACAATTTAAAAGATGCACACACTTTAGGAAAAATGAATGGTACAAATCCCATTTGAAGAATGTTCTTCATTTTTTGAAGTGGTTCTTCATATATGAAGAACCAAAAATGGTTCTTCATTTTGAAGGAGGGAAATGAAGTGTGCTTGGAGGGGCCTCATTCAAAATGGAGAAATGAAGGCATGGTTGGAGATGCTCTAAGCATGTGTTAAATGCAAATGACTAGTCTTGTTCCCAAACATATTGACTCATGTTTCCAACAAGTCTAGGTAGGATAAATGTGTTATATGTCTAATGGTTGCATATACATTAAACTAGCGAAAAACCTATGCTATGCGTGGAACAAATGTATGTGCGTATGATTCAATATAAACCCAACATTTGAGCTTTCTAAAATTCTCACTTAAAATCCCTAGTTGCTACCATTTTTCTTATCTTATTTCTTCAGTAAATATATATATTTTTACTTTTGCAACACGCTAAACACTCTCCATAATTGGCCTATTTTTTTTTATCCTGTTTCTTGAGTAAACGTTACGACACGCTAAGAAGGATTTCTTTTTTTTTTTGGTTTCCCAGGGTGTCCACTACCGATGCAGTGACTAATCCCTTCGCTGATTTGTAGGCACCTCGAAGGGTGGAACAGCTGGCCCAGGGTTTTAAAGCAGCTCCATACCCAAGGCTAGGGATCGAACCCCCGACCTTGGCTAAGAAGGATTTCTTTGATAACAACATTGTTGTAACCGAGGCATATTCCAACTAGGTTATCGACACATACATCCCGACCAATCAATTGCTAACCAATAACCAAAGAAGATGTGTACCAATGAGTTAGGGTAAGATACCAACCACCAAAAAAAGAATAGAGTACATGAGCAAAGAACGACAATGGAACAAATTAGGTCACCAGCAAAACAGAGCTTCTCCTTTAGCATATCAATTTGACATGTATTGTCGGTCATCCCTATCTCTATAGCAGTGATGGTTCGGACTCGGAATAGTTTTCCTTTCTTGATCATCTTTAGTACTGAAAGAAGAGAAAATTTCAAAATAATCCTTGATCTTTGGACGCAATGTCCTATACACACCTGAACTTCAACAAATGTTAATTAAACACTTGTACTTGTCACTCTGTCATCGATTTCCAACCTGGCCCCATTTACTGTCCAAAATCTAACAGAATGGCTGCCATGGCGAGGTTGGTCCCCGAGATTGGTCGAGGTATGCGAAAGCTTGTCCGAACACATGAGTTATAGTAAAAAAAAAAAAAAAGAAGCTAATTTGAATAACATTTTGATCATAGTTTTTTACTTTTTAAATTCCTCTCGTCGAGACAAACTGATAATCCGTTCAAGGCAATGAAAGACTAACAAATGCAATTATTCATTTTGGTTATTTTTTTTTTATCCTTGTTCATATTATGTTCGCATTTGTTATTTTTTGTCGTTTTTCATATCACGTTTTTCACATGTTCGCATTCGAGACAAACTGTTTGCATTTGTTATTTTTGTCGTTTTTCATAATCCGTAAAAGGCTAAGAAAAACTAAAATGCACATTAGACATCCTTTTAACGACGCTTACTGCTTTATGCATACCTATACCTATCCCGATAGGTTGTGCTACGACTTCATATTATCTCACCCCAGCAGGTTGTGCTGGGGAGTACGCACTTTTTCTTTTCTTTATTTTATTTTCCTTTGTCTTTCCTGGGATATGCCCCTTGTAGGCTGTAGCTGTATATTCGGTTAATCTCTTTTTATTTCAAGCTGATTTATCAACCAAAAAAAAACTAAAAAATACGATTATTTATTTGGATTATTTTTTTATCCTTTTTTTTTTCATTATTCAGATCATGTTCGCATTTGCGAAGTAAAAAATTATGATCAAAGTCTTATTCAAATTAGTTTTTTTTTATAAATCAGGTGTCGAGGCGAGATTTCATTTACCTCACCTAATCGTGGGGACCAACCTCACCATTCATTAACGGGGGCTCTACAATAAAGTTGCGTATAAACTGATCCCAAAGGTATTGATAGCACCAGGCCAACCCCTTCGCGATTCTTCAAAAAAATCAGTTTTTTCTTGCCATAAACAAAACATCAGATGTGTTATTTTGCTTAGCAGTTGTTGTAAGGGGAAATTACATTAAACCCCCTCCAACTATTGCTCGCTCACGACTTGTCCCCTCCAACTATTGACTCAAACACTTAACCCCCCTCCAACTATACGCAGTGTTCGAGTTGCCCATTGCCGTCCAAAAACACATGGACCCATGGACTAAGTAACCTGCTCTCTCTCTCGTCTTCATCATCACCAGCACAACACAAAATCTCCTTCATCACTCTCCAATGGTCCAACCCCAAACCCAAACTACCACCTCTCTGTTACAACCCAGTGGACACGTGACTTTTTTTTTTCTTTCTGTTATTTTCTGTTAATTCCCTCTTGTTTCCTTGTTTTGTGTAAGTAACAAAGTGGGCGGGAATTTCTGTTTTCTGTTACGTAAAGCAGTGGGACAAGTTGTATAAAGAGGGAGATAAGGAGAGAGAGAGAGAGAGAGAGAGAGAGAGAGAGAGAGAGAGAGAGAGAGAGAGAGAGAGAGAGAGAGAGAGAGAGAGGATTATGAAATTTGTCAAGAAACTTAATCTGTTATGAATTGGAATGAGCGTTCCTGCATCTACTTCTGTTTTTCTAGATTGATTGTTGAATAGCAGAATCATTTTTTTTCACTTTATCTCTTCCATTTCTTAGTTTCCTTTCATTAAACACTTAGAGTGCGTGGGTTCTATCATTGGTATCAGAGCATTCCCTTTGTCTATTTTGTTTTCCCCATTTCAGAGAGATCTCACTTGTTTTTTTTCCATTTGATCTCACTAGTTTTTCCATTTTAGAGAGATCTCACTAGTTTCAATTCTATTTCAGAGAAGCCTCACTAATTTTCTATTTCTGTGAAAAATGTATCAAACTCCACCCCAACCAAACGACGTCGACCACAACCAAACCCGGTTCGTCATCCACCTCCTCCTTCTGCGAGATTTGGTCGACATGAAACAATTCAGCGACATGCTCGAGAGATTGCTTCAACCGAAATCAATTCTAAGATTTAAAATAGCTCAATTTTCACTGTTCCCATTGAATTACTCAGGGCATTCGACATGGATTTCCATTTTGTCTCCTCTAACATCTTCCTGATCTGTTGTAAGGGATGGGTTTTAGGGCTTAACAGTGCCATGGGTAACGGTGAATGAAGGGAAGGAATGGAGGGCAACGGATTGATTAATATTTTGTCAATGAGTTCGTGTTTTTTGACGGCAAAGGGGCAACTCGTACACGTGCGTATAGTTGGAGGGGGTTAAGTATTTGAGACAATAGTTGAAGGGGGCAACTCGTGTACGAGCAATAATTGGAGGGGGTTTAATGTAATTTTCCCTTGTTGTAATCGCGCATAAAAATTAGTCATCAGATATGTTGTTATTTTGCTTAGCAGTTATTGTAATCGTGCATAAAAATTAGTTTGTGCCCACTGTTGTGTGTAGAATTAAGGAACGAAAAAGGACTGAAAAGAGGTATAGGCCTATAGTGTAAGGCCATCCGTAGTGGTGGAGTTAAATTTGTGTTGTTATATGACACAAAAGTGTAAAAAGTGGGTCCCATGTATGTGTTGTTATGACAAAATGTGTTGTTAAGTTAAAAAGTGTTGTAGTAGTGTTGTTAAAATGTTGTTAAAGTGTAAAAAATACTACCTTTTTCTCTTTCCCTTTTCCCTCGTGTCAGCCCACCCACTCCCTTCTCTCTCTCTCTCTTTCTCCCTGCGCTGAGGTGTCAGCCCACCCACTCCCTTCTCTCTCTCTCTCTCCCTGCGCTGAGGTGTCAGCCCACCCACTCCCTTCTTTCTCTCTCTCTCTTCTTGCGCTGACTCACTCTCCGAAAGTTTCACACTTTTTCAATTGGGCCCCACTTGACTCACCCTACTGCTGGTGTGACAGTTAATACCTGGTGTAACTATTTTTAACCTCTGACACAAGTTAACTACACCTTAGCTACACCACTGTGTACCGAAAACAAAATTTTTGTTGCTAACTGTTAGTTTCTTACACTAATCTGCCCTTTAACTCCACCACTATGGATGGCCTAAGGACCTGCTGTTCAGGAAAAAAGTTAAAAATATGAGGTTTTTTTATATCTATCCATGTCTCTGATCAAGATAATTTTTTTTTTATTGTATATTCATCCTAACGAGCCCTACAATATCTGTGGTTCGAATCAACGGGTTACTGAGTGCAAAATTGTAAAACTTTGGTTGAAGATTTTTTCGAAGTACAACGTCCTGAATTCTAAATGAAAATCAAATGAATTAGATCAATTATATAAAAATATTCAATTGACCCTGATTTTTTTCAGGACCATTTGAATAATTATTTTAAAACTACTTTAACGGTTCGGATAATTTGTGTGAAATCCAAAAATGAATCTCAGGAGATTGCATTTGGCAAAGCACTCTCTCTCTCTCGTCATTCTTTTCTCCCGTTCTCCGCTGCACTCTTTCCGCCATCTCATTCGGTGGTGAAAGGACGTACGTAGAACTGATGCTAACTTCTGCGCCTGACCGACAATGGAAACCGGTAAGCTTGGTTTGCTCTCTGTAGCTTGGACTTCTTTCTCTCCGTTTTATTAGCTCGTGCTAGTTCCTGCTGGATTGACTCATGTATCATGTGTACGGTTTGTTCGCCCGCCAAATGTTTGAGTAAATGTCTCAAAAGTGTAACTTTTGTTTGGTGCTTGTATAAGTAGATCCTTGACGTTCTTGGAGCATTTAGCAAATGAGGAACACACAGTAGTTTGTCAAGTTGAGTGCTAAAATGGTGCGGATAAGGAACACAGTAGTTTGTAAAATCACAATGAATGGTGAAATCAGGGGCTGCTCCAGAAATCACTTTCTCGGGTTCATATATCCTATTTAGAGTTGTTTGAATATTTAGGAAGTGATCATTGCATTTTTGTTGTAGTTCTACATTATAATACGGATACCGATGTAAAATTAAAAGTAGAATGGAAAAATTGTCTCCATTTTTGTCAACATAAAATGTATAATTCCATAAATGCTTAGTACTGTATTTGTTTAGTTGATTATTACATATATGTTGGGAAAGAGTAAAGTATTACAAACTCAAAATTCTAGTGGTGGCAGTACAAAGGTGTAGCTAATAGCTGCAGTGATAGGCAGAGAAAATGAAATCTCGTGATGGCAATCGGCAACCCAAAAGGCTATGGGGTAGAGTAAATTGTACCAAATGTGAGAGGAAAACTGGTGTGAGAGAGGAAATTGGAGGTACTTTCGTACTGTGTCAAGTCAAATTAGGGAGAGGCCCAGAAGGTTCAGAGGAAAAAAATAAAAAATAACAGGAGGTTCAGACACTAGCTTATGTACTACCCAAACCATGTACTGAAAATTCAGACGGTTCAGCTGACCTCCATGGCTTCAAGTTGGCGCCGCCCCTGGGTGAAATTAAGTGGTAAGTGGAGACAACACAAGTGCTAAAGAGGAATAGATAAGAATGAGAGACATGGTCACGTTACATGAATAACGTCATAGTCCCAAGTTAAAAGTCACATTGGCCTGTGAAAGGAGTCACTTTGCTTGGAAAATACTCTGAGTGGCAAGAATGGGATGCATTGATTGTTTAACATTTATGCTTTTAGTGATAAGCACGTTCTAGACTTCTAGAAATTGAGAGACATCATTGATAATGCCACACTTTGATTTAGATTCAAATTGGCTCAAGTTGAGTGGTAAGTTGTTGTGTATGACGAACTATTGGCTGTTGGTAGTGCCCATACGAGTGGTTAAACGTTAAATGGAGTGGAAACTGGAGTGAAATTAAGTGGTAAGAACAATTATATGGAATGATTAATATGGTCACATTAAATGGAAGTTAATTTGAGTTTAGTAAGATATTTCATTGAGAAGATAGACTTTTTAGTGGAGAGCAAGGGAGAGGAATTATGGCACCAGCTTGGAAGTTTTCATTAGTGCAAACCTCCTTTGATTAAGTTGCATAGTGGCTGAGCATTAAAGCATAGGTAGTTTGCCCTTTTTCTTTTATCAGCTAGGCAGTTTGCAGTTATTTATATAATACAACCACTCACATGCCTTTTGCTATTTTGCCTTCACAACTATGGTACCATAAATTTCTTGTAACAATGTTGAGGAATTTTTTTTCCATTGAAAAGTTGTGTTGAAGTATTTTTGTTCTTTCTTTTTGGATTTGAATAAAGTCTTGACAGGCATCGTGCTTTTAGGGAATTCGATCGAAATGGTTTTTATTATTTTAGTGGTTTCTCATGCAAGTATCAACTATTTGATAAATCTTATTTCTTCATTTGATTCAGGAGGCAAATGAGGGAAGGTCTAGCAATGTTGGGTAGGGAGGCTTAGACACTCGGGAATAGCTGCCCTACAATGGATAGCCGTGTAAGATTGATTTTTTTTTGGACGTTGACAATTTGTCATAAATGGAACTAAGGTATGTATCAGTATGCATTTTTCAAATTGATGTTGAGTCGGGGATTTAAATGAGCAGGGGAAAATGAGCTTTGGTAAATCAAACAAAGAAGGTGTCTCGCATGTTGGAAAAGGCCCTACCTCTACATTTGTGTATTACTAGGAAGATCAAAAATATGTTTGTAAAGTGTATAAGCATTTTTTTTATTGATTGTCAAATTGTTTTTCTTCCCTTTGTGTAGCACACAACCATGTGAGGATTTGAAGCGTAATCCAAGTTGACCTGTGATAAATGATGACGTATGAATATTTCAACTCTGTCAAATCTCAAAGTTTTGTGTACTTTTTGGTACGTTTATGTTCAGTTTGTGCGATAATTGATTCCCATACCACTAACTACAGTTTAGAAGAGAACTGGGAAGAAAATGGAACGATCTCCAGCCTGATGAGAAGCATCTATTTAAAGAGAGAGCCAAGAAAAGTGCAAAAGATTTTAAGGAGCAGAAATAATCAAGGGATCCTCTGAAGGTGTTATGGTTTTACGCTTACACAATTTATTGCATTTGAGTTTAACTTTTTCCGTTTCACTTGCATAAATCTATTTTGAGCTATGTTCACTTGGAATTTCTTTTGTTGTGGTATTAATGATAACATAGTTAATTTGTTCTTCGTTCAGAAAGTAATGATGACATGCACTGCCCTAAAGCCATTAAGTTAGTTGATTAGCACATTGACATAATCACAATAAGAAGCTGTTGAGGGATATGGGTTTTGCCAGTCTTCTCTCTCTCTCTTGTACCATGTTGCCTCGGCCAACTGTGTTAGTGGTTGGTGCAACAATTTGATCCTGTGTCTCGATATGTACATTTACACAAAAAGAAGGTATTGATCACAATACTCGATGTACATTATATCTTATGGGCCAGAGCCTAGGGTGGGGTGTTGTTAGCTTATCCGGGTGCGTAGAAAGACCAAATTACCCCTCAAACCATTTTCTATTCACAATGCAATGATTTAATGAGGGCAAAAAAGTAATTTCTCACATTATCAACTCTTATCCACCCATATCAACTAACCCAAACCAAGTATAAACTTATCTCCCTCCTTAACTAATCCCCCTTATGACATATCCACCTCGTATCCACCATCATTCCTTATCCGTCCGACAAACGGACCGTTAGGTCTTCTATATGAGGGAGAGGACATAAATACTAAAGGAGATGCTATGGGGATTGAGGAGGTTTTTTTTGAAGTATAATGTGGGGGAGAAAGGATCTATCGCACTTAGCTCATTTTGGAAGGATTTGGTTGATGAAATTGGAGGCAAATGAGTTTAAAGTTTCGTGTTGTATATTCTAGGGACTTTTTATGTCCGACATTGGATGTGTCAGTCAATCCCCGTTTCACTGATGCATTGAAGTATTTGTCAGCGCTGAGTCATTTGAATTGTGCCTGATTTGTCTTGGACTTTTTGGCCAAGGTTGTTATAAAGTATAAATAGAAAGGGCGCAAAGGGATATGGCTGCGTGTTCTTTTTAATCTCTCAAAGCAAAAAGCGTTGAACCACCACCCTTCACGATGATGCTCTTGGAATAAATTCATGCATCTTGACTGATAATATATCTTGTTGAACACTACACACAAGGAGTAAAATCCATAGATAGATTTCAGACCTAACATTGGACACAGTTTCGGGTATTATTATTATTGTCTTCTCGTTTCTTCTTCTTTTTTTTTTTTTTATAATGATTTTTGGTCAGATTTGTGTTACTTCTGTTGAATTCATCAATCGTCCATACAAAAAAATTTACAAAGTAATAAATTATGTCAAAAAAAAAAAAAAAAAAAAATCATTAAGA